>CM071961.1:0-65000 GCA_036784905.1 Acrossocheilus fasciatus
ACCTACCCAAGGACACCCTGAGAGCACTCAGAACCTACAGAGGACCTCCAAAGACCACACTAAACCTACCCAAGGACACCCTGAGAGCACTCAGAACCTACAGAGGACCTCCAAAGACCACACTAAACCTACCCAAGGACACCCTGAGAGCACTCAGAACCTACAGAGGACCTCCAAAGACCACACTAAACCTACCCAAGGACACCCTGAGAGCACTCAGAACCTACAGAGGACCTCCAAAGACCACACTAAACCTACCCAAGGACACCCTGAGAGCACTCAGAACCTACAGAGGACCTCCAAAGACCACACTAAACCTACCCAAGGACACCCTGAGAGCACTCAGAACCTACAGAGGACCTCCAAAGACCACACTAAACCTACCCAAGGACACCCTGAGAGCACTCAGAACCTACAGAGGACCTCCAAAGACCACACTAAACCTACCCAAGGACACCCTGAGAGCACTCAGAACCTACAGAGGACCTCCAAAGACCACACTAAACCTACCCAAGGACACCCTGAGAGCACTCAGAACCTACAGAGGACCTCCAAAGACCACACTAAACCTACCCAAGGACACCCTGAGAGCACTCAGAACCTACAGAGGACCTCCGACCTCAAACACAAACAAAAACACACACACACATTTAATGGCCATTGCACCCAAATCAACTGAGTGTCACTGACATTCTCAGTCATCCACATGGAAAACTTTGGGTGGTGGCCAGTCCACCCAAATCAACTGAGTGTCACTGACATTCTCAGTCGTCCACATGGAAAACTTTGGGTGAAAGTTTTGATGATTCAATCTTGCAGGACTGTACTAACCCAATGTACACGTTTGTTTCCATGACGGTGAGTTTTCAAAAAAATCAAAAAATTGTAAATCTAAGTGTTGTTACTTTATCAGTGATAAAATGAGAAAAACTATCTAAAATTTCAGAAAAGATTTGAAAAAACAGTAGAAATCATCCTTTTTGTATGAAAATTCGACCAGGAAGGAAAAATCAGGAAGAGCAGGGGATTGTGGGATTGAACAAGTTACTCACCATGAATGAGACAAGTGTTCCAAGGAATGGGGTTCCTCAGCCCAGCTTTGCCTATTGCAGCCTAGGAGTTTTTGCAGTCAGCGGTTTTCCCGTAAGGATAATGTCGGTCTGATCCTTGCAATTACTCTAGGGGTAATAACTGGTAGAAGCTTGTTGTACAGAAATGTGCATCCGCCAGTTTGAGCCCCGACTTGCTGTTTAGGTGGCCTCAGACCTTTTCTCTCAAACTCTTTTTGGGTGACCTGGGATACCTTGCGGTGTTAACGAAGGGTCACTTGGGGGAGTCGTAAGTATCCAGCCCCCCTGGGTCCACTAGGACAGCACGCAGGGACGGTGGCCTGGGGCTAACAGGCCTTAATTGGAGCCCAGTCTTCTACTGGTGATTAGCACCACCCACACAACAGCACATTGCACCAACACCCACCCACATACGACTGTCCAAACCCTGTCCAAGCCTAGGGCTGACCAGCTGTAAAGAGAAATTTAAACCTCGGGCTGACGCGCGAAACTCAAGTGGGGGTGCAGTACAATATCTCGACACCTGGTGGCGCTAGAGAGACCAAACCAAGTGCAATCGACTTGAGGCGGCCCAATTAGTATATATACCAAGTTTCAGCACTCTACGTACAAGAGAACTGGGGGTGCAATACCGTATCTCGACGCCTGGTGGCGCTAGAGCTTCCAAACTATGTGCAAACGATCGGGCGCCCTCGAATTAGTATATATACCAAATTTCAGAGTCCTGTTACTAGCCTTAGTAAGTGCACCCCATCCTAGGGGCTCAACTGTGGGGGCTCAAGTTCGCATTTAACTCTATTACCTAACCCTAACCCTAACCCTAACCCTAACCTAACCCTAACCCTAACCCTAACCCTAACTACACCCTGAGAGCACTCAGAACCTACAGAGGACCTCCAAAGACCACACTAAACCTACCCAAGGACACCCTGAGAGCACTCAGAACCTACAGAGGACCTCCAAAGACCACACTAAACCTACCCAAGGACACCCTGAGAGCACTCAGAACCTACAGAGGACCTCCAAAGACCACACTAAACCTACCCAAGGACACCCTGAGAGCACTCAGAACCTACAGAGGACCTCCAAAGACCACACTAAACCTACCCAAGGACACCCTGAGAGCACTCAGAACCTACAGAGGACCTCCAAAGACCACACTAAACCTACCCAAGGACACCCTGAGAGCACTCAGAACCTACAGAGGACCTCCAAAGACCACACTAAACCTACCCAAGGACACCCTGAGAGCACTCAGAACCTACAGAGGACCTCCAAAGACCACACTAAACCTACCCAAGGACACCCTGAGAGCACTCAGAACCTACAGAGGACCTCCAAAGACCACACTAAACCTACCCAAGGACACCCTGAGAGCACTCAGAACCTACAGAGGACCTCCAAAGACCACACTAAACCTACCCAAGGACACCCTGAGAGCACTCAGAACCTACAGAGGACCTCCAAAGACCACACTAAACCTACCCAAGGACACCCTGAGAGCACTCAGAACCTACAGAGGACCTCCAAAGACCACACTAAACCTACCCAAGGACACCCTGAGAGCACTCAGAACCTACAGAGGACCTCCAAAGACCACACTAAACCTACCCAAGGACACCCTGAGAGCACTCAGAACCTACAGAGGACCTCCAAAGACCACACTAAACCTACCCAAGGACACCCTGAGAGCACTCAGAACCTACAGAGGACCTCCAAAGACCACACTAAACCTACCCAAGGACACCCTGAGAGCACTCAGAACCTACAGAGGACCTCCGACCTCAAACACAAACAAAAACACACACACACATTTAATGGCCATTGCACCCAAATCAACTGAGTGTCACTGACATTCTCAGTCATCCACATGGAAAACTTTGGGTGGTGGCCAGTCCACCCAAATCAACTGAGTGTCACTGACATTCTCAGTCGTCCACATGGAAAACTTTGGGTGAAAGTTTTGATGATTCAATCTTGCAGGACTGTACTAACCCAATGTACACGTTTGTTTCCATGACGGTGAGTTTTCAAAAAAATCAAAAAATTGTAAATCTAAGTGTTGTTACTTTATCAGTGATAAAATGAGAAAAACTATCTAAAATTTCAGAAAAGATTTGAAAAAACAGTAGAAATCATCCTTTTTGTATGAAAATTCGACCAGGAAGGAAAAATCAGGAAGAGCAGGGGATTGTGGGATTGAACAAGTTACTCACCATGAATGAGACAAGTGTTCCAAGGAATGGGGTTCCTCAGCCCAGCTTTGCCTATTGCAGCCTAGGAGTTTTTGCAGTCAGCGGTTTTCCCGTAAGGATAATGTCGGTCTGATCCTTGCAATTACTCTAGGGGTAATAACTGGTAGAAGCTTGTTGTACAGAAATGTGCATCCGCCAGTTTGAGCCCCGACTTGCTGTTTAGGTGGCCTCAGACCTTTTCTCTCAAACTCTTTTTGGGTGACCTGGGATACCTTGCGGTGTTAACGAAGGGTCACTTGGGGGAGTCGTAAGTATCCAGCCCCCCTGGGTCCACTAGGACAGCACGCAGGGACGGTGGCCTGGGGCTAACAGGCCTTAATTGGAGCCCAGTCTTCTACTGGTGATTAGCACCACCCACACAACAGCACATTGCACCAACACCCACCCACATACGACTGTCCAAACCCTGTCCAAGCCTAGGGCTGACCAGCTGTAAAGAGAAATTTAAACCTCGGGCTGACGCGCGAAACTCAAGTGGGGGTGCAGTACAATATCTCGACACCTGGTGGCGCTAGAGAGACCAAACCAAGTGCAATCGACTTGAGGCGGCCCAATTAGTATATATACCAAGTTTCAGCACTCTACGTACAAGAGAACTGGGGGTGCAATACCGTATCTCGACGCCTGGTGGCGCTAGAGCTTCCAAACTATGTGCAAACGATCGGGCGCCCTCGAATTAGTATATATACCAAATTTCAGAGTCCTGTTACTAGCCTTAGTAAGTGCACCCCATCCTAGGGGCTCAACTGTGGGGGCTCAAGTTCGCATTTAACTCTATTACCTAACCCTAACCCTAACCCTAACCCTAACCCTAACCCTAACTCTAACCTAACCCTAACCCTAACCCTAACCCTAACCCTAACCTAACCCTAACTACACCCTGAGAGCACTCAGAACCTACAGAGGACCTCCAAAGACCACACTAAACCTACCCAAGGACACCCTGAGAGCACTCAGAACCTACAGAGGACCTCCAAAGACCACACTAAACCTACCCAAGGACACCCTGAGAGCACTCAGAACCTACAGAGGACCTCCAAAGACCACACTAAACCTACCCAAGGACACCCTGAGAGCACTCAGAACCTACAGAGGACCTCCAAAGACCACACTAAACCTACCCAAGGACACCCTGAGAGCACTCAGAACCTACAGAGGACCTCCAAAGACCACACTAAACCTACCCAAGGACACCCTGAGAGCACTCAGAACCTACAGAGGACCTCCAAAGACCACACTAAACCTACCCAAGGACACCCTGAGAGCACTCAGAACCTACAGAGGACCTCCAAAGACCACACTAAACCTACCCAAGGACACCCTGAGAGCACTCAGAACCTACAGAGGACCTCCAAAGACCACACTAAACCTACCCAAGGACACCCTGAGAGCACTCAGAACCTACAGAGGACCTCCAAAGACCACACTAAACCTACCCAAGGACACCCTGAGAGCACTCAGAACCTACAGAGGACCTCCAAAGACCACACTAAACCTACCCAAGGACACCCTGAGAGCACTCAGAACCTACAGAGGACCTCCAAAGACCACACTAAACCTACCCAAGGACACCCTGAGAGCACTCAGAACCTACAGAGGACCTCCAAAGACCACACTAAACCTACCCAAGGACACCCTGAGAGCACTCAGAACCTACAGAGGACCTCCAAAGACCACACTAAACCTACCCAAGGACACCCTGAGAGCACTCAGAACCTACAGAGGACCTCCAAAGACCACACTAAACCTACCCAAGGACACCCTGAGAGCACTCAGAACCTACAGAGGACCTCCAAAGACCACACTAAACCTACCCAAGGACACCCTGAGAGCACTCAGAACCTACAGAGGACCTCCAAAGACCACACTAAACCTACCCAAGGACACCCTGAGAGCACTCAGAACCTACAGAGGACCTCCAAAGACCACACTAAACCTACCCAAGGACACCCTGAGAGCACTCAGAACCTACAGAGGACCTCCAAAGACCACACTAAACCTACCCAAGGACACCCTGAGAGCACTCAGAACCTACAGAGGACCTCCAAAGACCACACTAAACCTACCCAAGGACACCCTGAGAGCACTCAGAACCTACAGAGGACCTCCAAAGACCACACTAAACCTACCCAAGGACACCCTGAGAGCACTCAGAACCTACAGAGGACCTCCAAAGACCACACTAAACCTACCCAAGGACACCCTGAGAGCACTCAGAACCTACAGAGGACCTCCAAAGACCACACTAAACCTACCCAAGGACACCCTGAGAGCACTCAGAACCTACAGAGGACCTCCAAAGACCACACTAAACCTACCCAAGGACACCCTGAGAGCACTCAGAACCTACAGAGGACCTCCAAAGACCACACTAAACCTACCCAAGGACACCCTGAGAGCACTCAGAACCTACAGAGGACCTCCAAAGACCACACTAAACCTACCCAAGGACACCCTGAGAGCACTCAGAACCTACAGAGGACCTCCAAAGACCACACTAAACCTACCCAAGGACACCCTGAGAGCACTCAGAACCTACAGAGGACCTCCAAAGACCACACTAAACCTACCCAAGGACACCCTGAGAGCACTCAGAACCTACAGAGGACCTCCAAAGACCACACTAAACCTACCCAAGGACACCCTGAGAGCACTCAGAACCTACAGAGGACCTCCAAAGACCACACTAAACCTACCCAAGGACACCCTGAGAGCACTCAGAACCTACAGAGGACCTCCAAAGACCACACTAAACCTACCCAAGGACACCCTGAGAGCACTCAGAACCTACAGAGGACCTCCAAAGACCACACTAAACCTACCCAAGGACACCCTGAGAGCACTCAGAACCTACAGAGGACCTCCAAAGACCACACTAAACCTACCCAAGGACACCCTGAGAGCACTCAGAACCTACAGAGGACCTCCAAAGACCACACTAAACCTACCCAAGGACACCCTGAGAGCACTCAGAACCTACAGAGGACCTCCAAAGACCACACTAAACCTACCCAAGGACACCCTGAGAGCACTCAGAACCTACAGAGGACCTCCAAAGACCACACTAAACCTACCCAAGGACACCCTGAGAGCACTCAGAACCTACAGAGGACCTCCAAAGACCACACTAAACCTACCCAAGGACACCCTGAGAGCACTCAGAACCTACAGAGGACCTCCAAAGACCACACTAAACCTACCCAAGGACAC
Organism: Acrossocheilus fasciatus; assembly: GCA_036784905.1. Taxonomy (NCBI): domain Eukaryota; kingdom Metazoa; phylum Chordata; class Actinopteri; order Cypriniformes; family Cyprinidae; genus Acrossocheilus; species Acrossocheilus fasciatus. The sequence goes on from CM071961.1 coordinate 6,536, forward strand.
CCTGAGAGCACTCAGAACCTACAGAGGACCTCCAAAGACCACACTAAACCTACCCAAGGACACCCTGAGAGCACTCAGAACCTACAGAGGACCTCCAAAGACCACACTAAACCTACCCAAGGACACCCTGAGAGCACTCAGAACCTACAGAGGACCTCCAAAGACCACACTAAACCTACCCAAGGACACCCTGAGAGCACTCAGAACCTACAGAGGACCTCCAAAGACCACACTAAACCTACCCAAGGACACCCTGAGAGCACTCAGAACCTACAGAGGACCTCCAAAGACCACACTAAACCTACCCAAGGACACCCTGAGAGCACTCAGAACCTACAGAGGACCTCCAAAGACCACACTAAACCTACCCAAGGACACCCTGAGAGCACTCAGAACCTACAGAGGACCTCCAAAGACCACACTAAACCTACCCAAGGACACCCTGAGAGCACTCAGAACCTACAGAGGACCTCCAAAGACCACACTAAACCTACCCAAGGACACCCTGAGAGCACTCAGAACCTACAGAGGACCTCCAAAGACCACACTAAACCTACCCAAGGACACCCTGAGAGCACTCAGAACCTACAGAGGACCTCCAAAGACCACACTAAACCTACCCAAGGACACCCTGAGAGCACTCAGAACCTACAGAGGACCTCCAAAGACCACACTAAACCTACCCAAGGACACCCTGAGAGCACTCAGAACCTACAGAGGACCTCCAAAGACCACACTAAACCTACCCAAGGACACCCTGAGAGCACTCAGAACCTACAGAGGACCTCCAAAGACCACACTAAACCTACCCAAGGACACCCTGAGAGCACTCAGAACCTACAGAGGACCTCCGACCTCAAACACAAACAAAAACACACACACACATTTAATGGCCATTGCACCCAAATCAACTGAGTGTCACTGACATTCTCAGTCATCCACATGGAAAACTTTGGGTGGTGGCCAGTCCACCCAAATCAACTGAGTGTCACTGACATTCTCAGTCGTCCACATGGAAAACTTTGGGTGAAAGTTTTGATGATTCAATCTTGCAGGACTGTACTAACCCAATGTACACGTTTGTTTCCATGACGGTGAGTTTTCAAAAAAATCAAAAAATTGTAAATCTAAGTGTTGTTACTTTATCAGTGATAAAATGAGAAAAACTATCTAAAATTTCAGAAAAGATTTGAAAAAACAGTAGAAATCATCCTTTTTGTATGAAAATTCGACCAGGAAGGAAAAATCAGGAAGAGCAGGGGATTGTGGGATTGAACAAGTTACTCACCATGAATGAGACAAGTGTTCCAAGGAATGGGGTTCCTCAGCCCAGCTTTGCCTATTGCAGCCTAGGAGTTTTTGCAGTCAGCGGTTTTCCCGTAAGGATAATGTCGGTCTGATCCTTGCAATTACTCTAGGGGTAATAACTGGTAGAAGCTTGTTGTACAGAAATGTGCATCCGCCAGTTTGAGCCCCGACTTGCTGTTTAGGTGGCCTCAGACCTTTTCTCTCAAACTCTTTTTGGGTGACCTGGGATACCTTGCGGTGTTAACGAAGGGTCACTTGGGGGAGTCGTAAGTATCCAGCCCCCCTGGGTCCACTAGGACAGCACGCAGGGACGGTGGCCTGGGGCTAACAGGCCTTAATTGGAGCCCAGTCTTCTACTGGTGATTAGCACCACCCACACAACAGCACATTGCACCAACACCCACCCACATACGACTGTCCAAACCCTGTCCAAGCCTAGGGCTGACCAGCTGTAAAGAGAAATTTAAACCTCGGGCTGACGCGCGAAACTCAAGTGGGGGTGCAGTACAATATCTCGACACCTGGTGGCGCTAGAGAGACCAAACCAAGTGCAATCGACTTGAGGCGGCCCAATTAGTATATATACCAAGTTTCAGCACTCTACGTACAAGAGAACTGGGGGTGCAATACCGTATCTCGACGCCTGGTGGCGCTAGAGCTTCCAAACTATGTGCAAACGATCGGGCGCCCTCGAATTAGTATATATACCAAATTTCAGAGTCCTGTTACTAGCCTTAGTAAGTGCACCCCATCCTAGGGGCTCAACTGTGGGGGCTCAAGTTCGCATTTAACTCTATTACCTAACCCTAACCCTAACTAACCTAACTCAAGTTCGCATTTAACTCTATTACCTAACCCTAACCCTAACCCTAACAGAGGACCTCCAAAGACCACACTAAACCTACCCAAGGACACCCTGAGAGCACTCAGAACCTACAGAGGACCTCCAAAGACCACACTAAACCTACCCAAGGACACCCTGAGAGCACTCAGAACCTACAGAGGACCTCCAAAGACCACACTAAACCTACCCAAGGACACCCTGAGAGCACTCAGAACCTACAGAGGACCTCCAAAGACCACACTAAACCTACCCAAGGACACCCTGAGAGCACTCAGAACCTACAGAGGACCTCCAAAGACCACACTAAACCTACCCAAGGACACCCTGAGAGCACTCAGAACCTACAGAGGACCTCCAAAGACCACACTAAACCTACCCAAGGACACCCTGAGAGCACTCAGAACCTACAGAGGACCTCCAAAGACCACACTAAACCTACCCAAGGACACCCTGAGAGCACTCAGAACCTACAGAGGACCTCCAAAGACCACACTAAACCTACCCAAGGACACCCTGAGAGCACTCAGAACCTACAGAGGACCTCCAAAGACCACACTAAACCTACCCAAGGACACCCTGAGAGCACTCAGAACCTACAGAGGACCTCCAAAGACCACACTAAACCTACCCAAGGACACCCTGAGAGCACTCAGAACCTACAGAGGACCTCCAAAGACCACACTAAACCTACCCAAGGACACCCTGAGAGCACTCAGAACCTACAGAGGACCTCCAAAGACCACACTAAACCTACCCAAGGACACCCTGAGAGCACTCAGAACCTACAGAGGACCTCCAAAGACCACACTAAACCTACCCAAGGACACCCTGAGAGCACTCAGAACCTACAGAGGACCTCCAAAGACCACACTAAACCTACCCAAGGACACCCTGAGAGCACTCAGAACCTACAGAGGACCTCCAAAGACCACACTAAACCTACCCAAGGACACCCTGAGAGCACTCAGAACCTACAGAGGACCTCCAAAGACCACACTAAACCTACCCAAGGACACCCTGAGAGCACTCAGAACCTACAGAGGACCTCCAAAGACCACACTAAACCTACCCAAGGACACCCTGAGAGCACTCAGAACCTACAGAGGACCTCCAAAGACCACACTAAACCTACCCAAGGACACCCTGAGAGCACTCAGAACCTACAGAGGACCTCCGACCTCAAACACAAACAAAAACACACACACACATTTAATGGCCATTGCACCCAAATCAACTGAGTGTCACTGACATTCTCAGTCATCCACATGGAAAACTTTGGGTGGTGGCCAGTCCACCCAAATCAACTGAGTGTCACTGACATTCTCAGTCGTCCACATGGAAAACTTTGGGTGAAAGTTTTGATGATTCAATCTTGCAGGACTGTACTAACCCAATGTACACGTTTGTTTCCATGACGGTGAGTTTTCAAAAAAATCAAAAAATTGTAAATCTAAGTGTTGTTACTTTATCAGTGATAAAATGAGAAAAACTATCTAAAATTTCAGAAAAGATTTGAAAAAACAGTAGAAATCATCCTTTTTGTATGAAAATTCGACCAGGAAGGAAAAATCAGGAAGAGCAGGGGATTGTGGGATTGAACAAGTTACTCACCATGAATGAGACAAGTGTTCCAAGGAATGGGGTTCCTCAGCCCAGCTTTGCCTATTGCAGCCTAGGAGTTTTTGCAGTCAGCGGTTTTCCCGTAAGGATAATGTCGGTCTGATCCTTGCAATTACTCTAGGGGTAATAACTGGTAGAAGCTTGTTGTACAGAAATGTGCATCCGCCAGTTTGAGCCCCGACTTGCTGTTTAGGTGGCCTCAGACCTTTTCTCTCAAACTCTTTTTGGGTGACCTGGGATACCTTGCGGTGTTAACGAAGGGTCACTTGGGGGAGTCGTAAGTATCCAGCCCCCCTGGGTCCACTAGGACAGCACGCAGGGACGGTGGCCTGGGGCTAACAGGCCTTAATTGGAGCCCAGTCTTCTACTGGTGATTAGCACCACCCACACAACAGCACATTGCACCAACACCCACCCACATACGACTGTCCAAACCCTGTCCAAGCCTAGGGCTGACCAGCTGTAAAGAGAAATTTAAACCTCGGGCTGACGCGCGAAACTCAAGTGGGGGTGCAGTACAATATCTCGACACCTGGTGGCGCTAGAGAGACCAAACCAAGTGCAATCGACTTGAGGCGGCCCAATTAGTATATATACCAAGTTTCAGCACTCTACGTACAAGAGAACTGGGGGTGCAATACCGTATCTCGACGCCTGGTGGCGCTAGAGCTTCCAAACTATGTGCAAACGATCGGGCGCCCTCGAATTAGTATATATACCAAATTTCAGAGTCCTGTTACTAGCCTTAGTAAGTGCACCCCATCCTAGGGGCTCAACTGTGGGGGCTCAAGTTCGCATTTAACTCTATTACCTAACCCTAACCCTAACCCTAACCCTAACCCTAACCCTAACCCTAACCCTAACCCTAACCTCCAAAGACCACACTAAACCTACCCAAGGACACCCTGAGAGCACTCAGAACCTACAGAGGACCTCCAAAGACCACACTAAACCTACCCAAGGACACCCTGAGAGCACTCAGAACCTACAGAGGACCTCCAAAGACCACACTAAACCTACCCAAGGACACCCTGAGAGCACTCAGAACCTACAGAGGACCTCCAAAGACCACACTAAACCTACCCAAGGACACCCTGAGAGCACTCAGAACCTACAGAGGACCTCCAAAGACCACACTAAACCTACCCAAGGACACCCTGAGAGCACTCAGAACCTACAGAGGACCTCCAAAGACCACACTAAACCTACCCAAGGACACCCTGAGAGCACTCAGAACCTACAGAGGACCTCCAAAGACCACACTAAACCTACCCAAGGACACCCTGAGAGCACTCAGAACCTACAGAGGACCTCCAAAGACCACACTAAACCTACCCAAGGACACCCTGAGAGCACTCAGAACCTACAGAGGACCTCCAAAGACCACACTAAACCTACCCAAGGACACCCTGAGAGCACTCAGAACCTACAGAGGACCTCCAAAGACCACACTAAACCTACCCAAGGACACCCTGAGAGCACTCAGAACCTACAGAGGACCTCCAAAGACCACACTAAACCTACCCAAGGACACCCTGAGAGCACTCAGAACCTACAGAGGACCTCCAAAGACCACACTAAACCTACCCAAGGACACCCTGAGAGCACTCAGAACCTACAGAGGACCTCCAAAGACCACACTAAACCTACCCAAGGACACCCTGAGAGCACTCAGAACCTACAGAGGACCTCCAAAGACCACACTAAACCTACCCAAGGACACCCTGAGAGCACTCAGAACCTACAGAGGACCTCCAAAGACCACACTAAACCTACCCAAGGACACCCTGAGAGCACTCAGAACCTACAGAGGACCTCCAAAGACCACACTAAACCTACCCAAGGACACCCTGAGAGCACTCAGAACCTACAGAGGACCTCCAAAGACCACACTAAACCTACCCAAGGACACCCTGAGAGCACTCAGAACCTACAGAGGACCTCCAAAGACCACACTAAACCTACCCAAGGACACCCTGAGAGCACTCAGAACCTACAGAGGACCTCCAAAGACCACACTAAACCTACCCAAGGACACCCTGAGAGCACTCAGAACCTACAGAGGACCTCCAAAGACCACACTAAACCTACCCAAGGACACCCTGAGAGCACTCAGAACCTACAGAGGACCTCCAAAGACCACACTAAACCTACCCAAGGACACCCTGAGAGCACTCAGAACCTACAGAGGACCTCCAAAGACCACACTAAACCTACCCAAGGACACCCTGAGAGCACTCAGAACCTACAGAGGACCTCCAAAGACCACACTAAACCTACCCAAGGACACCCTGAGAGCACTCAGAACCTACAGAGGACCTCCAAAGACCACACTAAACCTACCCAAGGACACCCTGAGAGCACTCAGAACCTACAGAGGACCTCCAAAGACCACACTAAACCTACCCAAGGACACCCTGAGAGCACTCAGAACCTACAGAGGACCTCCAAAGACCACACTAAACCTACCCAAGGACACCCTGAGAGCACTCAGAACCTACAGAGGACCTCCAAAGACCACACTAAACCTACCCAAGGACACCCTGAGAGCACTCAGAACCTACAGAGGACCTCCGACCTCAAACACAAACAAAAACACACACACACATTTAATGGCCATTGCACCCAAATCAACTGAGTGTCACTGACATTCTCAGTCATCCACATGGAAAACTTTGGGTGGTGGCCAGTCCACCCAAATCAACTGAGTGTCACTGACATTCTCAGTCGTCCACATGGAAAACTTTGGGTGAAAGTTTTGATGATTCAATCTTGCAGGACTGTACTAACCCAATGTACACGTTTGTTTCCATGACGGTGAGTTTTCAAAAAAATCAAAAAATTGTAAATCTAAGTGTTGTTACTTTATCAGTGATAAAATGAGAAAAACTATCTAAAATTTCAGAAAAGATTTGAAAAAACAGTAGAAATCATCCTTTTTGTATGAAAATTCGACCAGGAAGGAAAAATCAGGAAGAGCAGGGGATTGTGGGATTGAACAAGTTACTCACCATGAATGAGACAAGTGTTCCAAGGAATGGGGTTCCTCAGCCCAGCTTTGCCTATTGCAGCCTAGGAGTTTTTGCAGTCAGCGGTTTTCCCGTAAGGATAATGTCGGTCTGATCCTTGCAATTACTCTAGGGGTAATAACTGGTAGAAGCTTGTTGTACAGAAATGTGCATCCGCCAGTTTGAGCCCCGACTTGCTGTTTAGGTGGCCTCAGACCTTTTCTCTCAAACTCTTTTTGGGTGACCTGGGATACCTTGCGGTGTTAACGAAGGGTCACTTGGGGGAGTCGTAAGTATCCAGCCCCCCTGGGTCCACTAGGACAGCACGCAGGGACGGTGGCCTGGGGCTAACAGGCCTTAATTGGAGCCCAGTCTTCTACTGGTGATTAGCACCACCCACACAACAGCACATTGCACCAACACCCACCCACATACGACTGTCCAAACCCTGTCCAAGCCTAGGGCTGACCAGCTGTAAAGAGAAATTTAAACCTCGGGCTGACGCGCGAAACTCAAGTGGGGGTGCAGTACAATATCTCGACACCTGGTGGCGCTAGAGAGACCAAACCAAGTGCAATCGACTTGAGGCGGCCCAATTAGTATATATACCAAGTTTCAGCACTCTACGTACAAGAGAACTGGGGGTGCAATACCGTATCTCGACGCCTGGTGGCGCTAGAGCTTCCAAACTATGTGCAAACGATCGGGCGCCCTCGAATTAGTATATATACCAAATTTCAGAGTCCTGTTACTAGCCTTAGTAAGTGCACCCCATCCTAGGGGCTCAACTGTGGGGGCTCAAGTTCGCATTTAACTCTATTACCTAACCCTAACCCTAACCCTAAGCACTCAGAACCTACAGAGGACCTCCAAAGACCACACTAAACCTACCCAAGGACACCCTGAGAGCACTCAGAACCTACAGAGGACCTCCAAAGACCACACTAAACCTACCCAAGGACACCCTGAGAGCACTCAGAACCTACAGAGGACCTCCAAAGACCACACTAAACCTACCCAAGGACACCCTGAGAGCACTCAGAACCTACAGAGGACCTCCAAAGACCACACTAAACCTACCCAAGGACACCCTGAGAGCACTCAGAACCTACAGAGGACCTCCAAAGACCACACTAAACCTACCCAAGGACACCCTGAGAGCACTCAGAACCTACAGAGGACCTCCAAAGACCACACTAAACCTACCCAAGGACACCCTGAGAGCACTCAGAACCTACAGAGGACCTCCAAAGACCACACTAAACCTACCCAAGGACACCCTGAGAGCACTCAGAACCTACAGAGGACCTCCAAAGACCACACTAAACCTACCCAAGGACACCCTGAGAGCACTCAGAACCTACAGAGGACCTCCAAAGACCACACTAAACCTACCCAAGGACACCCTGAGAGCACTCAGAACCTACAGAGGACCTCCAAAGACCACACTAAACCTACCCAAGGACACCCTGAGAGCACTCAGAACCTACAGAGGACCTCCAAAGACCACACTAAACCTACCCAAGGACACCCTGAGAGCACTCAGAACCTACAGAGGACCTCCAAAGACCACACTAAACCTACCCAAGGACACCCTGAGAGCACTCAGAACCTACAGAGGACCTCCGACCTCAAACACAAACAAAAACACACACACACATTTAATGGCCATTGCACCCAAATCAACTGAGTGTCACTGACATTCTCAGTCATCCACATGGAAAACTTTGGGTGGTGGCCAGTCCACCCAAATCAACTGAGTGTCACTGACATTCTCAGTCGTCCACATGGAAAACTTTGGGTGAAAGTTTTGATGATTCAATCTTGCAGGACTGTACTAACCCAATGTACACGTTTGTTTCCATGACGGTGAGTTTTCAAAAAAATCAAAAAATTGTAAATCTAAGTGTTGTTACTTTATCAGTGATAAAATGAGAAAAACTATCTAAAATTTCAGAAAAGATTTGAAAAAACAGTAGAAATCATCCTTTTTGTATGAAAATTCGACCAGGAAGGAAAAATCAGGAAGAGCAGGGGATTGTGGGATTGAACAAGTTACTCACCATGAATGAGACAAGTGTTCCAAGGAATGGGGTTCCTCAGCCCAGCTTTGCCTATTGCAGCCTAGGAGTTTTTGCAGTCAGCGGTTTTCCCGTAAGGATAATGTCGGTCTGATCCTTGCAATTACTCTAGGGGTAATAACTGGTAGAAGCTTGTTGTACAGAAATGTGCATCCGCCAGTTTGAGCCCCGACTTGCTGTTTAGGTGGCCTCAGACCTTTTCTCTCAAACTCTTTTTGGGTGACCTGGGATACCTTGCGGTGTTAACGAAGGGTCACTTGGGGGAGTCGTAAGTATCCAGCCCCCCTGGGTCCACTAGGACAGCACGCAGGGACGGTGGCCTGGGGCTAACAGGCCTTAATTGGAGCCCAGTCTTCTACTGGTGATTAGCACCACCCACACAACAGCACATTGCACCAACACCCACCCACATACGACTGTCCAAACCCTGTCCAAGCCTAGGGCTGACCAGCTGTAAAGAGAAATTTAAACCTCGGGCTGACGCGCGAAACTCAAGTGGGGGTGCAGTACAATATCTCGACACCTGGTGGCGCTAGAGAGACCAAACCAAGTGCAATCGACTTGAGGCGGCCCAATTAGTATATATACCAAGTTTCAGCACTCTACGTACAAGAGAACTGGGGGTGCAATACCGTATCTCGACGCCTGGTGGCGCTAGAGCTTCCAAACTATGTGCAAACGATCGGGCGCCCTCGAATTAGTATATATACCAAATTTCAGAGTCCTGTTACTAGCCTTAGTAAGTGCACCCCATCCTAGGGGCTCAACTGTGGGGGCTCAAGTTCGCATTTAACTCTATTACCTAACCCTAACCCTAACCCTAACCCTAACCTAACCCTAACCCTAACCCTAACCCTAACTACACCCTGAGAGCACTCAGAACCTACAGAGGACCTCCAAAGACCACACTAAACCTACCCAAGGACACCCTGAGAGCACTCAGAACCTACAGAGGACCTCCAAAGACCACACTAAACCTACCCAAGGACACCCTGAGAGCACTCAGAACCTACAGAGGACCTCCAAAGACCACACTAAACCTACCCAAGGACACCCTGAGAGCACTCAGAACCTACAGAGGACCTCCAAAGACCACACTAAACCTACCCAAGGACACCCTGAGAGCACTCAGAACCTACAGAGGACCTCCAAAGACCACACTAAACCTACCCAAGGACACCCTGAGAGCACTCAGAACCTACAGAGGACCTCCAAAGACCACACTAAACCTACCCAAGGACACCCTGAGAGCACTCAGAACCTACAGAGGACCTCCAAAGACCACACTAAACCTACCCAAGGACACCCTGAGAGCACTCAGAACCTACAGAGGACCTCCAAAGACCACACTAAACCTACCCAAGGACACCCTGAGAGCACTCAGAACCTACAGAGGACCTCCAAAGACCACACTAAACCTACCCAAGGACACCCTGAGAGCACTCAGAACCTACAGAGGACCTCCAAAGACCACACTAAACCTACCCAAGGACACCCTGAGAGCACTCAGAACCTACAGAGGACCTCCAAAGACCACACTAAACCTACCCAAGGACACCCTGAGAGCACTCAGAACCTACAGAGGACCTCCAAAGACCACACTAAACCTACCCAAGGACACCCTGAGAGCACTCAGAACCTACAGAGGACCTCCAAAGACCACACTAAACCTACCCAAGGACACCCTGAGAGCACTCAGAACCTACAGAGGACCTCCAAAGACCACACTAAACCTACCCAAGGACACCCTGAGAGCACTCAGAACCTACAGAGGACCTCCGACCTCAAACACAAACAAAAACACACACACACATTTAATGGCCATTGCACCCAAATCAACTGAGTGTCACTGACATTCTCAGTCATCCACATGGAAAACTTTGGGTGGTGGCCAGTCCACCCAAATCAACTGAGTGTCACTGACATTCTCAGTCGTCCACATGGAAAACTTTGGGTGAAAGTTTTGATGATTCAATCTTGCAGGACTGTACTAACCCAATGTACACGTTTGTTTCCATGACGGTGAGTTTTCAAAAAAATCAAAAAATTGTAAATCTAAGTGTTGTTACTTTATCAGTGATAAAATGAGAAAAACTATCTAAAATTTCAGAAAAGATTTGAAAAAACAGTAGAAATCATCCTTTTTGTATGAAAATTCGACCAGGAAGGAAAAATCAGGAAGAGCAGGGGATTGTGGGATTGAACAAGTTACTCACCATGAATGAGACAAGTGTTCCAAGGAATGGGGTTCCTCAGCCCAGCTTTGCCTATTGCAGCCTAGGAGTTTTTGCAGTCAGCGGTTTTCCCGTAAGGATAATGTCGGTCTGATCCTTGCAATTACTCTAGGGGTAATAACTGGTAGAAGCTTGTTGTACAGAAATGTGCATCCGCCAGTTTGAGCCCCGACTTGCTGTTTAGGTGGCCTCAGACCTTTTCTCTCAAACTCTTTTTGGGTGACCTGGGATACCTTGCGGTGTTAACGAAGGGTCACTTGGGGGAGTCGTAAGTATCCAGCCCCCCTGGGTCCACTAGGACAGCACGCAGGGACGGTGGCCTGGGGCTAACAGGCCTTAATTGGAGCCCAGTCTTCTACTGGTGATTAGCACCACCCACACAACAGCACATTGCACCAACACCCACCCACATACGACTGTCCAAACCCTGTCCAAGCCTAGGGCTGACCAGCTGTAAAGAGAAATTTAAACCTCGGGCTGACGCGCGAAACTCAAGTGGGGGTGCAGTACAATATCTCGACACCTGGTGGCGCTAGAGAGACCAAACCAAGTGCAATCGACTTGAGGCGGCCCAATTAGTATATATACCAAGTTTCAGCACTCTACGTACAAGAGAACTGGGGGTGCAATACCGTATCTCGACGCCTGGTGGCGCTAGAGCTTCCAAACTATGTGCAAACGATCGGGCGCCCTCGAATTAGTATATATACCAAATTTCAGAGTCCTGTTACTAGCCTTAGTAAGTGCACCCCATCCTAGGGGCTCAACTGTGGGGGCTCAAGTTCGCATTTAACTCTATTACCTAACCCTAACCCTAACCCTAACCCTAACCCTAACCCTAACTCTAACCTAACCCTAACCCTAACCCTAACCCTAACCCTAACCTAACCCTAACTACACCCTGAGAGCACTCAGAACCTACAGAGGACCTCCAAAGACCACACTAAACCTACCCAAGGACACCCTGAGAGCACTCAGAACCTACAGAGGACCTCCAAAGACCACACTAAACCTACCCAAGGACACCCTGAGAGCACTCAGAACCTACAGAGGACCTCCAAAGACCACACTAAACCTACCCAAGGACACCCTGAGAGCACTCAGAACCTACAGAGGACCTCCAAAGACCACACTAAACCTACCCAAGGACACCCTGAGAGCACTCAGAACCTACAGAGGACCTCCAAAGACCACACTAAACCTACCCAAGGACACCCTGAGAGCACTCAGAACCTACAGAGGACCTCCAAAGACCACACTAAACCTACCCAAGGACACCCTGAGAGCACTCAGAACCTACAGAGGACCTCCAAAGACCACACTAAACCTACCCAAGGACACCCTGAGAGCACTCAGAACCTACAGAGGACCTCCAAAGACCACACTAAACCTACCCAAGGACACCCTGAGAGCACTCAGAACCTACAGAGGACCTCCAAAGACCACACTAAACCTACCCAAGGACACCCTGAGAGCACTCAGAACCTACAGAGGACCTCCAAAGACCACACTAAACCTACCCAAGGACACCCTGAGAGCACTCAGAACCTACAGAGGACCTCCAAAGACCACACTAAACCTACCCAAGGACACCCTGAGAGCACTCAGAACCTACAGAGGACCTCCAAAGACCACACTAAACCTACCCAAGGACACCCTGAGAGCACTCAGAACCTACAGAGGACCTCCAAAGACCACACTAAACCTACCCAAGGACACCCTGAGAGCACTCAGAACCTACAGAGGACCTCCAAAGACCACACTAAACCTACCCAAGGACACCCTGAGAGCACTCAGAACCTACAGAGGACCTCCAAAGACCACACTAAACCTACCCAAGGACACCCTGAGAGCACTCAGAACCTACAGAGGACCTCCAAAGACCACACTAAACCTACCCAAGGACACCCTGAGAGCACTCAGAACCTACAGAGGACCTCCAAAGACCACACTAAACCTACCCAAGGACACCCTGAGAGCACTCAGAACCTACAGAGGACCTCCAAAGACCACACTAAACCTACCCAAGGACACCCTGAGAGCACTCAGAACCTACAGAGGACCTCCAAAGACCACACTAAACCTACCCAAGGACACCCTGAGAGCACTCAGAACCTACAGAGGACCTCCAAAGACCACACTAAACCTACCCAAGGACACCCTGAGAGCACTCAGAACCTACAGAGGACCTCCAAAGACCACACTAAACCTACCCAAGGACACCCTGAGAGCACTCAGAACCTACAGAGGACCTCCAAAGACCACACTAAACCTACCCAAGGACACCCTGAGAGCACTCAGAACCTACAGAGGACCTCCAAAGACCACACTAAACCTACCCAAGGACACCCTGAGAGCACTCAGAACCTACAGAGGACCTCCAAAGACCACACTAAACCTACCCAAGGACACCCTGAGAGCACTCAGAACCTACAGAGGACCTCCAAAGACCACACTAAACCTACCCAAGGACACCCTGAGAGCACTCAGAACCTACAGAGGACCTCCAAAGACCACACTAAACCTACCCAAGGACACCCTGAGAGCACTCAGAACCTACAGAGGACCTCCAAAGACCACACTAAACCTACCCAAGGACACCCTGAGAGCACTCAGAACCTACAGAGGACCTCCAAAGACCACACTAAACCTACCCAAGGACACCCTGAGAGCACTCAGAACCTACAGAGGACCTCCAAAGACCACACTAAACCTACCCAAGGACACCCTGAGAGCACTCAGAACCTACAGAGGACCTCCAAAGACCACACTAAACCTACCCAAGGACACCCTGAGAGCACTCAGAACCTACAGAGGACCTCCAAAGACCACACTAAACCTACCCAAGGACACCCTGAGAGCACTCAGAACCTACAGAGGACCTCCAAAGACCACACTAAACCTACCCAAGGACACCCTGAGAGCACTCAGAACCTACAGAGGACCTCCAAAGACCACACTAAACCTACCCAAGGACACCCTGAGAGCACTCAGAACCTACAGAGGACCTCCAAAGACCACACTAAACCTACCCAAGGACACCCTGAGAGCACTCAGAACCTACAGAGGACCTCCAAAGACCACACTAAACCTACCCAAGGACACCCTGAGAGCACTCAGAACCTACAGAGGACCTCCAAAGACCACACTAAACCTACCCAAGGACACCCTGAGAGCACTCAGAACCTACAGAGGACCTCCAAAGACCACACTAAACCTACCCAAGGACACCCTGAGAGCACTCAGAACCTACAGAGGACCTCCAAAGACCACACTAAACCTACCCAAGGACACCCTGAGAGCACTCAGAACCTACAGAGGACCTCCAAAGACCACACTAAACCTACCCAAGGACACCCTGAGAGCACTCAGAACCTACAGAGGACCTCCAAAGACCACACTAAACCTACCCAAGGACACCCTGAGAGCACTCAGAACCTACAGAGGACCTCCAAAGACCACACTAAACCTACCCAAGGACACCCTGAGAGCACTCAGAACCTACAGAGGACCTCCAAAGACCACACTAAACCTACCCAAGGACACCCTGAGAGCACTCAGAACCTACAGAGGACCTCCAAAGACCACACTAAACCTACCCAAGGACACCCTGAGAGCACTCAGAACCTACAGAGGACCTCCAAAGACCACACTAAACCTACCCAAGGACACCCTGAGAGCACTCAGAACCTACAGAGGACCTCCAAAGACCACACTAAACCTACCCAAGGACACCCTGAGAGCACTCAGAACCTACAGAGGACCTCCAAAGACCACACTAAACCTACCCAAGGACACCCTGAGAGCACTCAGAACCTACAGAGGACCTCCAAAGACCACACTAAACCTACCCAAGGACACCCTGAGAGCACTCAGAACCTACAGAGGACCTCCAAAGACCACACTAAACCTACCCAAGGACACCCTGAGAGCACTCAGAACCTACAGAGGACCTCCAAAGACCACACTAAACCTACCCAAGGACACCCTGAGAGCACTCAGAACCTACAGAGGACCTCCAAAGACCACACTAAACCTACCCAAGGACACCCTGAGAGCACTCAGAACCTACAGAGGACCTCCAAAGACCACACTAAACCTACCCAAGGACACCCTGAGAGCACTCAGAACCTACAGAGGACCTCCGACCTCAAACACAAACAAAAACACACACACACATTTAATGGCCATTGCACCCAAATCAACTGAGTGTCACTGACATTCTCAGTCATCCACATGGAAAACTTTGGGTGGTGGCCAGTCCACCCAAATCAACTGAGTGTCACTGACATTCTCAGTCGTCCACATGGAAAACTTTGGGTGAAAGTTTTGATGATTCAATCTTGCAGGACTGTACTAACCCAATGTACACGTTTGTTTCCATGACGGTGAGTTTTCAAAAAAATCAAAAAATTGTAAATCTAAGTGTTGTTACTTTATCAGTGATAAAATGAGAAAAACTATCTAAAATTTCAGAAAAGATTTGAAAAAACAGTAGAAATCATCCTTTTTGTATGAAAATTCGACCAGGAAGGAAAAATCAGGAAGAGCAGGGGATTGTGGGATTGAACAAGTTACTCACCATGAATGAGACAAGTGTTCCAAGGAATGGGGTTCCTCAGCCCAGCTTTGCCTATTGCAGCCTAGGAGTTTTTGCAGTCAGCGGTTTTCCCGTAAGGATAATGTCGGTCTGATCCTTGCAATTACTCTAGGGGTAATAACTGGTAGAAGCTTGTTGTACAGAAATGTGCATCCGCCAGTTTGAGCCCCGACTTGCTGTTTAGGTGGCCTCAGACCTTTTCTCTCAAACTCTTTTTGGGTGACCTGGGATACCTTGCGGTGTTAACGAAGGGTCACTTGGGGGAGTCGTAAGTATCCAGCCCCCCTGGGTCCACTAGGACAGCACGCAGGGACGGTGGCCTGGGGCTAACAGGCCTTAATTGGAGCCCAGTCTTCTACTGGTGATTAGCACCACCCACACAACAGCACATTGCACCAACACCCACCCACATACGACTGTCCAAACCCTGTCCAAGCCTAGGGCTGACCAGCTGTAAAGAGAAATTTAAACCTCGGGCTGACGCGCGAAACTCAAGTGGGGGTGCAGTACAATATCTCGACACCTGGTGGCGCTAGAGAGACCAAACCAAGTGCAATCGACTTGAGGCGGCCCAATTAGTATATATACCAAGTTTCAGCACTCTACGTACAAGAGAACTGGGGGTGCAATACCGTATCTCGACGCCTGGTGGCGCTAGAGCTTCCAAACTATGTGCAAACGATCGGGCGCCCTCGAATTAGTATATATACCAAATTTCAGAGTCCTGTTACTAGCCTTAGTAAGTGCACCCCATCCTAGGGGCTCAACTGTGGGGGCTCAAGTTCGCATTTAACTCTATTACCTAACCCTAACCCTAACTAACCTAACTCAAGTTCGCATTTAACTCTATTACCTAACCCTAACCCTAACCCTAACAGAGGACCTCCAAAGACCACACTAAACCTACCCAAGGACACCCTGAGAGCACTCAGAACCTACAGAGGACCTCCAAAGACCACACTAAACCTACCCAAGGACACCCTGAGAGCACTCAGAACCTACAGAGGACCTCCAAAGACCACACTAAACCTACCCAAGGACACCCTGAGAGCACTCAGAACCTACAGAGGACCTCCAAAGACCACACTAAACCTACCCAAGGACACCCTGAGAGCACTCAGAACCTACAGAGGACCTCCAAAGACCACACTAAACCTACCCAAGGACACCCTGAGAGCACTCAGAACCTACAGAGGACCTCCAAAGACCACACTAAACCTACCCAAGGACACCCTGAGAGCACTCAGAACCTACAGAGGACCTCCAAAGACCACACTAAACCTACCCAAGGACACCCTGAGAGCACTCAGAACCTACAGAGGACCTCCAAAGACCACACTAAACCTACCCAAGGACACCCTGAGAGCACTCAGAACCTACAGAGGACCTCCAAAGACCACACTAAACCTACCCAAGGACACCCTGAGAGCACTCAGAACCTACAGAGGACCTCCAAAGACCACACTAAACCTACCCAAGGACACCCTGAGAGCACTCAGAACCTACAGAGGACCTCCAAAGACCACACTAAACCTACCCAAGGACACCCTGAGAGCACTCAGAACCTACAGAGGACCTCCAAAGACCACACTAAACCTACCCAAGGACACCCTGAGAGCACTCAGAACCTACAGAGGACCTCCAAAGACCACACTAAACCTACCCAAGGACACCCTGAGAGCACTCAGAACCTACAGAGGACCTCCAAAGACCACACTAAACCTACCCAAGGACACCCTGAGAGCACTCAGAACCTACAGAGGACCTCCAAAGACCACACTAAACCTACCCAAGGACACCCTGAGAGCACTCAGAACCTACAGAGGACCTCCAAAGACCACACTAAACCTACCCAAGGACACCCTGAGAGCACTCAGAACCTACAGAGGACCTCCAAAGACCACACTAAACCTACCCAAGGACACCCTGAGAGCACTCAGAACCTACAGAGGACCTCCAAAGACCACACTAAACCTACCCAAGGACACCCTGAGAGCACTCAGAACCTACAGAGGACCTCCGACCTCAAACACAAACAAAAACACACACACACATTTAATGGCCATTGCACCCAAATCAACTGAGTGTCACTGACATTCTCAGTCATCCACATGGAAAACTTTGGGTGGTGGCCAGTCCACCCAAATCAACTGAGTGTCACTGACATTCTCAGTCGTCCACATGGAAAACTTTGGGTGAAAGTTTTGATGATTCAATCTTGCAGGACTGTACTAACCCAATGTACACGTTTGTTTCCATGACGGTGAGTTTTCAAAAAAATCAAAAAATTGTAAATCTAAGTGTTGTTACTTTATCAGTGATAAAATGAGAAAAACTATCTAAAATTTCAGAAAAGATTTGAAAAAACAGTAGAAATCATCCTTTTTGTATGAAAATTCGACCAGGAAGGAAAAATCAGGAAGAGCAGGGGATTGTGGGATTGAACAAGTTACTCACCATGAATGAGACAAGTGTTCCAAGGAATGGGGTTCCTCAGCCCAGCTTTGCCTATTGCAGCCTAGGAGTTTTTGCAGTCAGCGGTTTTCCCGTAAGGATAATGTCGGTCTGATCCTTGCAATTACTCTAGGGGTAATAACTGGTAGAAGCTTGTTGTACAGAAATGTGCATCCGCCAGTTTGAGCCCCGACTTGCTGTTTAGGTGGCCTCAGACCTTTTCTCTCAAACTCTTTTTGGGTGACCTGGGATACCTTGCGGTGTTAACGAAGGGTCACTTGGGGGAGTCGTAAGTATCCAGCCCCCCTGGGTCCACTAGGACAGCACGCAGGGACGGTGGCCTGGGGCTAACAGGCCTTAATTGGAGCCCAGTCTTCTACTGGTGATTAGCACCACCCACACAACAGCACATTGCACCAACACCCACCCACATACGACTGTCCAAACCCTGTCCAAGCCTAGGGCTGACCAGCTGTAAAGAGAAATTTAAACCTCGGGCTGACGCGCGAAACTCAAGTGGGGGTGCAGTACAATATCTCGACACCTGGTGGCGCTAGAGAGACCAAACCAAGTGCAATCGACTTGAGGCGGCCCAATTAGTATATATACCAAGTTTCAGCACTCTACGTACAAGAGAACTGGGGGTGCAATACCGTATCTCGACGCCTGGTGGCGCTAGAGCTTCCAAACTATGTGCAAACGATCGGGCGCCCTCGAATTAGTATATATACCAAATTTCAGAGTCCTGTTACTAGCCTTAGTAAGTGCACCCCATCCTAGGGGCTCAACTGTGGGGGCTCAAGTTCGCATTTAACTCTATTACCTAACCCTAACCCTAACCCTAACCCTAACCCTAACCCTAACCCTAACCCTAACCCTAACCTCCAAAGACCACACTAAACCTACCCAAGGACACCCTGAGAGCACTCAGAACCTACAGAGGACCTCCAAAGACCACACTAAACCTACCCAAGGACACCCTGAGAGCACTCAGAACCTACAGAGGACCTCCAAAGACCACACTAAACCTACCCAAGGACACCCTGAGAGCACTCAGAACCTACAGAGGACCTCCAAAGACCACACTAAACCTACCCAAGGACACCCTGAGAGCACTCAGAACCTACAGAGGACCTCCAAAGACCACACTAAACCTACCCAAGGACACCCTGAGAGCACTCAGAACCTACAGAGGACCTCCAAAGACCACACTAAACCTACCCAAGGACACCCTGAGAGCACTCAGAACCTACAGAGGACCTCCAAAGACCACACTAAACCTACCCAAGGACACCCTGAGAGCACTCAGAACCTACAGAGGACCTCCAAAGACCACACTAAACCTACCCAAGGACACCCTGAGAGCACTCAGAACCTACAGAGGACCTCCAAAGACCACACTAAACCTACCCAAGGACACCCTGAGAGCACTCAGAACCTACAGAGGACCTCCAAAGACCACACTAAACCTACCCAAGGACACCCTGAGAGCACTCAGAACCTACAGAGGACCTCCAAAGACCACACTAAACCTACCCAAGGACACCCTGAGAGCACTCAGAACCTACAGAGGACCTCCAAAGACCACACTAAACCTACCCAAGGACACCCTGAGAGCACTCAGAACCTACAGAGGACCTCCAAAGACCACACTAAACCTACCCAAGGACACCCTGAGAGCACTCAGAACCTACAGAGGACCTCCAAAGACCACACTAAACCTACCCAAGGACACCCTGAGAGCACTCAGAACCTACAGAGGACCTCCAAAGACCACACTAAACCTACCCAAGGACACCCTGAGAGCACTCAGAACCTACAGAGGACCTCCAAAGACCACACTAAACCTACCCAAGGACACCCTGAGAGCACTCAGAACCTACAGAGGACCTCCAAAGACCACACTAAACCTACCCAAGGACACCCTGAGAGCACTCAGAACCTACAGAGGACCTCCAAAGACCACACTAAACCTACCCAAGGACACCCTGAGAGCACTCAGAACCTACAGAGGACCTCCAAAGACCACACTAAACCTACCCAAGGACACCCTGAGAGCACTCAGAACCTACAGAGGACCTCCAAAGACCACACTAAACCTACCCAAGGACACCCTGAGAGCACTCAGAACCTACAGAGGACCTCCAAAGACCACACTAAACCTACCCAAGGACACCCTGAGAGCACTCAGAACCTACAGAGGACCTCCAAAGACCACACTAAACCTACCCAAGGACACCCTGAGAGCACTCAGAACCTACAGAGGACCTCCAAAGACCACACTAAACCTACCCAAGGACACCCTGAGAGCACTCAGAACCTACAGAGGACCTCCGACCTCAAACACAAACAAAAACACACACACACATTTAATGGCCATTGCACCCAAATCAACTGAGTGTCACTGACATTCTCAGTCATCCACATGGAAAACTTTGGGTGGTGGCCAGTCCACCCAAATCAACTGAGTGTCACTGACATTCTCAGTCGTCCACATGGAAAACTTTGGGTGAAAGTTTTGATGATTCAATCTTGCAGGACTGTACTAACCCAATGTACACGTTTGTTTCCATGACGGTGAGTTTTCAAAAAAATCAAAAAATTGTAAATCTAAGTGTTGTTACTTTATCAGTGATAAAATGAGAAAAACTATCTAAAATTTCAGAAAAGATTTGAAAAAACAGTAGAAATCATCCTTTTTGTATGAAAATTCGACCAGGAAGGAAAAATCAGGAAGAGCAGGGGATTGTGGGATTGAACAAGTTACTCACCATGAATGAGACAAGTGTTCCAAGGAATGGGGTTCCTCAGCCCAGCTTTGCCTATTGCAGCCTAGGAGTTTTTGCAGTCAGCGGTTTTCCCGTAAGGATAATGTCGGTCTGATCCTTGCAATTACTCTAGGGGTAATAACTGGTAGAAGCTTGTTGTACAGAAATGTGCATCCGCCAGTTTGAGCCCCGACTTGCTGTTTAGGTGGCCTCAGACCTTTTCTCTCAAACTCTTTTTGGGTGACCTGGGATACCTTGCGGTGTTAACGAAGGGTCACTTGGGGGAGTCGTAAGTATCCAGCCCCCCTGGGTCCACTAGGACAGCACGCAGGGACGGTGGCCTGGGGCTAACAGGCCTTAATTGGAGCCCAGTCTTCTACTGGTGATTAGCACCACCCACACAACAGCACATTGCACCAACACCCACCCACATACGACTGTCCAAACCCTGTCCAAGCCTAGGGCTGACCAGCTGTAAAGAGAAATTTAAACCTCGGGCTGACGCGCGAAACTCAAGTGGGGGTGCAGTACAATATCTCGACACCTGGTGGCGCTAGAGAGACCAAACCAAGTGCAATCGACTTGAGGCGGCCCAATTAGTATATATACCAAGTTTCAGCACTCTACGTACAAGAGAACTGGGGGTGCAATACCGTATCTCGACGCCTGGTGGCGCTAGAGCTTCCAAACTATGTGCAAACGATCGGGCGCCCTCGAATTAGTATATATACCAAATTTCAGAGTCCTGTTACTAGCCTTAGTAAGTGCACCCCATCCTAGGGGCTCAACTGTGGGGGCTCAAGTTCGCATTTAACTCTATTACCTAACCCTAACCCTAACTAACCTAACTCAAGTTCGCATTTAACTCTATTACCTAACCCTAACCCTAACCCTAACAGAGGACCTCCAAAGACCACACTAAACCTACCCAAGGACACCCTGAGAGCACTCAGAACCTACAGAGGACCTCCAAAGACCACACTAAACCTACCCAAGGACACCCTGAGAGCACTCAGAACCTACAGAGGACCTCCAAAGACCACACTAAACCTACCCAAGGACACCCTGAGAGCACTCAGAACCTACAGAGGACCTCCAAAGACCACACTAAACCTACCCAAGGACACCCTGAGAGCACTCAGAACCTACAGAGGACCTCCAAAGACCACACTAAACCTACCCAAGGACACCCTGAGAGCACTCAGAACCTACAGAGGACCTCCAAAGACCACACTAAACCTACCCAAGGACACCCTGAGAGCACTCAGAACCTACAGAGGACCTCCAAAGACCACACTAAACCTACCCAAGGACACCCTGAGAGCACTCAGAACCTACAGAGGACCTCCAAAGACCACACTAAACCTACCCAAGGACACCCTGAGAGCACTCAGAACCTACAGAGGACCTCCAAAGACCACACTAAACCTACCCAAGGACACCCTGAGAGCACTCAGAACCTACAGAGGACCTCCAAAGACCACACTAAACCTACCCAAGGACACCCTGAGAGCACTCAGAACCTACAGAGGACCTCCAAAGACCACACTAAACCTACCCAAGGACACCCTGAGAGCACTCAGAACCTACAGAGGACCTCCAAAGACCACACTAAACCTACCCAAGGACACCCTGAGAGCACTCAGAACCTACAGAGGACCTCCAAAGACCACACTAAACCTACCCAAGGACACCCTGAGAGCACTCAGAACCTACAGAGGACCTCCAAAGACCACACTAAACCTACCCAAGGACACCCTGAGAGCACTCAGAACCTACAGAGGACCTCCAAAGACCACACTAAACCTACCCAAGGACACCCTGAGAGCACTCAGAACCTACAGAGGACCTCCAAAGACCACACTAAACCTACCCAAGGACACCCTGAGAGCACTCAGAACCTACAGAGGACCTCCAAAGACCACACTAAACCTACCCAAGGACACCCTGAGAGCACTCAGAACCTACAGAGGACCTCCAAAGACCACACTAAACCTACCCAAGGACACCCTGAGAGCACTCAGAACCTACAGAGGACCTCCGACCTCAAACACAAACAAAAACACACACACACATTTAATGGCCATTGCACCCAAATCAACTGAGTGTCACTGACATTCTCAGTCATCCACATGGAAAACTTTGGGTGGTGGCCAGTCCACCCAAATCAACTGAGTGTCACTGACATTCTCAGTCGTCCACATGGAAAACTTTGGGTGAAAGTTTTGATGATTCAATCTTGCAGGACTGTACTAACCCAATGTACACGTTTGTTTCCATGACGGTGAGTTTTCAAAAAAATCAAAAAATTGTAAATCTAAGTGTTGTTACTTTATCAGTGATAAAATGAGAAAAACTATCTAAAATTTCAGAAAAGATTTGAAAAAACAGTAGAAATCATCCTTTTTGTATGAAAATTCGACCAGGAAGGAAAAATCAGGAAGAGCAGGGGATTGTGGGATTGAACAAGTTACTCACCATGAATGAGACAAGTGTTCCAAGGAATGGGGTTCCTCAGCCCAGCTTTGCCTATTGCAGCCTAGGAGTTTTTGCAGTCAGCGGTTTTCCCGTAAGGATAATGTCGGTCTGATCCTTGCAATTACTCTAGGGGTAATAACTGGTAGAAGCTTGTTGTACAGAAATGTGCATCCGCCAGTTTGAGCCCCGACTTGCTGTTTAGGTGGCCTCAGACCTTTTCTCTCAAACTCTTTTTGGGTGACCTGGGATACCTTGCGGTGTTAACGAAGGGTCACTTGGGGGAGTCGTAAGTATCCAGCCCCCCTGGGTCCACTAGGACAGCACGCAGGGACGGTGGCCTGGGGCTAACAGGCCTTAATTGGAGCCCAGTCTTCTACTGGTGATTAGCACCACCCACACAACAGCACATTGCACCAACACCCACCCACATACGACTGTCCAAACCCTGTCCAAGCCTAGGGCTGACCAGCTGTAAAGAGAAATTTAAACCTCGGGCTGACGCGCGAAACTCAAGTGGGGGTGCAGTACAATATCTCGACACCTGGTGGCGCTAGAGAGACCAAACCAAGTGCAATCGACTTGAGGCGGCCCAATTAGTATATATACCAAGTTTCAGCACTCTACGTACAAGAGAACTGGGGGTGCAATACCGTATCTCGACGCCTGGTGGCGCTAGAGCTTCCAAACTATGTGCAAACGATCGGGCGCCCTCGAATTAGTATATATACCAAATTTCAGAGTCCTGTTACTAGCCTTAGTAAGTGCACCCCATCCTAGGGGCTCAACTGTGGGGGCTCAAGTTCGCATTTAACTCTATTACCTAACCCTAACCCTAAGCACTCAGAACCTACAGAGGACCTCCAAAGACCACACTAAACCTACCCAAGGACACCCTGAGAGCACTCAGAACCTACAGAGGACCTCCAAAGACCACACTAAACCTACCCAAGGACACCCTGAGAGCACTCAGAACCTACAGAGGACCTCCAAAGACCACACTAAACCTACCCAAGGACACCCTGAGAGCACTCAGAACCTACAGAGGACCTCCAAAGACCACACTAAACCTACCCAAGGACACCCTGAGAGCACTCAGAACCTACAGAGGACCTCCAAAGACCACACTAAACCTACCCAAGGACACCCTGAGAGCACTCAGAACCTACAGAGGACCTCCAAAGACCACACTAAACCTACCCAAGGACACCCTGAGAGCACTCAGAACCTACAGAGGACCTCCAAAGACCACACTAAACCTACCCAAGGACACCCTGAGAGCACTCAGAACCTACAGAGGACCTCCAAAGACCACACTAAACCTACCCAAGGACACCCTGAGAGCACTCAGAACCTACAGAGGACCTCCAAAGACCACACTAAACCTACCCAAGGACACCCTGAGAGCACTCAGAACCTACAGAGGACCTCCAAAGACCACACTAAACCTACCCAAGGACACCCTGAGAGCACTCAGAACCTACAGAGGACCTCCAAAGACCACACTAAACCTACCCAAGGACACCCTGAGAGCACTCAGAACCTACAGAGGACCTCCAAAGACCACACTAAACCTACCCAAGGACACCCTGAGAGCACTCAGAACCTACAGAGGACCTCCGACCTCAAACACAAACAAAAACACACACACACATTTAATGGCCATTGCACCCAAATCAACTGAGTGTCACTGACATTCTCAGTCATCCACATGGAAAACTTTGGGTGGTGGCCAGTCCACCCAAATCAACTGAGTGTCACTGACATTCTCAGTCGTCCACATGGAAAACTTTGGGTGAAAGTTTTGATGATTCAATCTTGCAGGACTGTACTAACCCAATGTACACGTTTGTTTCCATGACGGTGAGTTTTCAAAAAAATCAAAAAATTGTAAATCTAAGTGTTGTTACTTTATCAGTGATAAAATGAGAAAAACTATCTAAAATTTCAGAAAAGATTTGAAAAAACAGTAGAAATCATCCTTTTTGTATGAAAATTCGACCAGGAAGGAAAAATCAGGAAGAGCAGGGGATTGTGGGATTGAACAAGTTACTCACCATGAATGAGACAAGTGTTCCAAGGAATGGGGTTCCTCAGCCCAGCTTTGCCTATTGCAGCCTAGGAGTTTTTGCAGTCAGCGGTTTTCCCGTAAGGATAATGTCGGTCTGATCCTTGCAATTACTCTAGGGGTAATAACTGGTAGAAGCTTGTTGTACAGAAATGTGCATCCGCCAGTTTGAGCCCCGACTTGCTGTTTAGGTGGCCTCAGACCTTTTCTCTCAAACTCTTTTTGGGTGACCTGGGATACCTTGCGGTGTTAACGAAGGGTCACTTGGGGGAGTCGTAAGTATCCAGCCCCCCTGGGTCCACTAGGACAGCACGCAGGGACGGTGGCCTGGGGCTAACAGGCCTTAATTGGAGCCCAGTCTTCTACTGGTGATTAGCACCACCCACACAACAGCACATTGCACCAACACCCACCCACATACGACTGTCCAAACCCTGTCCAAGCCTAGGGCTGACCAGCTGTAAAGAGAAATTTAAACCTCGGGCTGACGCGCGAAACTCAAGTGGGGGTGCAGTACAATATCTCGACACCTGGTGGCGCTAGAGAGACCAAACCAAGTGCAATCGACTTGAGGCGGCCCAATTAGTATATATACCAAGTTTCAGCACTCTACGTACAAGAGAACTGGGGGTGCAATACCGTATCTCGACGCCTGGTGGCGCTAGAGCTTCCAAACTATGTGCAAACGATCGGGCGCCCTCGAATTAGTATATATACCAAATTTCAGAGTCCTGTTACTAGCCTTAGTAAGTGCACCCCATCCTAGGGGCTCAACTGTGGGGGCTCAAGTTCGCATTTAACTCTATTACCTAACCCTAACCCTAACCCTAACCCTAACCTAACCCTAACCCTAACCCTAACCCTAACTACACCCTGAGAGCACTCAGAACCTACAGAGGACCTCCAAAGACCACACTAAACCTACCCAAGGACACCCTGAGAGCACTCAGAACCTACAGAGGACCTCCAAAGACCACACTAAACCTACCCAAGGACACCCTGAGAGCACTCAGAACCTACAGAGGACCTCCAAAGACCACACTAAACCTACCCAAGGACACCCTGAGAGCACTCAGAACCTACAGAGGACCTCCAAAGACCACACTAAACCTACCCAAGGACACCCTGAGAGCACTCAGAACCTACAGAGGACCTCCAAAGACCACACTAAACCTACCCAAGGACACCCTGAGAGCACTCAGAACCTACAGAGGACCTCCAAAGACCACACTAAACCTACCCAAGGACACCCTGAGAGCACTCAGAACCTACAGAGGACCTCCAAAGACCACACTAAACCTACCCAAGGACACCCTGAGAGCACTCAGAACCTACAGAGGACCTCCAAAGACCACACTAAACCTACCCAAGGACACCCTGAGAGCACTCAGAACCTACAGAGGACCTCCAAAGACCACACTAAACCTACCCAAGGACACCCTGAGAGCACTCAGAACCTACAGAGGACCTCCAAAGACCACACTAAACCTACCCAAGGACACCCTGAGAGCACTCAGAACCTACAGAGGACCTCCAAAGACCACACTAAACCTACCCAAGGACACCCTGAGAGCACTCAGAACCTACAGAGGACCTCCAAAGACCACACTAAACCTACCCAAGGACACCCTGAGAGCACTCAGAACCTACAGAGGACCTCCAAAGACCACACTAAACCTACCCAAGGACACCCTGAGAGCACTCAGAACCTACAGAGGACCTCCAAAGACCACACTAAACCTACCCAAGGACACCCTGAGAGCACTCAGAACCTACAGAGGACCTCCGACCTCAAACACAAACAAAAACACACACACACATTTAATGGCCATTGCACCCAAATCAACTGAGTGTCACTGACATTCTCAGTCATCCACATGGAAAACTTTGGGTGGTGGCCAGTCCACCCAAATCAACTGAGTGTCACTGACATTCTCAGTCGTCCACATGGAAAACTTTGGGTGAAAGTTTTGATGATTCAATCTTGCAGGACTGTACTAACCCAATGTACACGTTTGTTTCCATGACGGTGAGTTTTCAAAAAAATCAAAAAATTGTAAATCTAAGTGTTGTTACTTTATCAGTGATAAAATGAGAAAAACTATCTAAAATTTCAGAAAAGATTTGAAAAAACAGTAGAAATCATCCTTTTTGTATGAAAATTCGACCAGGAAGGAAAAATCAGGAAGAGCAGGGGATTGTGGGATTGAACAAGTTACTCACCATGAATGAGACAAGTGTTCCAAGGAATGGGGTTCCTCAGCCCAGCTTTGCCTATTGCAGCCTAGGAGTTTTTGCAGTCAGCGGTTTTCCCGTAAGGATAATGTCGGTCTGATCCTTGCAATTACTCTAGGGGTAATAACTGGTAGAAGCTTGTTGTACAGAAATGTGCATCCGCCAGTTTGAGCCCCGACTTGCTGTTTAGGTGGCCTCAGACCTTTTCTCTCAAACTCTTTTTGGGTGACCTGGGATACCTTGCGGTGTTAACGAAGGGTCACTTGGGGGAGTCGTAAGTATCCAGCCCCCCTGGGTCCACTAGGACAGCACGCAGGGACGGTGGCCTGGGGCTAACAGGCCTTAATTGGAGCCCAGTCTTCTACTGGTGATTAGCACCACCCACACAACAGCACATTGCACCAACACCCACCCACATACGACTGTCCAAACCCTGTCCAAGCCTAGGGCTGACCAGCTGTAAAGAGAAATTTAAACCTCGGGCTGACGCGCGAAACTCAAGTGGGGGTGCAGTACAATATCTCGACACCTGGTGGCGCTAGAGAGACCAAACCAAGTGCAATCGACTTGAGGCGGCCCAATTAGTATATATACCAAGTTTCAGCACTCTACGTACAAGAGAACTGGGGGTGCAATACCGTATCTCGACGCCTGGTGGCGCTAGAGCTTCCAAACTATGTGCAAACGATCGGGCGCCCTCGAATTAGTATATATACCAAATTTCAGAGTCCTGTTACTAGCCTTAGTAAGTGCACCCCATCCTAGGGGCTCAACTGTGGGGGCTCAAGTTCGCATTTAACTCTATTACCTAACCCTAACCCTAACCCTAACTCTAACCCTAACCCTAACCCTAACCCTAACCTAACCCTAACTACACCCTGAGAGCACTCAGAACCTACAGAGGACCTCCAAAGACCACACTAAACCTACCCAAGGACACCCTGAGAGCACTCAGAACCTACAGAGGACCTCCAAAGACCACACTAAACCTACCCAAGGACACCCTGAGAGCACTCAGAACCTACAGAGGACCTCCAAAGACCACACTAAACCTACCCAAGGACACCCTGAGAGCACTCAGAACCTACAGAGGACCTCCAAAGACCACACTAAACCTACCCAAGGACACCCTGAGAGCACTCAGAACCTACAGAGGACCTCCAAAGACCACACTAAACCTACCCAAGGACACCCTGAGAGCACTCAGAACCTACAGAGGACCTCCAAAGACCACACTAAACCTACCCAAGGACACCCTGAGAGCACTCAGAACCTACAGAGGACCTCCAAAGACCACACTAAACCTACCCAAGGACACCCTGAGAGCACTCAGAACCTACAGAGGACCTCCAAAGACCACACTAAACCTACCCAAGGACACCCTGAGAGCACTCAGAACCTACAGAGGACCTCCAAAGACCACACTAAACCTACCCAAGGACACCCTGAGAGCACTCAGAACCTACAGAGGACCTCCAAAGACCACACTAAACCTACCCAAGGACACCCTGAGAGCACTCAGAACCTACAGAGGACCTCCAAAGACCACACTAAACCTACCCAAGGACACCCTGAGAGCACTCAGAACCTACAGAGGACCTCCAAAGACCACACTAAACCTACCCAAGGACACCCTGAGAGCACTCAGAACCTACAGAGGACCTCCAAAGACCACACTAAACCTACCCAAGGACACCCTGAGAGCACTCAGAACCTACAGAGGACCTCCAAAGACCACACTAAACCTACCCAAGGACACCCTGAGAGCACTCAGAACCTACAGAGGACCTCCAAAGACCACACTAAACCTACCCAAGGACACCCTGAGAGCACTCAGAACCTACAGAGGACCTCCAAAGACCACACTAAACCTACCCAAGGACACCCTGAGAGCACTCAGAACCTACAGAGGACCTCCAAAGACCACACTAAACCTACCCAAGGACACCCTGAGAGCACTCAGAACCTACAGAGGACCTCCAAAGACCACACTAAACCTACCCAAGGACACCCTGAGAGCACTCAGAACCTACAGAGGACCTCCAAAGACCACACTAAACCTACCCAAGGACACCCTGAGAGCACTCAGAACCTACAGAGGACCTCCAAAGACCACACTAAACCTACCCAAGGACACCCTGAGAGCACTCAGAACCTACAGAGGACCTCCAAAGACCACACTAAACCTACCCAAGGACACCCTGAGAGCACTCAGAACCTACAGAGGACCTCCAAAGACCACACTAAACCTACCCAAGGACACCCTGAGAGCACTCAGAACCTACAGAGGACCTCCAAAGACCACACTAAACCTACCCAAGGACACCCTGAGAGCACTCAGAACCTACAGAGGACCTCCAAAGACCACACTAAACCTACCCAAGGACACCCTGAGAGCACTCAGAACCTACAGAGGACCTCCAAAGACCACACTAAACCTACCCAAGGACACCCTGAGAGCACTCAGAACCTACAGAGGACCTCCAAAGACCACACTAAACCTACCCAAGGACACCCTGAGAGCACTCAGAACCTACAGAGGACCTCCAAAGACCACACTAAACCTACCCAAGGACACCCTGAGAGCACTCAGAACCTACAGAGGACCTCCAAAGACCACACTAAACCTACCCAAGGACACCCTGAGAGCACTCAGAACCTACAGAGGACCTCCAAAGACCACACTAAACCTACCCAAGGACACCCTGAGAGCACTCAGAACCTACAGAGGACCTCCAAAGACCACACTAAACCTACCCAAGGACACCCTGAGAGCACTCAGAACCTACAGAGGACCTCCAAAGACCACACTAAACCTACCCAAGGACACCCTGAGAGCACTCAGAACCTACAGAGGACCTCCAAAGACCACACTAAACCTACCCAAGGACACCCTGAGAGCACTCAGAACCTACAGAGGACCTCCAAAGACCACACTAAACCTACCCAAGGACACCCTGAGAGCACTCAGAACCTACAGAGGACCTCCAAAGACCACACTAAACCTACCCAAGGACACCCTGAGAGCACTCAGAACCTACAGAGGACCTCCAAAGACCACACTAAACCTACCCAAGGACACCCTGAGAGCACTCAGAACCTACAGAGGACCTCCAAAGACCACACTAAACCTACCCAAGGACACCCTGAGAGCACTCAGAACCTACAGAGGACCTCCAAAGACCACACTAAACCTACCCAAGGACACCCTGAGAGCACTCAGAACCTACAGAGGACCTCCAAAGACCACACTAAACCTACCCAAGGACACCCTGAGAGCACTCAGAACCTACAGAGGACCTCCAAAGACCACACTAAACCTACCCAAGGACACCCTGAGAGCACTCAGAACCTACAGAGGACCTCCAAAGACCACACTAAACCTACCCAAGGACACCCTGAGAGCACTCAGAACCTACAGAGGACCTCCAAAGACCACACTAAACCTACCCAAGGACACCCTGAGAGCACTCAGAACCTACAGAGGACCTCCAAAGACCACACTAAACCTACCCAAGGACACCCTGAGAGCACTCAGAACCTACAGAGGACCTCCAAAGACCACACTAAACCTACCCAAGGACACCCTGAGAGCACTCAGAACCTACAGAGGACCTCCAAAGACCACACTAAACCTACCCAAGGACACCCTGAGAGCACTCAGAACCTACAGAGGACCTCCAAAGACCACACTAAACCTACCCAAGGACACCCTGAGAGCACTCAGAACCTACAGAGGACCTCCAAAGACCACACTAAACCTACCCAAGGACACCCTGAGAGCACTCAGAACCTACAGAGGACCTCCAAAGACCACACTAAACCTACCCAAGGACACCCTGAGAGCACTCAGAACCTACAGAGGACCTCCAAAGACCACACTAAACCTACCCAAGGACACCCTGAGAGCACTCAGAACCTACAGAGGACCTCCAAAGACCACACTAAACCTACCCAAGGACACCCTGAGAGCACTCAGAACCTACAGAGGACCTCCAAAGACCACACTAAACCTACCCAAGGACACCCTGAGAGCACTCAGAACCTACAGAGGACCTCCAAAGACCACACTAAACCTACCCAAGGACACCCTGAGAGCACTCAGAACCTACAGAGGACCTCCGACCTCAAACACAAACAAAAACACACACACACATTTAATGGCCATTGCACCCAAATCAACTGAGTGTCACTGACATTCTCAGTCATCCACATGGAAAACTTTGGGTGGTGGCCAGTCCACCCAAATCAACTGAGTGTCACTGACATTCTCAGTCGTCCACATGGAAAACTTTGGGTGAAAGTTTTGATGATTCAATCTTGCAGGACTGTACTAACCCAATGTACACGTTTGTTTCCATGACGGTGAGTTTTCAAAAAAATCAAAAAATTGTAAATCTAAGTGTTGTTACTTTATCAGTGATAAAATGAGAAAAACTATCTAAAATTTCAGAAAAGATTTGAAAAAACAGTAGAAATCATCCTTTTTGTATGAAAATTCGACCAGGAAGGAAAAATCAGGAAGAGCAGGGGATTGTGGGATTGAACAAGTTACTCACCATGAATGAGACAAGTGTTCCAAGGAATGGGGTTCCTCAGCCCAGCTTTGCCTATTGCAGCCTAGGAGTTTTTGCAGTCAGCGGTTTTCCCGTAAGGATAATGTCGGTCTGATCCTTGCAATTACTCTAGGGGTAATAACTGGTAGAAGCTTGTTGTACAGA
Source organism: Acrossocheilus fasciatus (assembly GCA_036784905.1). Lineage (NCBI taxonomy): Eukaryota > Metazoa > Chordata > Actinopteri > Cypriniformes > Cyprinidae > Acrossocheilus > Acrossocheilus fasciatus. The sequence continues at coordinate 38,952 of CM071961.1, forward strand.
AATGTGCATCCGCCAGTTTGAGCCCCGACTTGCTGTTTAGGTGGCCTCAGACCTTTTCTCTCAAACTCTTTTTGGGTGACCTGGGATACCTTGCGGTGTTAACGAAGGGTCACTTGGGGGAGTCGTAAGTATCCAGCCCCCCTGGGTCCACTAGGACAGCACGCAGGGACGGTGGCCTGGGGCTAACAGGCCTTAATTGGAGCCCAGTCTTCTACTGGTGATTAGCACCACCCACACAACAGCACATTGCACCAACACCCACCCACATACGACTGTCCAAACCCTGTCCAAGCCTAGGGCTGACCAGCTGTAAAGAGAAATTTAAACCTCGGGCTGACGCGCGAAACTCAAGTGGGGGTGCAGTACAATATCTCGACACCTGGTGGCGCTAGAGAGACCAAACCAAGTGCAATCGACTTGAGGCGGCCCAATTAGTATATATACCAAGTTTCAGCACTCTACGTACAAGAGAACTGGGGGTGCAATACCGTATCTCGACGCCTGGTGGCGCTAGAGCTTCCAAACTATGTGCAAACGATCGGGCGCCCTCGAATTAGTATATATACCAAATTTCAGAGTCCTGTTACTAGCCTTAGTAAGTGCACCCCATCCTAGGGGCTCAACTGTGGGGGCTCAAGTTCGCATTTAACTCTATTACCTAACCCTAACCCTAACTAACCTAACTCAAGTTCGCATTTAACTCTATTACCTAACCCTAACCCTAACCCTAACAGAGGACCTCCAAAGACCACACTAAACCTACCCAAGGACACCCTGAGAGCACTCAGAACCTACAGAGGACCTCCAAAGACCACACTAAACCTACCCAAGGACACCCTGAGAGCACTCAGAACCTACAGAGGACCTCCAAAGACCACACTAAACCTACCCAAGGACACCCTGAGAGCACTCAGAACCTACAGAGGACCTCCAAAGACCACACTAAACCTACCCAAGGACACCCTGAGAGCACTCAGAACCTACAGAGGACCTCCAAAGACCACACTAAACCTACCCAAGGACACCCTGAGAGCACTCAGAACCTACAGAGGACCTCCAAAGACCACACTAAACCTACCCAAGGACACCCTGAGAGCACTCAGAACCTACAGAGGACCTCCAAAGACCACACTAAACCTACCCAAGGACACCCTGAGAGCACTCAGAACCTACAGAGGACCTCCAAAGACCACACTAAACCTACCCAAGGACACCCTGAGAGCACTCAGAACCTACAGAGGACCTCCAAAGACCACACTAAACCTACCCAAGGACACCCTGAGAGCACTCAGAACCTACAGAGGACCTCCAAAGACCACACTAAACCTACCCAAGGACACCCTGAGAGCACTCAGAACCTACAGAGGACCTCCAAAGACCACACTAAACCTACCCAAGGACACCCTGAGAGCACTCAGAACCTACAGAGGACCTCCAAAGACCACACTAAACCTACCCAAGGACACCCTGAGAGCACTCAGAACCTACAGAGGACCTCCAAAGACCACACTAAACCTACCCAAGGACACCCTGAGAGCACTCAGAACCTACAGAGGACCTCCAAAGACCACACTAAACCTACCCAAGGACACCCTGAGAGCACTCAGAACCTACAGAGGACCTCCAAAGACCACACTAAACCTACCCAAGGACACCCTGAGAGCACTCAGAACCTACAGAGGACCTCCAAAGACCACACTAAACCTACCCAAGGACACCCTGAGAGCACTCAGAACCTACAGAGGACCTCCAAAGACCACACTAAACCTACCCAAGGACACCCTGAGAGCACTCAGAACCTACAGAGGACCTCCAAAGACCACACTAAACCTACCCAAGGACACCCTGAGAGCACTCAGAACCTACAGAGGACCTCCGACCTCAAACACAAACAAAAACACACACACACATTTAATGGCCATTGCACCCAAATCAACTGAGTGTCACTGACATTCTCAGTCATCCACATGGAAAACTTTGGGTGGTGGCCAGTCCACCCAAATCAACTGAGTGTCACTGACATTCTCAGTCGTCCACATGGAAAACTTTGGGTGAAAGTTTTGATGATTCAATCTTGCAGGACTGTACTAACCCAATGTACACGTTTGTTTCCATGACGGTGAGTTTTCAAAAAAATCAAAAAATTGTAAATCTAAGTGTTGTTACTTTATCAGTGATAAAATGAGAAAAACTATCTAAAATTTCAGAAAAGATTTGAAAAAACAGTAGAAATCATCCTTTTTGTATGAAAATTCGACCAGGAAGGAAAAATCAGGAAGAGCAGGGGATTGTGGGATTGAACAAGTTACTCACCATGAATGAGACAAGTGTTCCAAGGAATGGGGTTCCTCAGCCCAGCTTTGCCTATTGCAGCCTAGGAGTTTTTGCAGTCAGCGGTTTTCCCGTAAGGATAATGTCGGTCTGATCCTTGCAATTACTCTAGGGGTAATAACTGGTAGAAGCTTGTTGTACAGAAATGTGCATCCGCCAGTTTGAGCCCCGACTTGCTGTTTAGGTGGCCTCAGACCTTTTCTCTCAAACTCTTTTTGGGTGACCTGGGATACCTTGCGGTGTTAACGAAGGGTCACTTGGGGGAGTCGTAAGTATCCAGCCCCCCTGGGTCCACTAGGACAGCACGCAGGGACGGTGGCCTGGGGCTAACAGGCCTTAATTGGAGCCCAGTCTTCTACTGGTGATTAGCACCACCCACACAACAGCACATTGCACCAACACCCACCCACATACGACTGTCCAAACCCTGTCCAAGCCTAGGGCTGACCAGCTGTAAAGAGAAATTTAAACCTCGGGCTGACGCGCGAAACTCAAGTGGGGGTGCAGTACAATATCTCGACACCTGGTGGCGCTAGAGAGACCAAACCAAGTGCAATCGACTTGAGGCGGCCCAATTAGTATATATACCAAGTTTCAGCACTCTACGTACAAGAGAACTGGGGGTGCAATACCGTATCTCGACGCCTGGTGGCGCTAGAGCTTCCAAACTATGTGCAAACGATCGGGCGCCCTCGAATTAGTATATATACCAAATTTCAGAGTCCTGTTACTAGCCTTAGTAAGTGCACCCCATCCTAGGGGCTCAACTGTGGGGGCTCAAGTTCGCATTTAACTCTATTACCTAACCCTAACCCTAACCCTAAGCACTCAGAACCTACAGAGGACCTCCAAAGACCACACTAAACCTACCCAAGGACACCCTGAGAGCACTCAGAACCTACAGAGGACCTCCAAAGACCACACTAAACCTACCCAAGGACACCCTGAGAGCACTCAGAACCTACAGAGGACCTCCAAAGACCACACTAAACCTACCCAAGGACACCCTGAGAGCACTCAGAACCTACAGAGGACCTCCAAAGACCACACTAAACCTACCCAAGGACACCCTGAGAGCACTCAGAACCTACAGAGGACCTCCAAAGACCACACTAAACCTACCCAAGGACACCCTGAGAGCACTCAGAACCTACAGAGGACCTCCAAAGACCACACTAAACCTACCCAAGGACACCCTGAGAGCACTCAGAACCTACAGAGGACCTCCAAAGACCACACTAAACCTACCCAAGGACACCCTGAGAGCACTCAGAACCTACAGAGGACCTCCAAAGACCACACTAAACCTACCCAAGGACACCCTGAGAGCACTCAGAACCTACAGAGGACCTCCAAAGACCACACTAAACCTACCCAAGGACACCCTGAGAGCACTCAGAACCTACAGAGGACCTCCAAAGACCACACTAAACCTACCCAAGGACACCCTGAGAGCACTCAGAACCTACAGAGGACCTCCAAAGACCACACTAAACCTACCCAAGGACACCCTGAGAGCACTCAGAACCTACAGAGGACCTCCAAAGACCACACTAAACCTACCCAAGGACACCCTGAGAGCACTCAGAACCTACAGAGGACCTCCGACCTCAAACACAAACAAAAACACACACACACATTTAATGGCCATTGCACCCAAATCAACTGAGTGTCACTGACATTCTCAGTCATCCACATGGAAAACTTTGGGTGGTGGCCAGTCCACCCAAATCAACTGAGTGTCACTGACATTCTCAGTCGTCCACATGGAAAACTTTGGGTGAAAGTTTTGATGATTCAATCTTGCAGGACTGTACTAACCCAATGTACACGTTTGTTTCCATGACGGTGAGTTTTCAAAAAAATCAAAAAATTGTAAATCTAAGTGTTGTTACTTTATCAGTGATAAAATGAGAAAAACTATCTAAAATTTCAGAAAAGATTTGAAAAAACAGTAGAAATCATCCTTTTTGTATGAAAATTCGACCAGGAAGGAAAAATCAGGAAGAGCAGGGGATTGTGGGATTGAACAAGTTACTCACCATGAATGAGACAAGTGTTCCAAGGAATGGGGTTCCTCAGCCCAGCTTTGCCTATTGCAGCCTAGGAGTTTTTGCAGTCAGCGGTTTTCCCGTAAGGATAATGTCGGTCTGATCCTTGCAATTACTCTAGGGGTAATAACTGGTAGAAGCTTGTTGTACAGAAATGTGCATCCGCCAGTTTGAGCCCCGACTTGCTGTTTAGGTGGCCTCAGACCTTTTCTCTCAAACTCTTTTTGGGTGACCTGGGATACCTTGCGGTGTTAACGAAGGGTCACTTGGGGGAGTCGTAAGTATCCAGCCCCCCTGGGTCCACTAGGACAGCACGCAGGGACGGTGGCCTGGGGCTAACAGGCCTTAATTGGAGCCCAGTCTTCTACTGGTGATTAGCACCACCCACACAACAGCACATTGCACCAACACCCACCCACATACGACTGTCCAAACCCTGTCCAAGCCTAGGGCTGACCAGCTGTAAAGAGAAATTTAAACCTCGGGCTGACGCGCGAAACTCAAGTGGGGGTGCAGTACAATATCTCGACACCTGGTGGCGCTAGAGAGACCAAACCAAGTGCAATCGACTTGAGGCGGCCCAATTAGTATATATACCAAGTTTCAGCACTCTACGTACAAGAGAACTGGGGGTGCAATACCGTATCTCGACGCCTGGTGGCGCTAGAGCTTCCAAACTATGTGCAAACGATCGGGCGCCCTCGAATTAGTATATATACCAAATTTCAGAGTCCTGTTACTAGCCTTAGTAAGTGCACCCCATCCTAGGGGCTCAACTGTGGGGGCTCAAGTTCGCATTTAACTCTATTACCTAACCCTAACCCTAACCCTAACCCTAACCCTAACCCTAACCCTAACCCTAACCTAACCTAACCCTAACCCTAACCCTAACCCTAACCTAACCTAACCCTAACCCTAACCCTAACCCTAACCTAACCCTAACCCTAACCTAACCCTAACCCTAAGCACTCAGAACCTACAGAGGACCTCCAAAGACCACACTAAACCTACCCAAGGACACCCTGAGAGCACTCAGAACCTACAGAGGACCTCCAAAGACCACACTAAACCTACCCAAGGACACCCTGAGAGCACTCAGAACCTACAGAGGACCTCCAAAGACCACACTAAACCTACCCAAGGACACCCTGAGAGCACTCAGAACCTACAGAGGACCTCCAAAGACCACACTAAACCTACCCAAGGACACCCTGAGAGCACTCAGAACCTACAGAGGACCTCCAAAGACCACACTAAACCTACCCAAGGACACCCTGAGAGCACTCAGAACCTACAGAGGACCTCCAAAGACCACACTAAACCTACCCAAGGACACCCTGAGAGCACTCAGAACCTACAGAGGACCTCCAAAGACCACACTAAACCTACCCAAGGACACCCTGAGAGCACTCAGAACCTACAGAGGACCTCCAAAGACCACACTAAACCTACCCAAGGACACCCTGAGAGCACTCAGAACCTACAGAGGACCTCCAAAGACCACACTAAACCTACCCAAGGACACCCTGAGAGCACTCAGAACCTACAGAGGACCTCCAAAGACCACACTAAACCTACCCAAGGACACCCTGAGAGCACTCAGAACCTACAGAGGACCTCCAAAGACCACACTAAACCTACCCAAGGACACCCTGAGAGCACTCAGAACCTACAGAGGACCTCCAAAGACCACACTAAACCTACCCAAGGACACCCTGAGAGCACTCAGAACCTACAGAGGACCTCCAAAGACCACACTAAACCTACCCAAGGACACCCTGAGAGCACTCAGAACCTACAGAGGACCTCCAAAGACCACACTAAACCTACCCAAGGACACCCTGAGAGCACTCAGAACCTACAGAGGACCTCCAAAGACCACACTAAACCTACCCAAGGACACCCTGAGAGCACTCAGAACCTACAGAGGACCTCCAAAGACCACACTAAACCTACCCAAGGACACCCTGAGAGCACTCAGAACCTACAGAGGACCTCCAAAGACCACACTAAACCTACCCAAGGACACCCTGAGAGCACTCAGAACCTACAGAGGACCTCCAAAGACCACACTAAACCTACCCAAGGACACCCTGAGAGCACTCAGAACCTACAGAGGACCTCCAAAGACCACACTAAACCTACCCAAGGACACCCTGAGAGCACTCAGAACCTACAGAGGACCTCCAAAGACCACACTAAACCTACCCAAGGACACCCTGAGAGCACTCAGAACCTACAGAGGACCTCCAAAGACCACACTAAACCTACCCAAGGACACCCTGAGAGCACTCAGAACCTACAGAGGACCTCCAAAGACCACACTAAACCTACCCAAGGACACCCTGAGAGCACTCAGAACCTACAGAGGACCTCCAAAGACCACACTAAACCTACCCAAGGACACCCTGAGAGCACTCAGAACCTACAGAGGACCTCCAAAGACCACACTAAACCTACCCAAGGACACCCTGAGAGCACTCAGAACCTACAGAGGACCTCCAAAGACCACACTAAACCTACCCAAGGACACCCTGAGAGCACTCAGAACCTACAGAGGACCTCCAAAGACCACACTAAACCTACCCAAGGACACCCTGAGAGCACTCAGAACCTACAGAGGACCTCCAAAGACCACACTAAACCTACCCAAGGACACCCTGAGAGCACTCAGAACCTACAGAGGACCTCCAAAGACCACACTAAACCTACCCAAGGACACCCTGAGAGCACTCAGAACCTACAGAGGACCTCCAAAGACCACACTAAACCTACCCAAGGACACCCTGAGAGCACTCAGAACCTACAGAGGACCTCCAAAGACCACACTAAACCTACCCAAGGACACCCTGAGAGCACTCAGAACCTACAGAGGACCTCCAAAGACCACACTAAACCTACCCAAGGACACCCTGAGAGCACTCAGAACCTACAGAGGACCTCCAAAGACCACACTAAACCTACCCAAGGACACCCTGAGAGCACTCAGAACCTACAGAGGACCTCCAAAGACCACACTAAACCTACCCAAGGACACCCTGAGAGCACTCAGAACCTACAGAGGACCTCCAAAGACCACACTAAACCTACCCAAGGACACCCTGAGAGCACTCAGAACCTACAGAGGACCTCCAAAGACCACACTAAACCTACCCAAGGACACCCTGAGAGCACTCAGAACCTACAGAGGACCTCCAAAGACCACACTAAACCTACCCAAGGACACCCTGAGAGCACTCAGAACCTACAGAGGACCTCCAAAGACCACACTAAACCTACCCAAGGACACCCTGAGAGCACTCAGAACCTACAGAGGACCTCCAAAGACCACACTAAACCTACCCAAGGACACCCTGAGAGCACTCAGAACCTACAGAGGACCTCCAAAGACCACACTAAACCTACCCAAGGACACCCTGAGAGCACTCAGAACCTACAGAGGACCTCCAAAGACCACACTAAACCTACCCAAGGACACCCTGAGAGCACTCAGAACCTACAGAGGACCTCCAAAGACCACACTAAACCTACCCAAGGACACCCTGAGAGCACTCAGAACCTACAGAGGACCTCCAAAGACCACACTAAACCTACCCAAGGACACCCTGAGAGCACTCAGAACCTACAGAGGACCTCCAAAGACCACACTAAACCTACCCAAGGACACCCTGAGAGCACTCAGAACCTACAGAGGACCTCCAAAGACCACACTAAACCTACCCAAGGACACCCTGAGAGCACTCAGAACCTACAGAGGACCTCCAAAGACCACACTAAACCTACCCAAGGACACCCTGAGAGCACTCAGAACCTACAGAGGACCTCCAAAGACCACACTAAACCTACCCAAGGACACCCTGAGAGCACTCAGAACCTACAGAGGACCTCCAAAGACCACACTAAACCTACCCAAGGACACCCTGAGAGCACTCAGAACCTACAGAGGACCTCCAAAGACCACACTAAACCTACCCAAGGACACCCTGAGAGCACTCAGAACCTACAGAGGACCTCCAAAGACCACACTAAACCTACCCAAGGACACCCTGAGAGCACTCAGAACCTACAGAGGACCTCCAAAGACCACACTAAACCTACCCAAGGACACCCTGAGAGCACTCAGAACCTACAGAGGACCTCCAAAGACCACACTAAACCTACCCAAGGACACCCTGAGAGCACTCAGAACCTACAGAGGACCTCCAAAGACCACACTAAACCTACCCAAGGACACCCTGAGAGCACTCAGAACCTACAGAGGACCTCCAAAGACCACACTAAACCTACCCAAGGACACCCTGAGAGCACTCAGAACCTACAGAGGACCTCCAAAGACCACACTAAACCTACCCAAGGACACCCTGAGAGCACTCAGAACCTACAGAGGACCTCCAAAGACCACACTAAACCTACCCAAGGACACCCTGAGAGCACTCAGAACCTACAGAGGACCTCCAAAGACCACACTAAACCTACCCAAGGACACCCTGAGAGCACTCAGAACCTACAGAGGACCTCCAAAGACCACACTAAACCTACCCAAGGACACCCTGAGAGCACTCAGAACCTACAGAGGACCTCCAAAGACCACACTAAACCTACCCAAGGACACCCTGAGAGCACTCAGAACCTACAGAGGACCTCCAAAGACCACACTAAACCTACCCAAGGACACCCTGAGAGCACTCAGAACCTACAGAGGACCTCCAAAGACCACACTAAACCTACCCAAGGACACCCTGAGAGCACTCAGAACCTACAGAGGACCTCCAAAGACCACACTAAACCTACCCAAGGACACCCTGAGAGCACTCAGAACCTACAGAGGACCTCCAAAGACCACACTAAACCTACCCAAGGACACCCTGAGAGCACTCAGAACCTACAGAGGACCTCCAAAGACCACACTAAACCTACCCAAGGACACCCTGAGAGCACTCAGAACCTACAGAGGACCTCCAAAGACCACACTAAACCTACCCAAGGACACCCTGAGAGCACTCAGAACCTACAGAGGACCTCCAAAGACCACACTAAACCTACCCAAGGACACCCTGAGAGCACTCAGAACCTACAGAGGACCTCCAAAGACCACACTAAACCTACCCAAGGACACCCTGAGAGCACTCAGAACCTACAGAGGACCTCCAAAGACCACACTAAACCTACCCAAGGACACCCTGAGAGCACTCAGAACCTACAGAGGACCTCCGACCTCAAACACAAACAAAAACACACACACACATTTAATGGCCATTGCACCCAAATCAACTGAGTGTCACTGACATTCTCAGTCATCCACATGGAAAACTTTGGGTGGTGGCCAGTCCACCCAAATCAACTGAGTGTCACTGACATTCTCAGTCGTCCACATGGAAAACTTTGGGTGAAAGTTTTGATGATTCAATCTTGCAGGACTGTACTAACCCAATGTACACGTTTGTTTCCATGACGGTGAGTTTTCAAAAAAATCAAAAAATTGTAAATCTAAGTGTTGTTACTTTATCAGTGATAAAATGAGAAAAACTATCTAAAATTTCAGAAAAGATTTGAAAAAACAGTAGAAATCATCCTTTTTGTATGAAAATTCGACCAGGAAGGAAAAATCAGGAAGAGCAGGGGATTGTGGGATTGAACAAGTTACTCACCATGAATGAGACAAGTGTTCCAAGGAATGGGGTTCCTCAGCCCAGCTTTGCCTATTGCAGCCTAGGAGTTTTTGCAGTCAGCGGTTTTCCCGTAAGGATAATGTCGGTCTGATCCTTGCAATTACTCTAGGGGTAATAACTGGTAGAAGCTTGTTGTACAGAAATGTGCATCCGCCAGTTTGAGCCCCGACTTGCTGTTTAGGTGGCCTCAGACCTTTTCTCTCAAACTCTTTTTGGGTGACCTGGGATACCTTGCGGTGTTAACGAAGGGTCACTTGGGGGAGTCGTAAGTATCCAGCCCCCCTGGGTCCACTAGGACAGCACGCAGGGACGGTGGCCTGGGGCTAACAGGCCTTAATTGGAGCCCAGTCTTCTACTGGTGATTAGCACCACCCACACAACAGCACATTGCACCAACACCCACCCACATACGACTGTCCAAACCCTGTCCAAGCCTAGGGCTGACCAGCTGTAAAGAGAAATTTAAACCTCGGGCTGACGCGCGAAACTCAAGTGGGGGTGCAGTACAATATCTCGACACCTGGTGGCGCTAGAGAGACCAAACCAAGTGCAATCGACTTGAGGCGGCCCAATTAGTATATATACCAAGTTTCAGCACTCTACGTACAAGAGAACTGGGGGTGCAATACCGTATCTCGACGCCTGGTGGCGCTAGAGCTTCCAAACTATGTGCAAACGATCGGGCGCCCTCGAATTAGTATATATACCAAATTTCAGAGTCCTGTTACTAGCCTTAGTAAGTGCACCCCATCCTAGGGGCTCAACTGTGGGGGCTCAAGTTCGCATTTAACTCTATTACCTAACCCTAACCCTAACTAACCTAACTCAAGTTCGCATTTAACTCTATTACCTAACCCTAACCCTAACCCTAACAGAGGACCTCCAAAGACCACACTAAACCTACCCAAGGACACCCTGAGAGCACTCAGAACCTACAGAGGACCTCCAAAGACCACACTAAACCTACCCAAGGACACCCTGAGAGCACTCAGAACCTACAGAGGACCTCCAAAGACCACACTAAACCTACCCAAGGACACCCTGAGAGCACTCAGAACCTACAGAGGACCTCCAAAGACCACACTAAACCTACCCAAGGACACCCTGAGAGCACTCAGAACCTACAGAGGACCTCCAAAGACCACACTAAACCTACCCAAGGACACCCTGAGAGCACTCAGAACCTACAGAGGACCTCCAAAGACCACACTAAACCTACCCAAGGACACCCTGAGAGCACTCAGAACCTACAGAGGACCTCCAAAGACCACACTAAACCTACCCAAGGACACCCTGAGAGCACTCAGAACCTACAGAGGACCTCCAAAGACCACACTAAACCTACCCAAGGACACCCTGAGAGCACTCAGAACCTACAGAGGACCTCCAAAGACCACACTAAACCTACCCAAGGACACCCTGAGAGCACTCAGAACCTACAGAGGACCTCCAAAGACCACACTAAACCTACCCAAGGACACCCTGAGAGCACTCAGAACCTACAGAGGACCTCCAAAGACCACACTAAACCTACCCAAGGACACCCTGAGAGCACTCAGAACCTACAGAGGACCTCCAAAGACCACACTAAACCTACCCAAGGACACCCTGAGAGCACTCAGAACCTACAGAGGACCTCCAAAGACCACACTAAACCTACCCAAGGACACCCTGAGAGCACTCAGAACCTACAGAGGACCTCCAAAGACCACACTAAACCTACCCAAGGACACCCTGAGAGCACTCAGAACCTACAGAGGACCTCCAAAGACCACACTAAACCTACCCAAGGACACCCTGAGAGCACTCAGAACCTACAGAGGACCTCCAAAGACCACACTAAACCTACCCAAGGACACCCTGAGAGCACTCAGAACCTACAGAGGACCTCCAAAGACCACACTAAACCTACCCAAGGACACCCTGAGAGCACTCAGAACCTACAGAGGACCTCCAAAGACCACACTAAACCTACCCAAGGACACCCTGAGAGCACTCAGAACCTACAGAGGACCTCCGACCTCAAACACAAACAAAAACACACACACACATTTAATGGCCATTGCACCCAAATCAACTGAGTGTCACTGACATTCTCAGTCATCCACATGGAAAACTTTGGGTGGTGGCCAGTCCACCCAAATCAACTGAGTGTCACTGACATTCTCAGTCGTCCACATGGAAAACTTTGGGTGAAAGTTTTGATGATTCAATCTTGCAGGACTGTACTAACCCAATGTACACGTTTGTTTCCATGACGGTGAGTTTTCAAAAAAATCAAAAAATTGTAAATCTAAGTGTTGTTACTTTATCAGTGATAAAATGAGAAAAACTATCTAAAATTTCAGAAAAGATTTGAAAAAACAGTAGAAATCATCCTTTTTGTATGAAAATTCGACCAGGAAGGAAAAATCAGGAAGAGCAGGGGATTGTGGGATTGAACAAGTTACTCACCATGAATGAGACAAGTGTTCCAAGGAATGGGGTTCCTCAGCCCAGCTTTGCCTATTGCAGCCTAGGAGTTTTTGCAGTCAGCGGTTTTCCCGTAAGGATAATGTCGGTCTGATCCTTGCAATTACTCTAGGGGTAATAACTGGTAGAAGCTTGTTGTACAGAAATGTGCATCCGCCAGTTTGAGCCCCGACTTGCTGTTTAGGTGGCCTCAGACCTTTTCTCTCAAACTCTTTTTGGGTGACCTGGGATACCTTGCGGTGTTAACGAAGGGTCACTTGGGGGAGTCGTAAGTATCCAGCCCCCCTGGGTCCACTAGGACAGCACGCAGGGACGGTGGCCTGGGGCTAACAGGCCTTAATTGGAGCCCAGTCTTCTACTGGTGATTAGCACCACCCACACAACAGCACATTGCACCAACACCCACCCACATACGACTGTCCAAACCCTGTCCAAGCCTAGGGCTGACCAGCTGTAAAGAGAAATTTAAACCTCGGGCTGACGCGCGAAACTCAAGTGGGGGTGCAGTACAATATCTCGACACCTGGTGGCGCTAGAGAGACCAAACCAAGTGCAATCGACTTGAGGCGGCCCAATTAGTATATATACCAAGTTTCAGCACTCTACGTACAAGAGAACTGGGGGTGCAATACCGTATCTCGACGCCTGGTGGCGCTAGAGCTTCCAAACTATGTGCAAACGATCGGGCGCCCTCGAATTAGTATATATACCAAATTTCAGAGTCCTGTTACTAGCCTTAGTAAGTGCACCCCATCCTAGGGGCTCAACTGTGGGGGCTCAAGTTCGCATTTAACTCTATTACCTAACCCTAACCCTAACCCTAAGCACTCAGAACCTACAGAGGACCTCCAAAGACCACACTAAACCTACCCAAGGACACCCTGAGAGCACTCAGAACCTACAGAGGACCTCCAAAGACCACACTAAACCTACCCAAGGACACCCTGAGAGCACTCAGAACCTACAGAGGACCTCCAAAGACCACACTAAACCTACCCAAGGACACCCTGAGAGCACTCAGAACCTACAGAGGACCTCCAAAGACCACACTAAACCTACCCAAGGACACCCTGAGAGCACTCAGAACCTACAGAGGACCTCCAAAGACCACACTAAACCTACCCAAGGACACCCTGAGAGCACTCAGAACCTACAGAGGACCTCCAAAGACCACACTAAACCTACCCAAGGACACCCTGAGAGCACTCAGAACCTACAGAGGACCTCCAAAGACCACACTAAACCTACCCAAGGACACCCTGAGAGCACTCAGAACCTACAGAGGACCTCCAAAGACCACACTAAACCTACCCAAGGACACCCTGAGAGCACTCAGAACCTACAGAGGACCTCCAAAGACCACACTAAACCTACCCAAGGACACCCTGAGAGCACTCAGAACCTACAGAGGACCTCCAAAGACCACACTAAACCTACCCAAGGACACCCTGAGAGCACTCAGAACCTACAGAGGACCTCCAAAGACCACACTAAACCTACCCAAGGACACCCTGAGAGCACTCAGAACCTACAGAGGACCTCCAAAGACCACACTAAACCTACCCAAGGACACCCTGAGAGCACTCAGAACCTACAGAGGACCTCCGACCTCAAACACAAACAAAAACACACACACACATTTAATGGCCATTGCACCCAAATCAACTGAGTGTCACTGACATTCTCAGTCATCCACATGGAAAACTTTGGGTGGTGGCCAGTCCACCCAAATCAACTGAGTGTCACTGACATTCTCAGTCGTCCACATGGAAAACTTTGGGTGAAAGTTTTGATGATTCAATCTTGCAGGACTGTACTAACCCAATGTACACGTTTGTTTCCATGACGGTGAGTTTTCAAAAAAATCAAAAAATTGTAAATCTAAGTGTTGTTACTTTATCAGTGATAAAATGAGAAAAACTATCTAAAATTTCAGAAAAGATTTGAAAAAACAGTAGAAATCATCCTTTTTGTATGAAAATTCGACCAGGAAGGAAAAATCAGGAAGAGCAGGGGATTGTGGGATTGAACAAGTTACTCACCATGAATGAGACAAGTGTTCCAAGGAATGGGGTTCCTCAGCCCAGCTTTGCCTATTGCAGCCTAGGAGTTTTTGCAGTCAGCGGTTTTCCCGTAAGGATAATGTCGGTCTGATCCTTGCAATTACTCTAGGGGTAATAACTGGTAGAAGCTTGTTGTACAGAAATGTGCATCCGCCAGTTTGAGCCCCGACTTGCTGTTTAGGTGGCCTCAGACCTTTTCTCTCAAACTCTTTTTGGGTGACCTGGGATACCTTGCGGTGTTAACGAAGGGTCACTTGGGGGAGTCGTAAGTATCCAGCCCCCCTGGGTCCACTAGGACAGCACGCAGGGACGGTGGCCTGGGGCTAACAGGCCTTAATTGGAGCCCAGTCTTCTACTGGTGATTAGCACCACCCACACAACAGCACATTGCACCAACACCCACCCACATACGACTGTCCAAACCCTGTCCAAGCCTAGGGCTGACCAGCTGTAAAGAGAAATTTAAACCTCGGGCTGACGCGCGAAACTCAAGTGGGGGTGCAGTACAATATCTCGACACCTGGTGGCGCTAGAGAGACCAAACCAAGTGCAATCGACTTGAGGCGGCCCAATTAGTATATATACCAAGTTTCAGCACTCTACGTACAAGAGAACTGGGGGTGCAATACCGTATCTCGACGCCTGGTGGCGCTAGAGCTTCCAAACTATGTGCAAACGATCGGGCGCCCTCGAATTAGTATATATACCAAATTTCAGAGTCCTGTTACTAGCCTTAGTAAGTGCACCCCATCCTAGGGGCTCAACTGTGGGGGCTCAAGTTCGCATTTAACTCTATTACCTAACCCTAACCCTAACCCTAACCCTAACCCTAACCCTAACCTAACCCTAACCCTAACCCTAACCCTAACCCTAACCCTAACCTAACCCTAACCTAACCCTAACCTAACCTAACCCTAACCTAACCTAACCTAACCCTAACCTAACCCTAACCCTAACCCTAACCTAACCCTAATAAACATCTAAAACCTACCCATAAAAGGGAGGATGGAGTAATAAATATCTAAAACCTACCCTTAATAGGGAGGGTGGATTAATAAATAAATAAATAGATGAATAAATAATACCTATTAAAAAAAACTTTAATAAATAACACTTATAATTAAAAATAAGACTCACTCATACATTTTTAAAAATCTCACTATCTGTGACTCAATAATAAAAAGGCCAAGTGTATCGGTGATGGTGTGGTGGGCTGAGGACGTGGGGGCGGGCCTCGGCCGAGGCGAGAGAGCGGCCAGAAGGAGTATCGAAGGACTGAGCATTACCAGAGCTGGACGTTGCTTCAGCTCTTGGATTCTTTTCTAATCCTAAACCCTGTCCAAGCCTAGGGCTGACCAGCTGTAAAGAGAAATTTAAACCTCGGGCTGACGCGCGAAACTCAAGTGGGGGTGCAGTACAATATCTCATCGCCTGGTGGCACTAGAGAGACCAAACCAAGTGCAATCAACTTGAGGCGGCCCAATTAGTATATATACCAAGTTTCAGCACTCTACGTACAAGAAAACTGGGGGTGCAATACCGTATCTCGACGCCTGGTGGCGCTAGAGCTTCCAAACTATGTGCAAACGATCGGGCGCCCTCGAATTAGTATATATACCAAATTTCAGAGTCCTGTTACTAGCCTTAGTAAGTGCACCCCATCCTAGGGGCTCAACTGTGGGGGCTCAAGTTCGCATTTAACTCTATTACCTAACCCTAACCCTAACCTAACCTAACCTAACCTAACCTAACCCTAACCTAACCTAACCCTAACCTAACCCTACTAACCCTAACCTAACCTAACCCTAACCTAACCCTAACCCTAACCCTAACCTAACCCTAATAAACATCTAAAACCTACCCATAAAAGGGAGGATGGAGTAATAAATATCTAAAACCTACCCTTAATAGGGAGGGTGGATTAATAAATAAATAAATAGATGAATAAATAATACCTATTAAAAAAAACTTTAATAAATAACACTTATAATTAAAAATAAGACTCACTCATACATTTTTAAAAATCTCACTATCTGTGACTCAATAATAAAAAGGCCAAGTGTATCGGTGATGGTGTGGTGGGCTGAGGACGTGGGGGCGGGCCTCGGCCGAGGCGAGAGAGCGGCCAGAAGGAGTATCGAAGGACTGAGCATTACCAGAGCTGGACGTTGCTTCAGCTCTTGGATTCTTTTCTAATCCTAAACCCTGTCCAAGCCTAGGGCTGACCAGCTGTAAAGAGAAATTTAAACCTCGGGCTGACGCGCGAAACTCAAGTGGGGGTGCAGTACAATATCTCATCGCCTGGTGGCACTAGAGAGACCAAACCAAGTGCAATCAACTTGAGGCGGCCCAATTAGTATATATACCAAGTTTCAGCACTCTACGTACAAGAAAACTGGGGGTGCAATACCGTATCTCGACGCCTGGTGGCGCTAGAGCTTCCAAACTATGTGCAAACGATCGGGCGCCCTCGAATTAGTATATATACCAAATTTCAGAGTCCTGTTACTAGCCTTAGTAAGTGCACCCCATCCTAGGGGCTCAACTGTGGGGGCTCAAGTTCGCATTTAACTCTATTACCTAACCCTAACCCTAACCCTAACCCTAACCCTAACCCTAACCTAACCCTAACCCTAACCCTAACCCTAACCCTAACCCTAAGTGGGGGCTCAAGTTCGCATTTAACTCTATTACCCTAACCCTTACCCCTTATGGACACAACCACACCATCCCTAAACCTACCCGGTTCACCCCCATACAATAACTTTACCCCTATCCAACCTAAACCTACTCTTCAATATTAATAAATATCTAAAACCTACCCTTAATAGGGAGGTTGGATTAATAAACATCTAAAACCTACCCATAAAAGGGAGGATGGAGTAATAAATATCTAAAACCTACCCTTAATAGGGAGGGTGGATTAATAAATAAATAAATAGATGAATAAATAATACCTATTAAAAAAAACTTTAATAAATAACACTTATAATTAAAAATAAGACTCACTCATACATTTTTAAAAATCTCACTATCTGTGACTCAATAATAAAAAGGCCAAGTGTATCGGTGATGGTGTGGTGGGCTGAGGACGTGGGGGCGGGCCTCGGCCGAGGCGAGAGAGCGGCCAGAAGGAGTATCGAAGGACTGAGCATTACCAGAGCTGGACGTTGCTTCAGCTCTTGGATTCTTTTCTAATCCTAAACCCTGTCCAAGCCTAGGGCTGACCAGCTGTAAAGAGAAATTTAAACCTCGGGCTGACGCGCGAAACTCAAGTGGGGGTGCAGTACAATATCTCATCGCCTGGTGGCACTAGAGAGACCAAACCAAGTGCAATCAACTTGAGGCGGCCCAATTAGTATATATACCAAGTTTCAGCACTCTACGTACAAGAAAACTGGGGGTGCAATACCGTATCTCGACGCCTGGTGGCGCTAGAGCTTCCAAACTATGTGCAAACGATCGGGCGCCCTCGAATTAGTATATATACCAAATTTCAGAGTCCTGTTACTAGCCTTAGTAAGTGCACCCCATCCTAGGGGCTCAACTGTGGGGGCTCAAGTTCGCATTTAACTCTATTACCTACCCAAGAGCCTCTGACAGCACTCGGAACCCGCAGAGGCCCTCTAAAGACCAGCCTAAACCTACCCAAGAGCCTCTGACAGCACTCGGAACCCGCAGAGGCCCTCCAAAGACCAGCCTAAACCTACCCAAGAGCCTCTGACAGCACTCGGAACCCGCAGACGCGCGAAACTCAAGTGGGGGTGCAGTACAATATCTCGACACCTGGTGGCGCTAGAGAGACCAAACCAAGTGCAATCGACTTGAGGCGGCCCAATTAGTATATATACCAAGTTTCAGCACTCTATGTACAAGACAACTGGGGGTGCAATACCATATCTCGACGCCTGGTGGCGCTAGAGCTTCCAAACTATTTGCAAACGATCGGGCGCCCTCTAATTAGTATATATACCAAATTTCAGCCTCCTAGTACCTGGCCTTAACTCATTCTTACTAGCCTTAGTAAGTGCACCCCCTTATATAAGGTGGTGCAATTTCGTATTTAACTCTATTACCTAACCCTAACCTAACCCTAACCCTAACCCTAACCCTAACCCTAACCCTAACCTAACCCTAACCCTAACCCTAACCTAACCCTAAAGTTTGAAGTTTGGAGGCCCGTATCTCCGGGCCCAGAGGGACTTAGGGCTCGGGGAAGGCGGCGTTGGATAGGGCCCGTGGAGCTATACTAACACCCCGAGTTTGGTGGAGTTTGTCCCCGTCTGGGTTGAGTTATTCCCGGTCAAAGTTTCAATTTTGGAGGCCCGTATCCCCGTGCCCAAAAAGACTTTGGGCTCGGGGAAGGCGGCGTTGGATAGGGCCCGTGGAGGTCTAATTTTGCCCCGAGTTTGGTGGAGTTTGTCCCCGTCTTGGTGGAGTTATTCCCGGTCAAAGTTTGAAGTTTGGAGGCCCGTATCTCCGGGCCCAGAGGGACTTAGGGCTCAGGGAAGGCGGCGTTGGATAGGGCCCGTGGAGGTCTAATTTTGCCCCGAGTTTGGTGGAGTTTGTCCCCGTCTGGGTTGAGTTATTCCCGGTCAAAGTTTGAAGTTTGGAGGCCCGTATCTCCGGCCTCAGAGGGACTTTGGGCTCGGGGAAGGCGGCGTTGGATAGGGCCCGTGGAGCTATACTAACACCCCGAGTTTGGTGGAGTTTGTCCCCGTCTTGGTGGAGTTATTCCCGGTCAAAGTTTGAAGTTTGGGCGGCGATAACTCTGTCCCCAGAGGGACTTTGGGCTCGGGGAAGGCGGCGTTGGATAGGGCCCGTGGAGCTATACTAACACCCCGAGTTTGGTGGAGTTTGCCCCCGTCTTGGTGGAGTTATTCCCGGTCAAAGTTTGAAGTTTGGGCGGCGATAACTCCGGCCCCCGGGGGGGTATCGACTCGGGGGCGGCGGCGTCGGATAGGGCCCGCCGAGGTCTAATTTTGCCCCGAGTTTGGTGGAGATCGTCCCTTCCTAGCGTGAGTTATTCCCGGTCAAAGTTTGAACTTTGGGGGGCGCTATCTCCGGCCCCCGGGGGGATATCGACTCGGGGGCGGCGGCGTCGGGTAGGGGCCGTCGAGGTCTACCCGCGTACCGATTTTGGAGTCGCTGGGCCTCGGCGTTTCGTTTCGGGCTCGGGTCGAACTTCCAACCCCCTCTTCGCCGGAGGCCTTGCCCGGGAGAGCGCACCTTTCCCGGCTACGGCTCCGGTCCCGCCCGCGGTCCGGCGGTGGTCCGTTAGAGGATGCCGTTTTGACGTGCCATCGGGATGATGTTCTGGGGGTGACCAACGGCGGGAACGGCCGCCTGCTTTGCCTCTTCCGGCCTTCCCCGACCAGGGGCGGCCCTCTCGGGCACGGCCGTGAGGGGCGGGGACCCTGGATGAATTTCGGTTCGGAAAAACGACTAAGTCGAAAAGGGGGGCTTGGGCCAAACATCCAGGGTGTCCGAGGCGCCACGGCAGGCCGGTGAAGGCGCCTCGTCCCCGGGTCCGGTTCCGAATTTGACCGCGACCCCTGGAAGTCGGTCCGACAGCGGAAGCCGTTTTTACATGCCGTCCCGGTTTGAACAAACGTGTAATTTTGTGGACTTTTGACCGCTTAAAAAGCGGAGCTCCAGGGGCTTTTTCGAGCGTCGCCAGGCCCCGAGGCGCGTCTCCCTGGCGGGGTGGGCACTACCCCAGCGCCCCTAGGTCCGGTTCTCCCTAACGATGAAAGCTAAGCTCCAGGGGCTTTTTCGAGCGACGCGAGGCCCAGAGACAGGTCTCCCTGGCGGGGTCGGCACTACCCCCGCGCCCCTCACTCCAGGAATTGACGGTTCTCTCTAACGATGAAAGCAAAGCTCCAGGGGCTTTTTCGAGCGTTGCCAGGCCCTGAGACACGTCTCCCTGGCGGGGTGGGCAGTACCCCAGCGCCCCTAGGTCCGGTTCTCCGTAACGATGAAAACAAAGCTCCAGGGGCTTTTTCGAGCGTTGCCAGTCCCTGAGACGCGTCTCCCTGGCGGGGTGGGCAGTACCCCAGGGCCCCTAGGTCCGGTTCTCCGTAACGATGAAAACAAAGCTCCAGGGGCTTTTTCGAGCGTTGCCAGTCCCTGAGACGCGTCTCCCTGGCGGGGTGGGCAGTACCCCAGCGCCCCTAGGTCCGGTTCTCCGTAACGATGAAAACAAAGCTCCAGGGGCTTTTTCGAGCGTTGCCAGTCCCTGAGACGCGTCTCCCTGGCGGGGTGGGCAGTACCCCAGCGCCCCTAGGTCCGGTTCTCCGTAACGATGAAAACAAAGCTCCAGGGGCTTTTTCGAGCGTTGCCAGTCCCTGAGACGCGTCTCCCTGGCGGGGTGGGCAGTACCCCAGCGCCCCTAGGTCCGGTTCTCCGTAACGATGAAAGCAAAGCTCCAGGGGCTTTTTCGAGCGACGCGAGGCCCAGAGACAGGTCTCCCTGGCGGGGTGGGCAGTACCCCAGCGCCCCTAGGTCCGGTTCTCCCTAACGATGAAAGCTAAGCTCCAGGGGCTTTTTCGAGCGACGCGAGGCCCAGAGACAGGTCTCCCTGGCGGGGTGGGCAGTACCCCAGCGCCCCTAGGTCCGGTTCTCCGTAACGATGAAAGCTAAGCTCCAGGGGCTTTTTCGAGCGACGCCAGGCCCTGAGACACGTCTCCCTGGCGGGGTTGGCAGTACCCCAGCGCCCCTCGGTCCGGTTCTCGGTAACGGTGGCGGCAAAGCTCCGGGGGGAGCCTCCCCCCCGGACGCTGTGGTCTCGGGGTGACCAGCGGCGTGTTCCCGGAGGAATTTCAGAGTTTGTCCCCGTCTGGGTCGAGTTATTCCCGTTCAAAGTTTGAAGTTTGGAGGCCCGTATCTCCGGGCCCAGAGGGACTTTGGTCTCGGGGAAGGCGGCGTTGGACAGGCCCCGTGGAGGTCTACTAACACCCCGAGTTTGGAAGAGTTTGTCCCCGACCGGGTCGAGTTATTCCCGGTCAAAGTTTGAAGTTTGGAGGCCCGTATCTCCGGGCCCAGAGGGACTTTGGGCTCGGGGAAGGCGGCGTTGGATAGGGCCCTCGGAGCTATACTAACACCCCGAGTTTGGTGGAGATTGTCCCCGTCTGGGTCGAGTTATTCCCGGTCAAAGTTTGAAGTTGGCAGGCCCGTATCTCCGGCCTCAGAGGGACTTTTGGCTCGGGGAAGGCGGCGTTGGATAGGGCCCTCGGAGCTATACTAACACCCCGAGTTTGGTGGAGATTGTCCCCGTCTGGGTCGAGTTATTCCCGGTCAAAGTTTCAAGTTGGCAGGCCCGTATCTCCGGCCTCAGAGGGACTTTGGTCTCGGGGAAGGCGGCGTTGGATAGGGCCCTCGGAGCTATACTAACACCCCGAGTTTGGTGGAGATTGTCCCCGTCTGGGTCGAGTTATTCCCGGTCAAAGTTTGAAGTTGGCAGGCCCGTATCTCCGTGCCCCATGGGACTTTTGGCTCGGGGAAGGCGGCGTTGGATAGGGCCCTCGGAGCTATACTAACACCCCGAGTTTGGTGGAGATTGTCCCCGTCTGGGTCGAGTTATTCCCGGTCAAAGTTTCAAGTTGGCAGGCCCGTATCTCCGTCCCCCATGGGACTTTTGGCTCAGGGAAGGCGGCGTCGGACAGGCCCCGTGGAGGTCTACTAACACCCCGAGTTTGGTGGAGATTGTCCCCTCCTAGCGTGAGTTATTCCCGGTCAAAGTTTGAACTTTGGGGGGCGCTATCTCCGGCCCCCGGGGTGGTATCGACTCGGGGGCGGCGGCGTCGGATAGGGCCCGCAGAGGTCTAATTTTGCCCCGAGTTTGGTGGAGCTCGTCCCCTCCTAGCGTGAGTTATTCCCGGTCAAAGTTTGAACTTTGGGGGGCGCTATCTCCGGCCCCCGGGGTGGTATCGACTCGGGGGCGGCGGCGTCGGATAGGGCCCGCCGAGGTCTACTCGCGTACCGATTTTGGAGTCGCTGGGCCTCGGCGTTTCGTTTCGGGCTCGGGTCGAACTTCCAACCCCCTCTTCGCCGGAGGCCTTGCCCGGGAGAGCGCACCTTTCCCGGCTACGGCTCCGGTCCCGCCCGCGGTCCGGCGGTGGTCCGTTAGAGGATGCCGTTTTGACGTGCCATCGGGATGATGTTCTGGGGGGTGACCAACGGCGGGAACGGCCGCCTACTTTGCCTCTTCCGGCCTTCCCCGACCAGAGGCGACCCTCTCGGGCACGGCCGTGAGGGGAGGGGACCCTGGATGAATTTCGGTTCGGAAAAACGACTAAGTCGAAAAGGGGGGCTTGGGCCAAACATCCAGGGTGTCCGAGGCGCCACGGCAGGCCGGTGAAGGCGCCTCGTCCCCGGGCCGGTTCCGAATTTGTCCGCGACCCCTGGAAGTCGGTCCGACAGGAGAAGCCGTTTTTACATGCCGTCCCGGTTTGAACAAACGTGTAAATTTGTGGACTTAGGTTTTGACCGCTTAAAAAGCAAAGCTCCAGGGGCTTTTTCGAGCGACGCCAGGCCCAGAGACAGGTCTCCCTGGCGGGGTGGGCAGTACCCCAGCGCCCCTCACTCCAGGAATTGACGGTTCTCCCTAACGATGAAAGCAAAGCTCCAGGGGCTTTTTCGAGCGACACCAGGCCCAGAAACAGGTGTCTCTGGCGGGGTGGGCAGTACCCCAGCGCCCCTTTGTCCGGTTCTCCCTAACGATGAAAGCAAAGCTCCAGGGGCTTTTTCGAGCGACACCAGGCCCAGAAACAGGTGTCTCTGGCGGGGTGGGCAGTACCCCAGCGCCCCTCACTCCAGGAATTGACGGTTCTCCCTAACGATAAAAGCAAAGCTCCAGGGGCTTTTTCGAGCGACGCCAGGCCCAGAGACAGGTCTCCCTGGCGGGGTGAGCAGTACCCCAGCGCCCCTTTGTCCGGTTCTCGCTAACGATGAAAGCAAAGCTCCAGGGGCTTTTTCGAGCGACACCAGGCCCAGAAACAGGTGTCTCTGGCGGGGTGGGCAGTACCCCAGCGCCCCTCACTCCAGGAATTGACGGTTCTCCCTAACGATAAAAGCAAAGCTCCAGGGGCTTTTTCGAGCGACGCCAGGCCCAGAGACAGGTGTCCCTGGCGGGGTGAGCAGTACCCCAGCGCCCCTTTGTCCGGTTCTCCCTAACGATGAAAGCAAAGCTCCAGGGGCTTTTTCGAGCGACGCCAGGCCCAGAAACAGGTGTCTCTGGCGGGGTGAGCAGTACCCCAGCGCCCCTTTGTCCGGTTCTCCCTAACGATGAAAGCAAAGCTCCAGGGGCTTTTTCGAGCGACGCCAGGCCCAGAAACAGGTCTCCCTGGCGGGGTGAGCAGTACCCCAGCGCCCCTTTGTCCGGTTCTCCCTAACGATGAAAGCAAAGCTCCAGGGGCTTTTTCGAGCGACGCCAGGCCCAGAAACAGGTGTCTCTGGCGGGGTGAGCAGTACCCCAGCGCCCCTTTGTCCGGTTCTCCCTAACGATGAAAGCAAAGCTCCAGGGGCTTTTTCGAGCGACGCCAGGCCCAGAAACAGGTCTCTCTGGCGGGGTGGGCAGTACCCCAGCGCCCCTCACTCCAGGAATTGACGGTTCTCACTAACGATGAAAGCAAAGCTCCAGGGGCTTTTTCGAGCGACGCCAGGCCCAGAAACAGGTGTCTCTGGCGGGGTGAGCAGTACCCCAGCGCCCCTTTGTCCGGTTCTCCCTAACGATGAAAGCAAAGCTCCAGGGGCTTTTTCGAGCGACGCCAGGCCCAGAAACAGGTGTCTCTGGCGGGGTGAGCAGTACCCCAGCGCCCCTTTGTCCGGTTCTCCCTAACGATGAAAGCAAAGCTCCAGGGGCTTTTTCGAGCGACGCCAGGCCCAGAAACAGGTCTCTCTGGCGGGGTGGGCAGTACCCCAGCGCCCCTCACTCCAGGAATTGACGGTTCTCCCTAACGATAAAAGCAAAGCTCCAGGGGCTTTTTCGAGCGACGCCAGGCCCAGAGACAGGTCTCCCTGGCGGGGTGAGCAGTACCCCAGCGCCCCTTTGTCCGGTTCTCGCTAACGATGAAAGCAAAGCTCCAGGGGCTTTTTCGAGCGACGCCAGGCCCAGAAACAGGTGTCTCTGGCGGGGTGGGCAGTACCCCAGCGCCCCTTTGTCCGGTTCTCCCTAACGATGAAAGCAAAGCTCCAGGGGCTTTTTCGAGCGACGCCAGGCCCAGAAACAGGTCTCTCTGGCGGGGTGGGCAGTACCCCAGCGCCCCTCACTCCAGGAATTGACGGTTCTCCCTAACGATGAAAGCAAAGCTCCAGGGGCTTTTTCGAGCGACGCCAGGCCCAGAAACAGGTCTCCCTGGCGGGGTGAGCAGTACCCCAGCGCCCCTTTGTCCGGTTCTCCCTAACGATGAAAGCTAAGCTCCAGAGGCGATGCTGAGGGACGGTTAGCCCACGTACCCTCACCCTGGCGGGGGTGACGCCAGGTTTCGACCGCTTGGAAAAAAGCGGAGCTCCAGAGGCGGCGCGGAGGGACGCTTAGCCCACGTACCCTCACCCTGGCGGGGGTGACGCCAGGTTTCGACCGCTTGAAAAAAGAGCGGAGCTCCAGAGGCGACGCTGAGGGACGGTTAGCCCACGTACCCTCACCCTGGCGGGGGTGACGCCAGGTTTCGACCCCTTGGAAAAAAAGCGGAGCTCCAGAGGCGACGCTGAGGGACGCTTAGCCCACGTACCCTCACCCTGGCGGGGGTGACGCCAGGTTTCGACCGCTTGGAAAAAAAGCGGAGCTCCAGAGGCGACGCTGAGGGACGCTTAGCCCACGTACCCTCACCCCGGCGGGGGTGACGCCAGAGCGACTTCCGACCCCCCCGGCGGTCCCCGGGGGGTGACCAGTTGCGGAGGAATTTCGGGTTCGGAAAAACGACAAAGTCAAAAAGGGGGGCTTGGGCCAAACATCCAGGGTGTCCGAGGCGCCTCGGCAGGCCGGGGAAGGCGCCTCGTCCCCGGGCCGGTTCCGGATTCGACCGCGACCCCTGGAAGTCGGTCCGACAGGAGAAGCCGTTTTTACGTGCCGTCGGGA
Source organism: Acrossocheilus fasciatus (assembly GCA_036784905.1). Lineage (NCBI taxonomy): Eukaryota > Metazoa > Chordata > Actinopteri > Cypriniformes > Cyprinidae > Acrossocheilus > Acrossocheilus fasciatus. Next base: position 64,615 of record CM071961.1, read on the forward strand.
TTTCGGCGGACGCCTAATTTTGTGGACTTAGGTTTTGAACGCTTAAAAAGCGGAGCTCCAGAGGCGCCGCGGAGGGACGCTTAGCCCACGTACCCTCACCCTGGCGGGGGTGACGCCAGGTTTCGACCGCTTGGAAAAAAAAGCGGAGCTCCAGAGGCGGCGCGGAGGGACGCTTAGCCCACGTACCCTCACCCCGGCGGGGGTGACGCCAGAGCGACTTCCGACCCCCCCCGGCGGTCCCCGGGGGGTGACCAGTGGCGGAGGAATTTCGGGTTCGGAAAAACGACAAAGTCAAAAAGGGGGGCTTGGGCCAAACATCCAGGGTGTCCGAGGCGCCTCGGCAGGCCGGGGAAGGCGCCTCGTCCCCGGGCCGGTTCCGGATTCGA
>CM071961.1:77500-87500 GCA_036784905.1 Acrossocheilus fasciatus
CAGTAACCCGGGCTTAAGTGTGGGATGCCCGGGTTCGAACGGTGGACGGGTAGGGGTCCTTCCTGGAGGTCAGGGGGGGCCCTCGGAGGAGAGTCGGCCGGGGAGGAGAGAGGTCCAGGCGGGCAGATGGGGTGCAGAAGAGCGGCCCCCTCCGACCGAGGCCCTGGTCCCCTGAGTCGGGTAGAAGGGGTGCAGGAGAGCGGTCCCCCTCTGACCGAGGTCCTGGTCCCCTGAGGCGGGTAGAGGGGGTGTTTGCGGTGGCCCTCCTTAGTCCGGAGTCGTGGTTCCGTTGGCCGGGCTCGCAGAGTCCCCCAGGAAGCCTGGAAGTCTGTGGGCAAAGCGGCCAAAACCTAAGTCGATACGGGGTGACCAGCGGTAAATCCTACCCTGGGTGACCAGTGGTAAATTTCTCCCAGGGTGACCAGTGGCCCGGTTCTCTGGAGGGCGCGGTTGGCTTAGTCAATAACCCGGGCTTAAGTGTAGGATGCCCGGGTTCCCCTGGAGAACAGGTAGGGGTGGTCCTCCAGGGGAACCCGGGCATCCTACACTTAAGGCCGTCTCCGGAGTCGGGTAGGAGGGGTGTAAGTGGTGGGTAGGGGTGCCTGGAGCAAGCCGGCGTTGGATAGGGGCCGTGGAGGTCTAATTTCGCCCCGAGTTTGTTGGAGTTTGTCCGGGTCTGGGTTGAGTTATTCCCGGTCAAAGTTTGAAGTTTGGGCGGCGATAACTCTGGCTCCAGAGGGACTTTGGTCTCGGGGAAGGCGGCGTTGGACAGGGCCCGTGGAGGTCTACTAACACCCCGAGTTTGTTGGAGTTTGTCCGGGTCTGGGTTGAGTTATTCCCGGTCAAAGTTTGAAGTTTGGAGGTCCGTATCTCCGGCCTCAGAGGGACTTAGGGCTCTGGGAAGGCGGCGTTGGATAGGGCCCGTGGAGGTCTAATTTTGCCCCGAGTTTGGTAGGTTTTGTCCCCGTCTTGGTTTAGTTATTCCCGGTCAAAGTTTGAAGTTTGGAGGCCCGTATCTCCGGCCTCAGAGGGACTTAGGGCTCGTGGAAGGCGGCGTTGGATAGGCCCCGTGGAGGTCTACTAACACCCCGAGTTTGGTGGAGTTTACCCCCGTCTTGGTGGAGTTATTCCCGGTCAAAGTTTGAAGTTTGGGCGGCGATAACTCTGGCCCCAGAGGGACTTTGGTCTCGGGGAAGGCGGCGTTGGATAGGGCCCGTGGAGGTCTACTAACACCCCGAGTTTGGTGGAGTTTGTCCCCGTCTCGGTTGAGTTATTCCCGGACAAACTTTCAAGTTTGGAGGTCCGTATCTCCGGCCTCAGAGGGACTTAGGGCTCGGGGAAGGCGGCGTTGGATAGGCCCCGTGGAGGTCTACTAACACCCCGAGTTTGGTGGTGTTTGTCCCCGTCTCGGTTGAGTTATTCCCGGACAAACTTTCAAGTTTGGAGGTCCGTATCTCCGGCCTCAGAGGGACTTAGGACTCGTGGAAGGCGGCGTTGGATAGGCCCCGTGGAGGTCTACTAACACCCCGAGTTTGGTGGAGTTTGTCCCCGTCTTGGTGGAGTTATTCCCGGTCAAAGTTTGAAGTTTGGAGGCCCGTATCTCCGGGCCCAGAGGGACTTTGGTCTCGGGGAAGGCGGCGTTGGATAGGGCCCGTGGAGGTCTACTAACACCCCGAGTTTGGTGGAGTTTGTCCCCGTCTGGGTTGAGTTATTCCCGGTCAAAGTTTCAAGTTTGGAGGCCCGTATCCCCGTGCCCAAAAAGACTTTGGGCTCGGGGAAGGCGGCGTTGGATAGGGCCCGTGGAGGTCTACTAACACCCCGAGTTTGGTGGAGTTTGTCCCCGTCTCGGTGGAGTTATTCCCGGACAAACTTTCAAGTTTGGAGGTCCCTATCTCCGGCCTCAGAGGGACTTAGGGCTCTGGGAAGGCGGCGTTGGATAGGGCCCGTGGAGGTCTAATTTTGCCCCGAGTTTGGTAGGTTTTGTCCCCGTCTCGGTTGAGTTATTCCCGGACAAACTTTCAAGTTTGGAGGCCCGTATCTCCGGCCTCAGAGGGACTTAGGGCTCGGGGAAGGCGGCGTTGGATAGGGCCCGTGGAGGTCTACTAACACCCCGAGTTTGGTAGGTTTTGTCCCCGTCTCGGTTGAGTTATTCCCGGACAAACTTTCAAGTTTGGAGGCCCGTATCTCCGGCCTCAGAGGGACTTAGGGCTCGTGGAAGGCGGCGTTGGACAGGCCCCGTGGAGGTCTAATTTTGACCCGAGTTTGGTGGAGTTTGTCCCCGTCTTGGTGGAGTTATTCCCGGTCAAAATTTGAAGTTTGGGCGGCGATAACTCTGGCCCCAGAGGGACTTTGGGCTCGGGGAAGGCGGCGTTGGATAGGGCCCGTGGAGCTATACTAACACCCCGAGTTTGGTGGAGTTTGTCCCCGTCTTGGTGGAGTTATTCCCGGTCAAAGTTTGAAGTTTGGAGGCCCGTATCTCCGGCCCCAGAGGGACTTTGGTCTCGGGGAAGGCGGCGTTGGACAGGCCCCGTGGAGGTCTAATTTTGCCCCGAGTTTGGTGGAGTTTGTCCCCGTCTTGGTGGAGTTATTCCCGGACAAACTTTCAAGTTTGGAGGTCCGTATCTCCGTCCCCAATGGGACTTTTGGCTCGGGGAAGGCGGCGTTGGACAGGCCCCGTGGAGGTCTACTAACACCCCGAGTTTGGTGGAGTTTGCCCCCGTCTCGGTTGAGTTATTCCCGGACAAACTTTCAAGTTTGGAGGCCCGTATCTCCGGCCTCAGAGGGACTTTGGTCTCGGGGAAGGCGGCGTTGGATAGGGCCCGTGGAGGTCTACTAACACCCCGAGTTTGGTGGAGTTTGCCCCCGTCTTGGTGGAGTTATTCCCGGTCAAAGTTCGAAGTTTGGAGGCCCGTATCCCCCGGCCCAAAAAGACTTAGGGCTCTGGGAAGGCGGCGTTGGATAGGGCCCGTGGAGGTCTAATTTTGCCCCGAGTTTGGTGGAGTTTGTCCCCGTCTAGGTGGAGTTATTCCCGGTCAAAGTTTGAAGTTTGGGCGGCGATAACTCTGTCCCCAGAGGGACTTTGGTCTCGGGGAAGGCGGCGTTGGATAGGGCCCGTGGAGGTCTAATTTTGCCCCGAGTTTGGTGGAGTTTGTCCCCGTCTTGGTGGAGTTATTCCCGGACAAACTTTCAAGTTTGGAGGTCCGTATCTCCGTCCCCAATGGGACTTTTGGCTCGGGGAAGGCGGCGTTGGACAGGCCCCGTGGAGGTCTACTAACACCCCGAGTTTGGTGGAGTTTGCCCCCGTCTTGGTGGAGTTATTCCCGGTCAAAGTTCGAAGTTTGAAGGCCCGTATCTCCGGGCCTAGAGGGACTTTGGGCTCGGGGAAGGCGGCGTTGGATAGGGCCCGTGGAGGTCTACTAACACCCCGAGTTTGGTGGAGTTTGTCCCCGTCTGGGTTGAGTTATTCCCGGTCAAAGTTTCAAGTTTGGAGGCCCGTATCCCCGTGCCCAAAAAGACTTTGGGCTCGGGGAAGGCGGCGTTGGATAGGGCCCGTGGAGGTCTAATTTTGCCCCGAGTTTGGTGGAGTTTGTCCCCGTCTTGGTGGAGTTATTCCCGGTCAAAGTTTGAAGTTTGGAGGCCCGTATCTCCGGGCCCAGAGGGACTTAGGGCTCGGGGAAGGCGGCGTTGGATAGGGCCCGTGGAGCTATACTAACACCCCGAGTTTGGTGGAGTTTGTCCCCGTCTGGGTTGAGTTATTCCCGGTCAAAGTTTCAATTTTGGAGGCCCGTATCCCCGTGCCCAAAAAGACTTTGGGCTCGGGGAAGGCGGCGTTGGATAGGGCCCGTGGAGGTCTAATTTTGCCCCGAGTTTGGTGGAGTTTGTCCCCGTCTTGGTGGAGTTATTCCCGGTCAAAGTTTGAAGTTTGGAGGCCCGTATCTCCGGGCCCAGAGGGACTTAGGGCTCAGGGAAGGCGGCGTTGGATAGGGCCCGTGGAGGTCTAATTTTGCCCCGAGTTTGGTGGAGTTTGTCCCCGTCTGGGTTGAGTTATTCCCGGTCAAAGTTTGAAGTTTGGAGGCCCGTATCTCCGGCCTCAGAGGGACTTTGGGCTCGGGGAAGGCGGCGTTGGATAGGGCCCGTGGAGCTATACTAACACCCCGAGTTTGGTGGAGTTTGTCCCCGTCTTGGTGGAGTTATTCCCGGTCAAAGTTTGAAGTTTGGGCGGCGATAACTCTGTCCCCAGAGGGACTTTGGGCTCGGGGAAGGCGGCGTTGGATAGGGCCCGTGGAGCTATACTAACACCCCGAGTTTGGTGGAGTTTGCCCCCGTCTTGGTGGAGTTATTCCCGGTCAAAGTTTGAAGTTTGGGCGGCGATAACTCCGGCCCCCGGGGGGGTATCGACTCGGGGGCGGCGGCGTCGGATAGGGCCCGCCGAGGTCTAATTTTGCCCCGAGTTTGGTGGAGATCGTCCCTTCCTAGCGTGAGTTATTCCCGGTCAAAGTTTGAACTTTGGGGGGCGCTATCTCCGGCCCCCGGGGGGATATCGACTCGGGGGCGGCGGCGTCGGGTAGGGGCCGTCGAGGTCTACCCGCGTACCGATTTTGGAGTCGCTGGGCCTCGGCGTTTCGTTTCGGGCTCGGGTCGAACTTCCAACCCCCTCTTCGCCGGAGGCCTTGCCCGGGAGAGCGCACCTTTCCCGGCTACGGCTCCGGTCCCGCCCGCGGTCCGGCGGTGGTCCGTTAGAGGATGCCGTTTTGACGTGCCATCGGGATGATGTTCTGGGGGTGACCAACGGCGGGAACGGCCGCCTGCTTTGCCTCTTCCGGCCTTCCCCGACCAGGGGCGGCCCTCTCGGGCACGGCCGTGAGGGGCGGGGACCCTGGATGAATTTCGGTTCGGAAAAACGACTAAGTCGAAAAGGGGGGCTTGGGCCAAACATCCAGGGTGTCCGAGGCGCCACGGCAGGCCGGTGAAGGCGCCTCGTCCCCGGGTCCGGTTCCGAATTTGACCGCGACCCCTGGAAGTCGGTCCGACAGCGGAAGCCGTTTTTACATGCCGTCCCGGTTTGAACAAACGTGTAATTTTGTGGACTTTTGACCGCTTAAAAAGCGGAGCTCCAGGGGCTTTTTCGAGCGTCGCCAGGCCCCGAGGCGCGTCTCCCTGGCGGGGTGGGCACTACCCCAGCGCCCCTAGGTCCGGTTCTCCCTAACGATGAAAGCTAAGCTCCAGGGGCTTTTTCGAGCGACGCGAGGCCCAGAGACAGGTCTCCCTGGCGGGGTCGGCACTACCCCCGCGCCCCTCACTCCAGGAATTGACGGTTCTCTCTAACGATGAAAGCAAAGCTCCAGGGGCTTTTTCGAGCGTTGCCAGGCCCTGAGACACGTCTCCCTGGCGGGGTGGGCAGTACCCCAGCGCCCCTAGGTCCGGTTCTCCGTAACGATGAAAACAAAGCTCCAGGGGCTTTTTCGAGCGTTGCCAGTCCCTGAGACGCGTCTCCCTGGCGGGGTGGGCAGTACCCCAGGGCCCCTAGGTCCGGTTCTCCGTAACGATGAAAACAAAGCTCCAGGGGCTTTTTCGAGCGTTGCCAGTCCCTGAGACGCGTCTCCCTGGCGGGGTGGGCAGTACCCCAGCGCCCCTAGGTCCGGTTCTCCGTAACGATGAAAACAAAGCTCCAGGGGCTTTTTCGAGCGTTGCCAGTCCCTGAGACGCGTCTCCCTGGCGGGGTGGGCAGTACCCCAGCGCCCCTAGGTCCGGTTCTCCGTAACGATGAAAACAAAGCTCCAGGGGCTTTTTCGAGCGTTGCCAGTCCCTGAGACGCGTCTCCCTGGCGGGGTGGGCAGTACCCCAGCGCCCCTAGGTCCGGTTCTCCGTAACGATGAAAGCAAAGCTCCAGGGGCTTTTTCGAGCGACGCGAGGCCCAGAGACAGGTCTCCCTGGCGGGGTGGGCAGTACCCCAGCGCCCCTAGGTCCGGTTCTCCCTAACGATGAAAGCTAAGCTCCAGGGGCTTTTTCGAGCGACGCGAGGCCCAGAGACAGGTCTCCCTGGCGGGGTGGGCAGTACCCCAGCGCCCCTAGGTCCGGTTCTCCGTAACGATGAAAGCTAAGCTCCAGGGGCTTTTTCGAGCGACGCCAGGCCCTGAGACACGTCTCCCTGGCGGGGTTGGCAGTACCCCAGCGCCCCTCGGTCCGGTTCTCGGTAACGGTGGCGGCAAAGCTCCGGGGGGAGCCTCCCCCCCGGACGCTGTGGTCTCGGGGTGACCAGCGGCGTGTTCCCGGAGGAATTTCGGAGTTTGTCCCCGTCTGGGTCGAGTTATTCCCGTTCAAAGTTTGAAGTTTGGAGGCCCGTATCTCCGGGCCCAGAGGGACTTTGGTCTCGGGGAAGGCGGCGTTGGACAGGCCCCGTGGAGGTCTACTAACACCCCGAGTTTGGAAGAGTTTGTCCCAGACCGGGTCGAGTTATTCCCGGTCAAAGTTTGAAGTTTGGAGGCCCGTATCTCCGGGCCCAGAGGGACTTTGGGCTCGGGGAAGGCGGCGTTGGATAGGGCCCTCGGAGCTATACTAACACCCCGAGTTTGGTGGAGATTGTCCCCGTCTGGGTCGAGTTATTCCCGGTCAAAGTTTGAAGTTGGCAGGCCCGTATCTCCGGCCTCAGAGGGACTTTTGGCTCGGGGAAGGCGGCGTTGGATAGGGCCCTCGGAGCTATACTAACACCCCGAGTTTGGTGGAGATTGTCCCCGTCTGGGTCGAGTTATTCCCGGTCAAAGTTTCAAGTTGGCAGGCCCGTATCTCCGGCCTCAGAGGGACTTTGGTCTCGGGGAAGGCGGCGTTGGATAGGGCCCTCGGAGCTATACTAACACCCCGAGTTTGGTGGAGATTGTCCCCGTCTGGGTCGAGTTATTCCCGGTCAAAGTTTGAAGTTGGCAGGCCCGTATCTCCGTGCCCCATGGGACTTTTGGCTCGGGGAAGGCGGCGTTGGATAGGGCCCTCGGAGCTATACTAACACCCCGAGTTTGGTGGAGATTGTCCCCGTCTGGGTCGAGTTATTCCCGGTCAAAGTTTCAAGTTGGCAGGCCCGTATCTCCGTCCCCCATGGGACTTTTGGCTCAGGGAAGGCGGCGTCGGACAGGCCCCGTGGAGGTCTACTAACACCCCGAGTTTGGTGGAGATTGTCCCCTCCTAGCGTGAGTTATTCCCGGTCAAAGTTTGAACTTTGGGGGGCGCTATCTCCGGCCCCCGGGGTGGTATCGACTCGGGGGCGGCGGCGTCGGATAGGGCCCGCAGAGGTCTAATTTTGCCCCGAGTTTGGTGGAGCTCGTCCCCTCCTAGCGTGAGTTATTCCCGGTCAAAGTTTGAACTTTGGGGGGCGCTATCTCCGGCCCCCGGGGTGGTATCGACTCGGGGGCGGCGGCGTCGGATAGGGCCCGCCGAGGTCTACTCGCGTACCGATTTTGGAGTCGCTGGGCCTCGGCGTTTCGTTTCGGGCTCGGGTCGAACTTCCAACCCCCTCTTCGCCGGAGGCCTTGCCCGGGAGAGCGCACCTTTCCCGGCTACGGCTCCGGTCCCGCCCGCGGTCCGGCGGTGGTCCGTTAGAGGATGCCGTTTTGACGTGCCATCGGGATGATGTTCTGGGGGGTGACCAACGGCGGGAACGGCCGCCTACTTTGCCTCTTCCGGCCTTCCCCGACCAGAGGCGACCCTCTCGGGCACGGCCGTGAGGGGAGGGGACCCTGGATGAATTTCGGTTCGGAAAAACGACTAAGTCGAAAAGGGGGGCTTGGGCCAAACATCCAGGGTGTCCGAGGCGCCACGGCAGGCCGGTGAAGGCGCCTCGTCCCCGGGCCGGTTCCGAATTTGTCCGCGACCCCTGGAAGTCGGTCCGACAGGAGAAGCCGTTTTTACATGCCGTCCCGGTTTGAACAAACGTGTAAATTTGTGGACTTAGGTTTTGACCGCTTAAAAAGCAAAGCTCCAGGGGCTTTTTCGAGCGACGCCAGGCCCAGAGACAGGTCTCCCTGGCGGGGTGGGCAGTACCCCAGCGCCCCTCACTCCAGGAATTGACGGTTCTCCCTAACGATGAAAGCAAAGCTCCAGGGGCTTTTTCGAGCGACACCAGGCCCAGAAACAGGTGTCTCTGGCGGGGTGGGCAGTACCCCAGCGCCCCTTTGTCCGGTTCTCCCTAACGATGAAAGCAAAGCTCCAGGGGCTTTTTCGAGCGACACCAGGCCCAGAAACAGGTGTCTCTGGCGGGGTGGGCAGTACCCCAGCGCCCCTCACTCCAGGAATTGACGGTTCTCCCTAACGATAAAAGCAAAGCTCCAGGGGCTTTTTCGAGCGACGCCAGGCCCAGAGACAGGTCTCCCTGGCGGGGTGAGCAGTACCCCAGCGCCCCTTTGTCCGGTTCTCGCTAACGATGAAAGCAAAGCTCCAGGGGCTTTTTCGAGCGACACCAGGCCCAGAAACAGGTGTCTCTGGCGGGGTGGGCAGTACCCCAGCGCCCCTCACTCCAGGAATTGACGGTTCTCCCTAACGATAAAAGCAAAGCTCCAGGGGCTTTTTCGAGCGACGCCAGGCCCAGAGACAGGTGTCCCTGGCGGGGTGAGCAGTACCCCAGCGCCCCTTTGTCCGGTTCTCCCTAACGATGAAAGCAAAGCTCCAAGGGCTTTTTCGAGCGACGCCAGGCCCAGAAACAGGTGTCTCTGGCGGGGTGAGCAGTACCCCAGCGCCCCTTTGTCCGGTTCTCCCTAACGATGAAAGCAAAGCTCCAGGGGCTTTTTCGAGCGACGCCAGGCCCAGAAACAGGTCTCCCTGGCGGGGTGAGCAGTACCCCAGCGCCCCTTTGTCCGGTTCTCCCTAACGATGAAAGCAAAGCTCCAGGGGCTTTTTCGAGCGACGCCAGGCCCAGAAACAGGTGTCTCTGGCGGGGTGAGCAGTACCCCAGCGCCCCTTTGTCCGGTTCTCCCTAACGATGAAAGCAAAGCTCCAGGGGCTTTTTCGAGCGACGCCAGGCCCAGAAACAGGTCTCTCTGGCGGGGTGGGCAGTACCCCAGCGCCCCTCACTCCAGGAATTGACGGTTCTCACTAACGATGAAAGCAAAGCTCCAGGGGCTTTTTCGAGCGACGCCAGGCCCAGAAACAGGTGTCTCTGGCGGGGTGAGCAGTACCCCAGCGCCCCTTTGTCCGGTTCTCCCTAACGATGAAAGCAAAGCTCCAGGGGCTTTTTCGAGCGACGCCAGGCCCAGAAACAGGTGTCTCTGGCGGGGTGAGCAGTACCCCAGCGCCCCTTTGTCCGGTTCTCCCTAACGATGAAAGCAAAGCTCCAGGGGCTTTTTCGAGCGACGCCAGGCCCAGAAACAGGTCTCTCTGGCGGGGTGGGCAGTACCCCAGCGCCCCTCACTCCAGGAATTGACGGTTCTCCCTAACGATAAAAGCAAAGCTCCAGGGGCTTTTTCGAGCGACGCCAGGCCCAGAGACAGGTCTCCCTGGCGGGGTGAGCAGTACCCCAGCGCCCCTTTGTCCGGTTCTCGCTAACGATGAAAGCAAAGCTCCAGGGGCTTTTTCGAGCGACGCCAGGCCCAGAAACAGGTGTCTCTGGCGGGGTGGGCAGTACCCCAGCGCCCCTTTGTCCGGTTCTCCCTAACGATGAAAGCAAAGCTCCAGGGGCTTTTTCGAGCGACGCCAGGCCCAGAAACAGGTCTCTCTGGCGGGGTGGGCAGTACCCCAGCGCCCCTCACTCCAGGAATTGACGGTTCTCCCTAACGATGAAAGCAAAGCTCCAGGGGCTTTTTCGAGCGACGCCAGGCCCAGAAACAGGTCTCCCTGGCGGGGTGAGCAGTACCCCAGCGCCCCTTTGTCCGGTTCTCCCTAACGATGAAAGCTAAGCTCCAGAGGCGATGCTGAGGGACGGTTAGCCCACGTACCCTCACCCTGGCGGGGGTGACGCCAGGTTTCGACCGCTTGGAAAAAAGCGGAGCTCCAGAGGCGGCGCGGAGGGACGCTTAGCCCA
>CM071961.1:92500-94454 GCA_036784905.1 Acrossocheilus fasciatus
ACACTTAACTCTCCGTGTGGAGCGAGAGGCTGCCGCACGGGCGCCCTATGAGCGGCCGAACCGTCCCGGGGCAGAGGCGGGGTGGGCCCCTGCTCTCTTCCCCCACCCGGCGGAGCGAGACCCGTGTGTAGGACCCAAGCGCCCTGCGGTGGTTTTCCTCTCGCCTCGCAGGCTGCGGCAAAGGTATCGGAACACTTAACTCTCCGTGTGGAGCGAGAGGCTGCCGCACGGGCGCCCTATGAGCGGCCGAACCGTCCCGGGGCAGAGGCGGGGTGGGCCCCCGCTCTCTTCCCCCTCCCGGCGGAGCGAGACCCGTGTGTAGGACCCAAGCGCCCTGCGGTGGTTTTCCTCTCGCCTCGCAGGCTGCGGCAAAGGTATCGGAACCCCGAGCGCTCCGATGGACCGGCCCCGTACCGGTGGGGCGAGAGGCTGCCGCACGGGCGCCCTATGAGCGGCCGAACCGTCCGGGGGCAGAGGCGGGGTGGGCCCCCGCTCTCTTCCCCCACCCGACGGAGCGAGACCCGTGTGTAGGACCCAAGCGCCCTGCGGTGGTTTTCCTCTCGTCTCGCGCGCTGCGGCAAAGGTTATCGGAACGCCCCGGCTCGACCGGCCCCGCTCCGGTGGAGCGAGGGGCTGCCGTACGGGCGCCCTATGAGCGGCCGCGCCGTCCGGGGGCAGAGGCGGGGTGGGCCCCCGCTCTCTTCCCCCACCCGACGGAGCGAGACCCGTGTGTAGGACCCAAGCGCCCTGCGGTGGTTTTCCTCTCGCGTCGCGGGCTGCGGCAAAGGTATCGGGCCTGACACGTTCGGCTAGGCGCCTTCCTCCGGGACTAGGCGCCCCCCGGTCGGGTACCCTCAATGGCTCGGCAACCCTGCCGGGACCGTGGGTTTAAAGTCCCCCCGCGTTGGGGGCGCCCGATTGGGGTTTCAACCCCTCGGTTCGTTTGCCTGTCCGTCTCAGCCTACTTACCTCTAACCAAAGAGTACAACTCTTAGCGGTGGATCACTCGGCTCGTGCGTCGATGAAGAACGCAGCTAGCTGCGAGAACTAATGTGAATTGCAGGACACATTGATCATCGACACTTCGAACGCACTTTGCGGCCCCGGGTTCCTCCCGGGGCCACGCCTGCCTGAGGGTCGCTTTCCTATCGATCGGGGCCTCCGGGTCCCGCGGCTGGAGGTTCGTAGGGGGCTTTCGACCTCCTCCGTCCTCCTAAGTGCAGACCGCCCCGGGTCCGCTTCCCGTCCCGGCCTCCTCGGCCCCTCTCACCGTCTCTCTCCGTCTCTCCCTCCCCCTCCGGGGGGGCAAGGGAGGGAGGGGAGGCGGCGCCTCGTCTGCGGCTCGAGGACCGGAGGTCCTCCCCTCCGCGGCTGCCGGTGGGTCTGAACCCCCTCCGCTGCCCGCGCGAAGGGGACCTCCAACGCTCGACCGTGGGTGGGGACGCCGTTTTGGTGGGAGGGCTCCCTCCGTCTCTCTCGTCGCCCCCTTTCGGGGGGGTTTGGCGGGGGAGGACGGCGGCGGCGACACGTCCGCTCGGTTACCGCGAGGACCGGGGGTCTCGGCCCCCAACTCTCGCGGGCCGACGGGCGGACGCCGTCGGCGTGGGGGGAGCGCGCGCCCCGCTCCCGCGCCTCTCCCTCCCGGGGGAGAGGTCAGCGGGGGTTTGGGACGCGCGCCCTTGGTGCGCTCCGGCGGCGTGCGTCGCGGCTCCCCGGGACGACTTCGACTCAGGCCAGCCTCGGCCCCCCGACGCCCCTTCCCGGAGGGGTGGCCGGACGGGCGGAGCGGCCGCCACGACCCCCTCCGAGTACGACCTCAGGTCAGGCGAGACAACCCGCTGAATTTAAGCATATTACTAAGCGGAGGAAAAGAAACTAACAAGGATTCCCTCAGTAGCGGCGAGCGAAGAGGGAAGAGCCCAGCGCCGAATCCCCGCCCCGGCCACGGGGCGAG
>CM071961.1:102054-479554 GCA_036784905.1 Acrossocheilus fasciatus
AACCCTAACCCTAACCCTAACCCTAACGCCTGGTGGCGCTAGAGCTTCCAAACTATGTGCAAACGATCGGGCGCCCTCGAATTAGTATATATACCAAATTTCAGAGTCCTGTTACTAGCCTTAGTAAGTGCACCCCATCATAGGGGCTCAACTGTGGGGGCTCAAGTTCGCATTTAACTCTATTACCTAACCCTAACCTAACCCTAACCCTAACCCTAACCTAACCTAACCCTAACCCTAACCTAACCTAACCCTAACCCTAACCCTAACCCTAACCCTAACCCTAACCCTAACCCTAACCCTAACCCTAACGCCTGGTGGCGCTAGAGCTTCCAAACTATGTGCAAACGATCGGGCGCCCTCGAATTAGTATATATACCAAATTTCAGAGTCCTGTTACTAGCCTTAGTAAGTGCACCCCATCATAGGGGCTCAACTGTGGGGGCTCAAGTTCGCATTTAACTCTATTACCTAACCCTAACCCTAACCCTAACCCTAACCCTAACCCAACTATGTGCAAACGATCGGGCGACCTCGAATTAGTATGTATACCAAATTTCAGCACTCTATGTACAAGAGAACTGGGGGTGCAATACCATATCTCGACGCCTGGTGGCGCTAGAGCTTCCAAACTATGTGCAAACGATCGGGCGCCCTCGAATTAGTATATATACCAAATTTCAGAGTCCTGTTACTAGCCTTAGTAAGTGCACCCCATCCTAGGGGCTCAACTGTGGGGGCTCAAGTTCGCATTTAACTCTATTCCCTAACCCTAAACCTACCCAAGAGAGCCTCTGACAGCACTCAGAACCAACAGAGGCCCTCCAAAGACCAGCCTAAACCTACCCAAGAGAGCCTCTGACAGCACTCAGAACCAACAGAGGCCCTCCAAAGACCAGCCTAAACCTACCCAAGAGAGCCTCTGACAGCACTCAGAACCAACAGAGGCCCTCCAAAGACCAGCCTAAACCTACCCAAGAGAGCCTCTGACAGCACTCAGAACCAACAGAGGCCCTCCGACCTCAAGCAAAAAACAAACAAACAAAAAAACAAACATTTAATGGCCATTGCACCCAAATCAACTGAGTGTCACTGACATTCTCAGTCATCCACATGGAAAACTTTGGGTGAAAGTTTTGATGATTCAATCTTGCAGGACTGTACTAACCCAATTAATGTACACGTTTGTTTCCATGATGGTGAGTTTTCAAAAAAAAAAAATTGTAAATCTAAGTGATGATACTTTATCAGTGATATAATGAAAAACTATCTAAAATTTCAGAAAAGATTTGAAAAAAAAACAGTAGAAATCATGCTTTTTGTATTAAAATTCGACCAGGAAGGAAAAAACAGGAAGAGCAGGGGATTGTGGGATTGAACAAGTTACTCACCATGAATGAGACGAGTGTTCCAAGGAATGGGGTTCCTCAGACCAGCTTTGCCTATTGCAGCCTAAGAGTTTTTGCAGTCAGCGGTTTTCCTGTAAGGATAATGTCGGTCTGATCCTTGCAATTGCTCTAGGGGTAATAACTGGTAGAAGCTTGTTGTACAGAAATGTACATCCGCCAGTTTGAATCCCGACTTGCTGTTTAGGTGGCCTCAGACCTTTTCTCTCAAACTCTTCTTGGGTGACCTGGGATACCTTGCGGTGTTAACGAAGGGTCACTTGGGGGAGTCGTAAGTATCCAGCCCCCCTGGGTCCACTAGGACAGCACGCAGGGACGGTGGCCTGGGGCTAACAGGCCTTAATTGGAGCCCAGTCTTCTACTGGTGATTAGCACCACTCACACAACAGCACATTGCACCAACACCCACCCACATACGACTGTCCAAACCCTGTCCAAGCCTAGGGCTGACCAGCTGTAAAGAGAAATTTAAACCTCGGGCTGACGCGCGAAACTCAAGTGGGGGTGCAGTACAATATCTCGTCGCCTGGTGGCGCTAGAGCTACCAAACTATGTGCAAACGATCGGGCGACCTCGAATTAGTATGTATACCAAATTTCAGCACTCTATGTACAAGAGAACTGGGGGTGCAATACCATATCTCGACGCCTGGTGGCGCTAGAGCTTCCAAACTATGTGCAAACGATCGGGCGCCCTCGAATTAGTATATATACCAAATTTCAGAGTCCTGTTACTAGCCTTAGTAAGTGCACCCCATCATAGGGGCTCAACTGTGGGGGCTCAAGTTCGCATTTAACTCTATTACCTAACCCTAACCCTAACCCTAACCCTAACCCTAACCTAACCCTAACCCTAACCCTAACCCTAACCCTAACCCTAACCCTAACCCTAACCCTAACCCTAACCTAACCCTAACCCTAACCCTAACCCTAACCCTAACGCCTGGTGGCGCTAGAGCTTCCAAACTATGTGCAAACGATCGGGCGCCCTCGAATTAGTATATATACCAAATTTCAGAGTCCTGTTACTAGCCTTAGTAAGTGCACCCCATCATAGGGGCTCAACTGTGGGGGCTCAAGTTCGCATTTAACTCTATTACCTAACCCTAACCTAACCCTAACCCTAACCCTAACCTAACCTAACCCTAACCCTAACCTAACCTAACCCTAACCCTAACCCTAACCCTAACCCTAACCCTAACCCTAACCCTAACCCTAACCCTAACGCCTGGTGGCGCTAGAGCTTCCAAACTATGTGCAAACGATCGGGCGCCCTCGAATTAGTATATATACCAAATTTCAGAGTCCTGTTACTAGCCTTAGTAAGTGCACCCCATCATAGGGGCTCAACTGTGGGGGCTCAAGTTCGCATTTAACTCTATTACCTAACCCTAACCCTAACCCTAACCCTAACCCTAACCCAACTATGTGCAAACGATCGGGCGACCTCGAATTAGTATGTATACCAAATTTCAGCACTCTATGTACAAGAGAACTGGGGGTGCAATACCATATCTCGACGCCTGGTGGCGCTAGAGCTTCCAAACTATGTGCAAACGATCGGGCGCCCTCGAATTAGTATATATACCAAATTTCAGAGTCCTGTTACTAGCCTTAGTAAGTGCACCCCATCCTAGGGGCTCAACTGTGGGGGCTCAAGTTCGCATTTAACTCTATTCCCTAACCCTAAACCTACCCAAGAGAGCCTCTGACAGCACTCAGAACCAACAGAGGCCCTCCAAAGACCAGCCTAAACCTACCCAAGAGAGCCTCTGACAGCACTCAGAACCAACAGAGGCCCTCCAAAGACCAGCCTAAACCTACCCAAGAGAGCCTCTGACAGCACTCAGAACCAACAGAGGCCCTCCAAAGACCAGCCTAAACCTACCCAAGAGAGCCTCTGACAGCACTCAGAACCAACAGAGGCCCTCCGACCTCAAGCAAAAAACAAACAAACAAAAAAACAAACATTTAATGGCCATTGCACCCAAATCAACTGAGTGTCACTGACATTCTCAGTCATCCACATGGAAAACTTTGGGTGAAAGTTTTGATGATTCAATCTTGCAGGACTGTACTAACCCAATTAATGTACACGTTTGTTTCCATGATGGTGAGTTTTCAAAAAAAAAAAATTGTAAATCTAAGTGATGATACTTTATCAGTGATATAATGAAAAACTATCTAAAATTTCAGAAAAGATTTGAAAAAAAAACAGTAGAAATCATGCTTTTTGTATTAAAATTCGACCAGGAAGGAAAAAACAGGAAGAGCAGGGGATTGTGGGATTGAACAAGTTACTCACCATGAATGAGACGAGTGTTCCAAGGAATGGGGTTCCTCAGACCAGCTTTGCCTATTGCAGCCTAAGAGTTTTTGCAGTCAGCGGTTTTCCTGTAAGGATAATGTCGGTCTGATCCTTGCAATTGCTCTAGGGGTAATAACTGGTAGAAGCTTGTTGTACAGAAATGTACATCCGCCAGTTTGAATCCCGACTTGCTGTTTAGGTGGCCTCAGACCTTTTCTCTCAAACTCTTCTTGGGTGACCTGGGATACCTTGCGGTGTTAACGAAGGGTCACTTGGGGGAGTCGTAAGTATCCAGCCCCCCTGGGTCCACTAGGACAGCACGCAGGGACGGTGGCCTGGGGCTAACAGGCCTTAATTGGAGCCCAGTCTTCTACTGGTGATTAGCACCACTCACACAACAGCACATTGCACCAACACCCACCCACATACGACTGTCCAAACCCTGTCCAAGCCTAGGGCTGACCAGCTGTAAAGAGAAATTTAAACCTCGGGCTGACGCGCGAAACTCAAGTGGGGGTGCAGTACAATATCTCGTCGCCTGGTGGCGCTAGAGCTACCAAACTATGTGCAAACGATCGGGCGACCTCGAATTAGTATGTATACCAAATTTCAGCACTCTATGTACAAGAGAACTGGGGGTGCAATACCATATCTCGACGCCTGGTGGCGCTAGAGCTTCCAAACTATGTGCAAACGATCGGGCGCCCTCGAATTAGTATATATACCAAATTTCAGAGTCCTGTTACTAGCCTTAGTAAGTGCACCCCATCATAGGGGCTCAACTGTGGGGGCTCAAGTTCGCATTTAACTCTATTACCTAACCCTAACCCTAACCCTAACCCTAACCCTAACCTAACCCTAACCCTAACCCTAACCCTAACCCTAACCCTAACCCTAACCCTAACCCTAACCCTAACCTAACCCTAACCCTAACCCTAACCCTAACCCTAACGCCTGGTGGCGCTAGAGCTTCCAAACTATGTGCAAACGATCGGGCGCCCTCGAATTAGTATATATACCAAATTTCAGAGTCCTGTTACTAGCCTTAGTAAGTGCACCCCATCATAGGGGCTCAACTGTGGGGGCTCAAGTTCGCATTTAACTCTATTACCTAACCCTAACCTAACCCTAACCCTAACCCTAACCTAACCTAACCCTAACCCTAACCTAACCTAACCCTAACCCTAACCCTAACCCTAACCCTAACCCTAACCCTAACCCTAACCCTAACCCTAACGCCTGGTGGCGCTAGAGCTTCCAAACTATGTGCAAACGATCGGGCGCCCTCGAATTAGTATATATACCAAATTTCAGAGTCCTGTTACTAGCCTTAGTAAGTGCACCCCATCATAGGGGCTCAACTGTGGGGGCTCAAGTTCGCATTTAACTCTATTACCTAACCCTAACCCTAACCCTAACCCTAACCCTAACCCAACTATGTGCAAACGATCGGGCGACCTCGAATTAGTATGTATACCAAATTTCAGCACTCTATGTACAAGAGAACTGGGGGTGCAATACCATATCTCGACGCCTGGTGGCGCTAGAGCTTCCAAACTATGTGCAAACGATCGGGCGCCCTCGAATTAGTATATATACCAAATTTCAGAGTCCTGTTACTAGCCTTAGTAAGTGCACCCCATCCTAGGGGCTCAACTGTGGGGGCTCAAGTTCGCATTTAACTCTATTCCCTAACCCTAAACCTACCCAAGAGAGCCTCTGACAGCACTCAGAACCAACAGAGGCCCTCCAAAGACCAGCCTAAACCTACCCAAGAGAGCCTCTGACAGCACTCAGAACCAACAGAGGCCCTCCAAAGACCAGCCTAAACCTACCCAAGAGAGCCTCTGACAGCACTCAGAACCAACAGAGGCCCTCCAAAGACCAGCCTAAACCTACCCAAGAGAGCCTCTGACAGCACTCAGAACCAACAGAGGCCCTCCGACCTCAAGCAAAAAACAAACAAACAAAAAAACAAACATTTAATGGCCATTGCACCCAAATCAACTGAGTGTCACTGACATTCTCAGTCATCCACATGGAAAACTTTGGGTGAAAGTTTTGATGATTCAATCTTGCAGGACTGTACTAACCCAATTAATGTACACGTTTGTTTCCATGATGGTGAGTTTTCAAAAAAAAAAAATTGTAAATCTAAGTGATGATACTTTATCAGTGATATAATGAAAAACTATCTAAAATTTCAGAAAAGATTTGAAAAAAAAACAGTAGAAATCATGCTTTTTGTATTAAAATTCGACCAGGAAGGAAAAAACAGGAAGAGCAGGGGATTGTGGGATTGAACAAGTTACTCACCATGAATGAGACGAGTGTTCCAAGGAATGGGGTTCCTCAGACCAGCTTTGCCTATTGCAGCCTAAGAGTTTTTGCAGTCAGCGGTTTTCCTGTAAGGATAATGTCGGTCTGATCCTTGCAATTGCTCTAGGGGTAATAACTGGTAGAAGCTTGTTGTACAGAAATGTACATCCGCCAGTTTGAATCCCGACTTGCTGTTTAGGTGGCCTCAGACCTTTTCTCTCAAACTCTTCTTGGGTGACCTGGGATACCTTGCGGTGTTAACGAAGGGTCACTTGGGGGAGTCGTAAGTATCCAGCCCCCCTGGGTCCACTAGGACAGCACGCAGGGACGGTGGCCTGGGGCTAACAGGCCTTAATTGGAGCCCAGTCTTCTACTGGTGATTAGCACCACTCACACAACAGCACATTGCACCAACACCCACCCACATACGACTGTCCAAACCCTGTCCAAGCCTAGGGCTGACCAGCTGTAAAGAGAAATTTAAACCTCGGGCTGACGCGCGAAACTCAAGTGGGGGTGCAGTACAATATCTCGTCGCCTGGTGGCGCTAGAGCTACCAAACTATGTGCAAACGATCGGGCGACCTCGAATTAGTATGTATACCAAATTTCAGCACTCTATGTACAAGAGAACTGGGGGTGCAATACCATATCTCGACGCCTGGTGGCGCTAGAGCTTCCAAACTATGTGCAAACGATCGGGCGCCCTCGAATTAGTATATATACCAAATTTCAGAGTCCTGTTACTAGCCTTAGTAAGTGCACCCCATCATAGGGGCTCAACTGTGGGGGCTCAAGTTCGCATTTAACTCTATTACCTAACCCTAACCCTAACCCTAACCCTAACCCTAACCTAACCCTAACCCTAACCCTAACCCTAACCCTAACCCTAACCCTAACCCTAACCCTAACCCTAACCTAACCCTAACCCTAACCCTAACCCTAACCCTAACGCCTGGTGGCGCTAGAGCTTCCAAACTATGTGCAAACGATCGGGCGCCCTCGAATTAGTATATATACCAAATTTCAGAGTCCTGTTACTAGCCTTAGTAAGTGCACCCCATCATAGGGGCTCAACTGTGGGGGCTCAAGTTCGCATTTAACTCTATTACCTAACCCTAACCTAACCCTAACCCTAACCCTAACCTAACCTAACCCTAACCCTAACCTAACCTAACCCTAACCCTAACCCTAACCCTAACCCTAACCCTAACCCTAACCCTAACCCTAACCCTAACGCCTGGTGGCGCTAGAGCTTCCAAACTATGTGCAAACGATCGGGCGCCCTCGAATTAGTATATATACCAAATTTCAGAGTCCTGTTACTAGCCTTAGTAAGTGCACCCCATCATAGGGGCTCAACTGTGGGGGCTCAAGTTCGCATTTAACTCTATTACCTAACCCTAACCCTAACCCTAACCCTAACCCTAACCCAACTATGTGCAAACGATCGGGCGACCTCGAATTAGTATGTATACCAAATTTCAGCACTCTATGTACAAGAGAACTGGGGGTGCAATACCATATCTCGACGCCTGGTGGCGCTAGAGCTTCCAAACTATGTGCAAACGATCGGGCGCCCTCGAATTAGTATATATACCAAATTTCAGAGTCCTGTTACTAGCCTTAGTAAGTGCACCCCATCCTAGGGGCTCAACTGTGGGGGCTCAAGTTCGCATTTAACTCTATTCCCTAACCCTAAACCTACCCAAGAGAGCCTCTGACAGCACTCAGAACCAACAGAGGCCCTCCAAAGACCAGCCTAAACCTACCCAAGAGAGCCTCTGACAGCACTCAGAACCAACAGAGGCCCTCCAAAGACCAGCCTAAACCTACCCAAGAGAGCCTCTGACAGCACTCAGAACCAACAGAGGCCCTCCAAAGACCAGCCTAAACCTACCCAAGAGAGCCTCTGACAGCACTCAGAACCAACAGAGGCCCTCCGACCTCAAGCAAAAAACAAACAAACAAAAAAACAAACATTTAATGGCCATTGCACCCAAATCAACTGAGTGTCACTGACATTCTCAGTCATCCACATGGAAAACTTTGGGTGAAAGTTTTGATGATTCAATCTTGCAGGACTGTACTAACCCAATTAATGTACACGTTTGTTTCCATGATGGTGAGTTTTCAAAAAAAAAAAATTGTAAATCTAAGTGATGATACTTTATCAGTGATATAATGAAAAACTATCTAAAATTTCAGAAAAGATTTGAAAAAAAAACAGTAGAAATCATGCTTTTTGTATTAAAATTCGACCAGGAAGGAAAAAACAGGAAGAGCAGGGGATTGTGGGATTGAACAAGTTACTCACCATGAATGAGACGAGTGTTCCAAGGAATGGGGTTCCTCAGACCAGCTTTGCCTATTGCAGCCTAAGAGTTTTTGCAGTCAGCGGTTTTCCTGTAAGGATAATGTCGGTCTGATCCTTGCAATTGCTCTAGGGGTAATAACTGGTAGAAGCTTGTTGTACAGAAATGTACATCCGCCAGTTTGAATCCCGACTTGCTGTTTAGGTGGCCTCAGACCTTTTCTCTCAAACTCTTCTTGGGTGACCTGGGATACCTTGCGGTGTTAACGAAGGGTCACTTGGGGGAGTCGTAAGTATCCAGCCCCCCTGGGTCCACTAGGACAGCACGCAGGGACGGTGGCCTGGGGCTAACAGGCCTTAATTGGAGCCCAGTCTTCTACTGGTGATTAGCACCACTCACACAACAGCACATTGCACCAACACCCACCCACATACGACTGTCCAAACCCTGTCCAAGCCTAGGGCTGACCAGCTGTAAAGAGAAATTTAAACCTCGGGCTGACGCGCGAAACTCAAGTGGGGGTGCAGTACAATATCTCGTCGCCTGGTGGCGCTAGAGCTACCAAACTATGTGCAAACGATCGGGCGACCTCGAATTAGTATGTATACCAAATTTCAGCACTCTATGTACAAGAGAACTGGGGGTGCAATACCATATCTCGACGCCTGGTGGCGCTAGAGCTTCCAAACTATGTGCAAACGATCGGGCGCCCTCGAATTAGTATATATACCAAATTTCAGAGTCCTGTTACTAGCCTTAGTAAGTGCACCCCATCATAGGGGCTCAACTGTGGGGGCTCAAGTTCGCATTTAACTCTATTACCTAACCCTAACCCTAACCCTAACCCTAACCCTAACCTAACCCTAACCCTAACCCTAACCCTAACCCTAACCCTAACCCTAACCCTAACCCTAACCCTAACCTAACCCTAACCCTAACCCTAACCCTAACCCTAACGCCTGGTGGCGCTAGAGCTTCCAAACTATGTGCAAACGATCGGGCGCCCTCGAATTAGTATATATACCAAATTTCAGAGTCCTGTTACTAGCCTTAGTAAGTGCACCCCATCATAGGGGCTCAACTGTGGGGGCTCAAGTTCGCATTTAACTCTATTACCTAACCCTAACCTAACCCTAACCCTAACCCTAACCTAACCTAACCCTAACCCTAACCTAACCTAACCCTAACCCTAACCCTAACCCTAACCCTAACCCTAACCCTAACCCTAACCCTAACCCTAACGCCTGGTGGCGCTAGAGCTTCCAAACTATGTGCAAACGATCGGGCGCCCTCGAATTAGTATATATACCAAATTTCAGAGTCCTGTTACTAGCCTTAGTAAGTGCACCCCATCATAGGGGCTCAACTGTGGGGGCTCAAGTTCGCATTTAACTCTATTACCTAACCCTAACCCTAACCCTAACCCTAACCCTAACCCAACTATGTGCAAACGATCGGGCGACCTCGAATTAGTATGTATACCAAATTTCAGCACTCTATGTACAAGAGAACTGGGGGTGCAATACCATATCTCGACGCCTGGTGGCGCTAGAGCTTCCAAACTATGTGCAAACGATCGGGCGCCCTCGAATTAGTATATATACCAAATTTCAGAGTCCTGTTACTAGCCTTAGTAAGTGCACCCCATCCTAGGGGCTCAACTGTGGGGGCTCAAGTTCGCATTTAACTCTATTCCCTAACCCTAAACCTACCCAAGAGAGCCTCTGACAGCACTCAGAACCAACAGAGGCCCTCCAAAGACCAGCCTAAACCTACCCAAGAGAGCCTCTGACAGCACTCAGAACCAACAGAGGCCCTCCAAAGACCAGCCTAAACCTACCCAAGAGAGCCTCTGACAGCACTCAGAACCAACAGAGGCCCTCCAAAGACCAGCCTAAACCTACCCAAGAGAGCCTCTGACAGCACTCAGAACCAACAGAGGCCCTCCGACCTCAAGCAAAAAACAAACAAACAAAAAAACAAACATTTAATGGCCATTGCACCCAAATCAACTGAGTGTCACTGACATTCTCAGTCATCCACATGGAAAACTTTGGGTGAAAGTTTTGATGATTCAATCTTGCAGGACTGTACTAACCCAATTAATGTACACGTTTGTTTCCATGATG
This sequence comes from Acrossocheilus fasciatus, assembly GCA_036784905.1. Lineage (NCBI taxonomy): Eukaryota > Metazoa > Chordata > Actinopteri > Cypriniformes > Cyprinidae > Acrossocheilus > Acrossocheilus fasciatus. Next base: position 112,530 of record CM071961.1, read on the forward strand.
GTGAGTTTTCAAAAAAAAAAAATTGTAAATCTAAGTGATGATACTTTATCAGTGATATAATGAAAAACTATCTAAAATTTCAGAAAAGATTTGAAAAAAAAACAGTAGAAATCATGCTTTTTGTATTAAAATTCGACCAGGAAGGAAAAAACAGGAAGAGCAGGGGATTGTGGGATTGAACAAGTTACTCACCATGAATGAGACGAGTGTTCCAAGGAATGGGGTTCCTCAGACCAGCTTTGCCTATTGCAGCCTAAGAGTTTTTGCAGTCAGCGGTTTTCCTGTAAGGATAATGTCGGTCTGATCCTTGCAATTGCTCTAGGGGTAATAACTGGTAGAAGCTTGTTGTACAGAAATGTACATCCGCCAGTTTGAATCCCGACTTGCTGTTTAGGTGGCCTCAGACCTTTTCTCTCAAACTCTTCTTGGGTGACCTGGGATACCTTGCGGTGTTAACGAAGGGTCACTTGGGGGAGTCGTAAGTATCCAGCCCCCCTGGGTCCACTAGGACAGCACGCAGGGACGGTGGCCTGGGGCTAACAGGCCTTAATTGGAGCCCAGTCTTCTACTGGTGATTAGCACCACTCACACAACAGCACATTGCACCAACACCCACCCACATACGACTGTCCAAACCCTGTCCAAGCCTAGGGCTGACCAGCTGTAAAGAGAAATTTAAACCTCGGGCTGACGCGCGAAACTCAAGTGGGGGTGCAGTACAATATCTCGTCGCCTGGTGGCGCTAGAGCTACCAAACTATGTGCAAACGATCGGGCGACCTCGAATTAGTATGTATACCAAATTTCAGCACTCTATGTACAAGAGAACTGGGGGTGCAATACCATATCTCGACGCCTGGTGGCGCTAGAGCTTCCAAACTATGTGCAAACGATCGGGCGCCCTCGAATTAGTATATATACCAAATTTCAGAGTCCTGTTACTAGCCTTAGTAAGTGCACCCCATCATAGGGGCTCAACTGTGGGGGCTCAAGTTCGCATTTAACTCTATTACCTAACCCTAACCCTAACCCTAACCCTAACCCTAACCTAACCCTAACCCTAACCCTAACCCTAACCCTAACCCTAACCCTAACCCTAACCCTAACCCTAACCTAACCCTAACCCTAACCCTAACCCTAACCCTAACGCCTGGTGGCGCTAGAGCTTCCAAACTATGTGCAAACGATCGGGCGCCCTCGAATTAGTATATATACCAAATTTCAGAGTCCTGTTACTAGCCTTAGTAAGTGCACCCCATCATAGGGGCTCAACTGTGGGGGCTCAAGTTCGCATTTAACTCTATTACCTAACCCTAACCTAACCCTAACCCTAACCCTAACCTAACCTAACCCTAACCCTAACCTAACCTAACCCTAACCCTAACCCTAACCCTAACCCTAACCCTAACCCTAACCCTAACCCTAACCCTAACGCCTGGTGGCGCTAGAGCTTCCAAACTATGTGCAAACGATCGGGCGCCCTCGAATTAGTATATATACCAAATTTCAGAGTCCTGTTACTAGCCTTAGTAAGTGCACCCCATCATAGGGGCTCAACTGTGGGGGCTCAAGTTCGCATTTAACTCTATTACCTAACCCTAACCCTAACCCTAACCCTAACCCTAACCCAACTATGTGCAAACGATCGGGCGACCTCGAATTAGTATGTATACCAAATTTCAGCACTCTATGTACAAGAGAACTGGGGGTGCAATACCATATCTCGACGCCTGGTGGCGCTAGAGCTTCCAAACTATGTGCAAACGATCGGGCGCCCTCGAATTAGTATATATACCAAATTTCAGAGTCCTGTTACTAGCCTTAGTAAGTGCACCCCATCCTAGGGGCTCAACTGTGGGGGCTCAAGTTCGCATTTAACTCTATTCCCTAACCCTAAACCTACCCAAGAGAGCCTCTGACAGCACTCAGAACCAACAGAGGCCCTCCAAAGACCAGCCTAAACCTACCCAAGAGAGCCTCTGACAGCACTCAGAACCAACAGAGGCCCTCCAAAGACCAGCCTAAACCTACCCAAGAGAGCCTCTGACAGCACTCAGAACCAACAGAGGCCCTCCAAAGACCAGCCTAAACCTACCCAAGAGAGCCTCTGACAGCACTCAGAACCAACAGAGGCCCTCCGACCTCAAGCAAAAAACAAACAAACAAAAAAACAAACATTTAATGGCCATTGCACCCAAATCAACTGAGTGTCACTGACATTCTCAGTCATCCACATGGAAAACTTTGGGTGAAAGTTTTGATGATTCAATCTTGCAGGACTGTACTAACCCAATTAATGTACACGTTTGTTTCCATGATGGTGAGTTTTCAAAAAAAAAAAATTGTAAATCTAAGTGATGATACTTTATCAGTGATATAATGAAAAACTATCTAAAATTTCAGAAAAGATTTGAAAAAAAAACAGTAGAAATCATGCTTTTTGTATTAAAATTCGACCAGGAAGGAAAAAACAGGAAGAGCAGGGGATTGTGGGATTGAACAAGTTACTCACCATGAATGAGACGAGTGTTCCAAGGAATGGGGTTCCTCAGACCAGCTTTGCCTATTGCAGCCTAAGAGTTTTTGCAGTCAGCGGTTTTCCTGTAAGGATAATGTCGGTCTGATCCTTGCAATTGCTCTAGGGGTAATAACTGGTAGAAGCTTGTTGTACAGAAATGTACATCCGCCAGTTTGAATCCCGACTTGCTGTTTAGGTGGCCTCAGACCTTTTCTCTCAAACTCTTCTTGGGTGACCTGGGATACCTTGCGGTGTTAACGAAGGGTCACTTGGGGGAGTCGTAAGTATCCAGCCCCCCTGGGTCCACTAGGACAGCACGCAGGGACGGTGGCCTGGGGCTAACAGGCCTTAATTGGAGCCCAGTCTTCTACTGGTGATTAGCACCACTCACACAACAGCACATTGCACCAACACCCACCCACATACGACTGTCCAAACCCTGTCCAAGCCTAGGGCTGACCAGCTGTAAAGAGAAATTTAAACCTCGGGCTGACGCGCGAAACTCAAGTGGGGGTGCAGTACAATATCTCGTCGCCTGGTGGCGCTAGAGCTACCAAACTATGTGCAAACGATCGGGCGACCTCGAATTAGTATGTATACCAAATTTCAGCACTCTATGTACAAGAGAACTGGGGGTGCAATACCATATCTCGACGCCTGGTGGCGCTAGAGCTTCCAAACTATGTGCAAACGATCGGGCGCCCTCGAATTAGTATATATACCAAATTTCAGAGTCCTGTTACTAGCCTTAGTAAGTGCACCCCATCATAGGGGCTCAACTGTGGGGGCTCAAGTTCGCATTTAACTCTATTACCTAACCCTAACCCTAACCCTAACCCTAACCCTAACCTAACCCTAACCCTAACCCTAACCCTAACCCTAACCCTAACCCTAACCCTAACCCTAACCCTAACCTAACCCTAACCCTAACCCTAACCCTAACCCTAACGCCTGGTGGCGCTAGAGCTTCCAAACTATGTGCAAACGATCGGGCGCCCTCGAATTAGTATATATACCAAATTTCAGAGTCCTGTTACTAGCCTTAGTAAGTGCACCCCATCATAGGGGCTCAACTGTGGGGGCTCAAGTTCGCATTTAACTCTATTACCTAACCCTAACCTAACCCTAACCCTAACCCTAACCTAACCTAACCCTAACCCTAACCTAACCTAACCCTAACCCTAACCCTAACCCTAACCCTAACCCTAACCCTAACCCTAACCCTAACCCTAACGCCTGGTGGCGCTAGAGCTTCCAAACTATGTGCAAACGATCGGGCGCCCTCGAATTAGTATATATACCAAATTTCAGAGTCCTGTTACTAGCCTTAGTAAGTGCACCCCATCATAGGGGCTCAACTGTGGGGGCTCAAGTTCGCATTTAACTCTATTACCTAACCCTAACCCTAACCCTAACCCTAACCCTAACCCAACTATGTGCAAACGATCGGGCGACCTCGAATTAGTATGTATACCAAATTTCAGCACTCTATGTACAAGAGAACTGGGGGTGCAATACCATATCTCGACGCCTGGTGGCGCTAGAGCTTCCAAACTATGTGCAAACGATCGGGCGCCCTCGAATTAGTATATATACCAAATTTCAGAGTCCTGTTACTAGCCTTAGTAAGTGCACCCCATCCTAGGGGCTCAACTGTGGGGGCTCAAGTTCGCATTTAACTCTATTCCCTAACCCTAAACCTACCCAAGAGAGCCTCTGACAGCACTCAGAACCAACAGAGGCCCTCCAAAGACCAGCCTAAACCTACCCAAGAGAGCCTCTGACAGCACTCAGAACCAACAGAGGCCCTCCAAAGACCAGCCTAAACCTACCCAAGAGAGCCTCTGACAGCACTCAGAACCAACAGAGGCCCTCCAAAGACCAGCCTAAACCTACCCAAGAGAGCCTCTGACAGCACTCAGAACCAACAGAGGCCCTCCGACCTCAAGCAAAAAACAAACAAACAAAAAAACAAACATTTAATGGCCATTGCACCCAAATCAACTGAGTGTCACTGACATTCTCAGTCATCCACATGGAAAACTTTGGGTGAAAGTTTTGATGATTCAATCTTGCAGGACTGTACTAACCCAATTAATGTACACGTTTGTTTCCATGATGGTGAGTTTTCAAAAAAAAAAAATTGTAAATCTAAGTGATGATACTTTATCAGTGATATAATGAAAAACTATCTAAAATTTCAGAAAAGATTTGAAAAAAAAACAGTAGAAATCATGCTTTTTGTATTAAAATTCGACCAGGAAGGAAAAAACAGGAAGAGCAGGGGATTGTGGGATTGAACAAGTTACTCACCATGAATGAGACGAGTGTTCCAAGGAATGGGGTTCCTCAGACCAGCTTTGCCTATTGCAGCCTAAGAGTTTTTGCAGTCAGCGGTTTTCCTGTAAGGATAATGTCGGTCTGATCCTTGCAATTGCTCTAGGGGTAATAACTGGTAGAAGCTTGTTGTACAGAAATGTACATCCGCCAGTTTGAATCCCGACTTGCTGTTTAGGTGGCCTCAGACCTTTTCTCTCAAACTCTTCTTGGGTGACCTGGGATACCTTGCGGTGTTAACGAAGGGTCACTTGGGGGAGTCGTAAGTATCCAGCCCCCCTGGGTCCACTAGGACAGCACGCAGGGACGGTGGCCTGGGGCTAACAGGCCTTAATTGGAGCCCAGTCTTCTACTGGTGATTAGCACCACTCACACAACAGCACATTGCACCAACACCCACCCACATACGACTGTCCAAACCCTGTCCAAGCCTAGGGCTGACCAGCTGTAAAGAGAAATTTAAACCTCGGGCTGACGCGCGAAACTCAAGTGGGGGTGCAGTACAATATCTCGTCGCCTGGTGGCGCTAGAGCTACCAAACTATGTGCAAACGATCGGGCGACCTCGAATTAGTATGTATACCAAATTTCAGCACTCTATGTACAAGAGAACTGGGGGTGCAATACCATATCTCGACGCCTGGTGGCGCTAGAGCTTCCAAACTATGTGCAAACGATCGGGCGCCCTCGAATTAGTATATATACCAAATTTCAGAGTCCTGTTACTAGCCTTAGTAAGTGCACCCCATCATAGGGGCTCAACTGTGGGGGCTCAAGTTCGCATTTAACTCTATTACCTAACCCTAACCTAACCCTAACCTAACCTAACCCTAACCCTAACCCTAACCCTAACCTAACCCTAACCCTAACCCTAACCCTAACCCTAACGCCTGGTGGCGCTAGAGCTTCCAAACTATGTGCAAACGATCGGGCGCCCTCGAATTAGTATATATACCAAATTTCAGAGTCCTGTTACTAGCCTTAGTAAGTGCACCCCATCATAGGGGCTCAACTGTGGGGGCTCAAGTTCGCATTTAACTCTATTACCTAACCCTAACCTAACCCTAACCCTAACCCTAACCTAACCTAACCCTAACCCTAACCTAACCTAACCCTAACCCTAACCCTAACCCTAACCCTAACCCTAACCCTAACCCTAACCCTAACCCTAACGCCTGGTGGCGCTAGAGCTTCCAAACTATGTGCAAACGATCGGGCGCCCTCGAATTAGTATATATACCAAATTTCAGAGTCCTGTTACTAGCCTTAGTAAGTGCACCCCATCATAGGGGCTCAACTGTGGGGGCTCAAGTTCGCATTTAACTCTATTACCTAACCCTAACCCTAACCCTAACCCTAACCCTAACCCAACTATGTGCAAACGATCGGGCGACCTCGAATTAGTATGTATACCAAATTTCAGCACTCTATGTACAAGAGAACTGGGGGTGCAATACCATATCTCGACGCCTGGTGGCGCTAGAGCTTCCAAACTATGTGCAAACGATCGGGCGCCCTCGAATTAGTATATATACCAAATTTCAGAGTCCTGTTACTAGCCTTAGTAAGTGCACCCCATCCTAGGGGCTCAACTGTGGGGGCTCAAGTTCGCATTTAACTCTATTCCCTAACCCTAAACCTACCCAAGAGAGCCTCTGACAGCACTCAGAACCAACAGAGGCCCTCCAAAGACCAGCCTAAACCTACCCAAGAGAGCCTCTGACAGCACTCAGAACCAACAGAGGCCCTCCAAAGACCAGCCTAAACCTACCCAAGAGAGCCTCTGACAGCACTCAGAACCAACAGAGGCCCTCCAAAGACCAGCCTAAACCTACCCAAGAGAGCCTCTGACAGCACTCAGAACCAACAGAGGCCCTCCGACCTCAAGCAAAAAACAAACAAACAAAAAAACAAACATTTAATGGCCATTGCACCCAAATCAACTGAGTGTCACTGACATTCTCAGTCATCCACATGGAAAACTTTGGGTGAAAGTTTTGATGATTCAATCTTGCAGGACTGTACTAACCCAATTAATGTACACGTTTGTTTCCATGATGGTGAGTTTTCAAAAAAAAAAAATTGTAAATCTAAGTGATGATACTTTATCAGTGATATAATGAAAAACTATCTAAAATTTCAGAAAAGATTTGAAAAAAAAACAGTAGAAATCATGCTTTTTGTATTAAAATTCGACCAGGAAGGAAAAAACAGGAAGAGCAGGGGATTGTGGGATTGAACAAGTTACTCACCATGAATGAGACGAGTGTTCCAAGGAATGGGGTTCCTCAGACCAGCTTTGCCTATTGCAGCCTAAGAGTTTTTGCAGTCAGCGGTTTTCCTGTAAGGATAATGTCGGTCTGATCCTTGCAATTGCTCTAGGGGTAATAACTGGTAGAAGCTTGTTGTACAGAAATGTACATCCGCCAGTTTGAATCCCGACTTGCTGTTTAGGTGGCCTCAGACCTTTTCTCTCAAACTCTTCTTGGGTGACCTGGGATACCTTGCGGTGTTAACGAAGGGTCACTTGGGGGAGTCGTAAGTATCCAGCCCCCCTGGGTCCACTAGGACAGCACGCAGGGACGGTGGCCTGGGGCTAACAGGCCTTAATTGGAGCCCAGTCTTCTACTGGTGATTAGCACCACTCACACAACAGCACATTGCACCAACACCCACCCACATACGACTGTCCAAACCCTGTCCAAGCCTAGGGCTGACCAGCTGTAAAGAGAAATTTAAACCTCGGGCTGACGCGCGAAACTCAAGTGGGGGTGCAGTACAATATCTCGTCGCCTGGTGGCGCTAGAGCTACCAAACTATGTGCAAACGATCGGGCGACCTCGAATTAGTATGTATACCAAATTTCAGCACTCTATGTACAAGAGAACTGGGGGTGCAATACCATATCTCGACGCCTGGTGGCGCTAGAGCTTCCAAACTATGTGCAAACGATCGGGCGCCCTCGAATTAGTATATATACCAAATTTCAGAGTCCTGTTACTAGCCTTAGTAAGTGCACCCCATCATAGGGGCTCAACTGTGGGGGCTCAAGTTCGCATTTAACTCTATTACCTAACCCTAACCTAACCCTAACCTAACCTAACCCTAACCCTAACCCTAACCCTAACCTAACCCTAACCCTAACCCTAACCCTAACCCTAACGCCTGGTGGCGCTAGAGCTTCCAAACTATGTGCAAACGATCGGGCGCCCTCGAATTAGTATATATACCAAATTTCAGAGTCCTGTTACTAGCCTTAGTAAGTGCACCCCATCATAGGGGCTCAACTGTGGGGGCTCAAGTTCGCATTTAACTCTATTACCTAACCCTAACCCTAACCCTAACCCTAACCCTAACCCAACTATGTGCAAACGATCGGGCGACCTCGAATTAGTATGTATACCAAATTTCAGCACTCTATGTACAAGAGAACTGGGGGTGCAATACCATATCTCGACGCCTGGTGGCGCTAGAGCTTCCAAACTATGTGCAAACGATCGGGCGCCCTCGAATTAGTATATATACCAAATTTCAGAGTCCTGTTACTAGCCTTAGTAAGTGCACCCCATCCTAGGGGCTCAACTGTGGGGGCTCAAGTTCGCATTTAACTCTATTCCCTAACCCTAAACCTACCCAAGAGAGCCTCTGACAGCACTCAGAACCAACAGAGGCCCTCCAAAGACCAGCCTAAACCTACCCAAGAGAGCCTCTGACAGCACTCAGAACCAACAGAGGCCCTCCAAAGACCAGCCTAAACCTACCCAAGAGAGCCTCTGACAGCACTCAGAACCAACAGAGGCCCTCCAAAGACCAGCCTAAACCTACCCAAGAGAGCCTCTGACAGCACTCAGAACCAACAGAGGCCCTCCGACCTCAAGCAAAAAACAAACAAACAAAAAAACAAACATTTAATGGCCATTGCACCCAAATCAACTGAGTGTCACTGACATTCTCAGTCATCCACATGGAAAACTTTGGGTGAAAGTTTTGATGATTCAATCTTGCAGGACTGTACTAACCCAATTAATGTACACGTTTGTTTCCATGATGGTGAGTTTTCAAAAAAAAAAAATTGTAAATCTAAGTGATGATACTTTATCAGTGATATAATGAAAAACTATCTAAAATTTCAGAAAAGATTTGAAAAAAAAACAGTAGAAATCATGCTTTTTGTATTAAAATTCGACCAGGAAGGAAAAAACAGGAAGAGCAGGGGATTGTGGGATTGAACAAGTTACTCACCATGAATGAGACGAGTGTTCCAAGGAATGGGGTTCCTCAGACCAGCTTTGCCTATTGCAGCCTAAGAGTTTTTGCAGTCAGCGGTTTTCCTGTAAGGATAATGTCGGTCTGATCCTTGCAATTGCTCTAGGGGTAATAACTGGTAGAAGCTTGTTGTACAGAAATGTACATCCGCCAGTTTGAATCCCGACTTGCTGTTTAGGTGGCCTCAGACCTTTTCTCTCAAACTCTTCTTGGGTGACCTGGGATACCTTGCGGTGTTAACGAAGGGTCACTTGGGGGAGTCGTAAGTATCCAGCCCCCCTGGGTCCACTAGGACAGCACGCAGGGACGGTGGCCTGGGGCTAACAGGCCTTAATTGGAGCCCAGTCTTCTACTGGTGATTAGCACCACTCACACAACAGCACATTGCACCAACACCCACCCACATACGACTGTCCAAACCCTGTCCAAGCCTAGGGCTGACCAGCTGTAAAGAGAAATTTAAACCTCGGGCTGACGCGCGAAACTCAAGTGGGGGTGCAGTACAATATCTCGTCGCCTGGTGGCGCTAGAGCTACCAAACTATGTGCAAACGATCGGGCGACCTCGAATTAGTATGTATACCAAATTTCAGCACTCTATGTACAAGAGAACTGGGGGTGCAATACCATATCTCGACGCCTGGTGGCGCTAGAGCTTCCAAACTATGTGCAAACGATCGGGCGCCCTCGAATTAGTATATATACCAAATTTCAGAGTCCTGTTACTAGCCTTAGTAAGTGCACCCCATCATAGGGGCTCAACTGTGGGGGCTCAAGTTCGCATTTAACTCTATTACCTAACCCTAACCTAACCCTAACCCTAACCTAACCTAACCCTAACCCTAACCCTAACCCTAACCTAACCCTAACCCTAACCCTAACCCTAACCTAACCCTAACCCTAACCCTAACCCTAACCCTAACGCCTGGTGGCGCTAGAGCTTCCAAACTATGTGCAAACGATCGGGCGCCCTCGAATTAGTATATATACCAAATTTCAGAGTCCTGTTACTAGCCTTAGTAAGTGCACCCCATCATAGGGGCTCAACTGTGGGGGCTCAAGTTCGCATTTAACTCTATTACCTAACCCTAACCCTAACCCTAACCCTAACCCTAACCCAACTATGTGCAAACGATCGGGCGACCTCGAATTAGTATGTATACCAAATTTCAGCACTCTATGTACAAGAGAACTGGGGGTGCAATACCATATCTCGACGCCTGGTGGCGCTAGAGCTTCCAAACTATGTGCAAACGATCGGGCGCCCTCGAATTAGTATATATACCAAATTTCAGAGTCCTGTTACTAGCCTTAGTAAGTGCACCCCATCCTAGGGGCTCAACTGTGGGGGCTCAAGTTCGCATTTAACTCTATTCCCTAACCCTAAACCTACCCAAGAGAGCCTCTGACAGCACTCAGAACCAACAGAGGCCCTCCAAAGACCAGCCTAAACCTACCCAAGAGAGCCTCTGACAGCACTCAGAACCAACAGAGGCCCTCCAAAGACCAGCCTAAACCTACCCAAGAGAGCCTCTGACAGCACTCAGAACCAACAGAGGCCCTCCAAAGACCAGCCTAAACCTACCCAAGAGAGCCTCTGACAGCACTCAGAACCAACAGAGGCCCTCCGACCTCAAGCAAAAAACAAACAAACAAAAAAACAAACATTTAATGGCCATTGCACCCAAATCAACTGAGTGTCACTGACATTCTCAGTCATCCACATGGAAAACTTTGGGTGAAAGTTTTGATGATTCAATCTTGCAGGACTGTACTAACCCAATTAATGTACACGTTTGTTTCCATGATGGTGAGTTTTCAAAAAAAAAAAATTGTAAATCTAAGTGATGATACTTTATCAGTGATATAATGAAAAACTATCTAAAATTTCAGAAAAGATTTGAAAAAAAAACAGTAGAAATCATGCTTTTTGTATTAAAATTCGACCAGGAAGGAAAAAACAGGAAGAGCAGGGGATTGTGGGATTGAACAAGTTACTCACCATGAATGAGACGAGTGTTCCAAGGAATGGGGTTCCTCAGACCAGCTTTGCCTATTGCAGCCTAAGAGTTTTTGCAGTCAGCGGTTTTCCTGTAAGGATAATGTCGGTCTGATCCTTGCAATTGCTCTAGGGGTAATAACTGGTAGAAGCTTGTTGTACAGAAATGTACATCCGCCAGTTTGAATCCCGACTTGCTGTTTAGGTGGCCTCAGACCTTTTCTCTCAAACTCTTCTTGGGTGACCTGGGATACCTTGCGGTGTTAACGAAGGGTCACTTGGGGGAGTCGTAAGTATCCAGCCCCCCTGGGTCCACTAGGACAGCACGCAGGGACGGTGGCCTGGGGCTAACAGGCCTTAATTGGAGCCCAGTCTTCTACTGGTGATTAGCACCACTCACACAACAGCACATTGCACCAACACCCACCCACATACGACTGTCCAAACCCTGTCCAAGCCTAGGGCTGACCAGCTGTAAAGAGAAATTTAAACCTCGGGCTGACGCGCGAAACTCAAGTGGGGGTGCAGTACAATATCTCGTCGCCTGGTGGCGCTAGAGCTACCAAACTATGTGCAAACGATCGGGCGACCTCGAATTAGTATGTATACCAAATTTCAGCACTCTATGTACAAGAGAACTGGGGGTGCAATACCATATCTCGACGCCTGGTGGCGCTAGAGCTTCCAAACTATGTGCAAACGATCGGGCGCCCTCGAATTAGTATATATACCAAATTTCAGAGTCCTGTTACTAGCCTTAGTAAGTGCACCCCATCATAGGGGCTCAACTGTGGGGGCTCAAGTTCGCATTTAACTCTATTACCTAACCCTAACCTAACCCTAACCCTAACCCTAACCCTAACCTAACCTAACCCTAACCCTAACCCTAACCCTAACCTAACCCTAACCCTAACCCTAACCCTAACCTAACCCTAACCCTAACCTAACCCTAACCCTAACCCTAACCCTAACCCTAACGCCTGGTGGCGCTAGAGCTTCCAAACTATGTGCAAACGATCGGGCGCCCTCGAATTAGTATATATACCAAATTTCAGAGTCCTGTTACTAGCCTTAGTAAGTGCACCCCATCATAGGGGCTCAACTGTGGGGGCTCAAGTTCGCATTTAACTCTATTACCTAACCCTAACCCTAACCCTAACCCTAACCCTAACCCAACTATGTGCAAACGATCGGGCGACCTCGAATTAGTATGTATACCAAATTTCAGCACTCTATGTACAAGAGAACTGGGGGTGCAATACCATATCTCGACGCCTGGTGGCGCTAGAGCTTCCAAACTATGTGCAAACGATCGGGCGCCCTCGAATTAGTATATATACCAAATTTCAGAGTCCTGTTACTAGCCTTAGTAAGTGCACCCCATCCTAGGGGCTCAACTGTGGGGGCTCAAGTTCGCATTTAACTCTATTCCCTAACCCTAAACCTACCCAAGAGAGCCTCTGACAGCACTCAGAACCAACAGAGGCCCTCCAAAGACCAGCCTAAACCTACCCAAGAGAGCCTCTGACAGCACTCAGAACCAACAGAGGCCCTCCAAAGACCAGCCTAAACCTACCCAAGAGAGCCTCTGACAGCACTCAGAACCAACAGAGGCCCTCCAAAGACCAGCCTAAACCTACCCAAGAGAGCCTCTGACAGCACTCAGAACCAACAGAGGCCCTCCGACCTCAAGCAAAAAACAAACAAACAAAAAAACAAACATTTAATGGCCATTGCACCCAAATCAACTGAGTGTCACTGACATTCTCAGTCATCCACATGGAAAACTTTGGGTGAAAGTTTTGATGATTCAATCTTGCAGGACTGTACTAACCCAATTAATGTACACGTTTGTTTCCATGATGGTGAGTTTTCAAAAAAAAAAAATTGTAAATCTAAGTGATGATACTTTATCAGTGATATAATGAAAAACTATCTAAAATTTCAGAAAAGATTTGAAAAAAAAACAGTAGAAATCATGCTTTTTGTATTAAAATTCGACCAGGAAGGAAAAAACAGGAAGAGCAGGGGATTGTGGGATTGAACAAGTTACTCACCATGAATGAGACGAGTGTTCCAAGGAATGGGGTTCCTCAGACCAGCTTTGCCTATTGCAGCCTAAGAGTTTTTGCAGTCAGCGGTTTTCCTGTAAGGATAATGTCGGTCTGATCCTTGCAATTGCTCTAGGGGTAATAACTGGTAGAAGCTTGTTGTACAGAAATGTACATCCGCCAGTTTGAATCCCGACTTGCTGTTTAGGTGGCCTCAGACCTTTTCTCTCAAACTCTTCTTGGGTGACCTGGGATACCTTGCGGTGTTAACGAAGGGTCACTTGGGGGAGTCGTAAGTATCCAGCCCCCCTGGGTCCACTAGGACAGCACGCAGGGACGGTGGCCTGGGGCTAACAGGCCTTAATTGGAGCCCAGTCTTCTACTGGTGATTAGCACCACTCACACAACAGCACATTGCACCAACACCCACCCACATACGACTGTCCAAACCCTGTCCAAGCCTAGGGCTGACCAGCTGTAAAGAGAAATTTAAACCTCGGGCTGACGCGCGAAACTCAAGTGGGGGTGCAGTACAATATCTCGTCGCCTGGTGGCGCTAGAGCTACCAAACTATGTGCAAACGATCGGGCGACCTCGAATTAGTATGTATACCAAATTTCAGCACTCTATGTACAAGAGAACTGGGGGTGCAATACCATATCTCGACGCCTGGTGGCGCTAGAGCTTCCAAACTATGTGCAAACGATCGGGCGCCCTCGAATTAGTATATATACCAAATTTCAGAGTCCTGTTACTAGCCTTAGTAAGTGCACCCCATCATAGGGGCTCAACTGTGGGGGCTCAAGTTCGCATTTAACTCTATTACCTAACCCTAACCCTAACCCTAACCTAACCTAACCCTAACCCTAACCCTAACCCTAACCTAACCCTAACCCTAACCCTAACCCTAACCTAACCCTAACCCTAACCTAACCCTAACCCTAACCCTAACCCTAACCCTAACGCCTGGTGGCGCTAGAGCTTCCAAACTATGTGCAAACGATCGGGCGCCCTCGAATTAGTATATATACCAAATTTCAGAGTCCTGTTACTAGCCTTAGTAAGTGCACCCCATCATAGGGGCTCAACTGTGGGGGCTCAAGTTCGCATTTAACTCTATTACCTAACCCTAACCCTAACCCTAACCCTAACCCAACTATGTGCAAACGATCGGGCGACCTCGAATTAGTATGTATACCAAATTTCAGCACTCTATGTACAAGAGAACTGGGGGTGCAATACCATATCTCGACGCCTGGTGGCGCTAGAGCTTCCAAACTATGTGCAAACGATCGGGCGCCCTCGAATTAGTATATATACCAAATTTCAGAGTCCTGTTACTAGCCTTAGTAAGTGCACCCCATCCTAGGGGCTCAACTGTGGGGGCTCAAGTTCGCATTTAACTCTATTCCCTAACCCTAAACCTACCCAAGAGAGCCTCTGACAGCACTCAGAACCAACAGAGGCCCTCCAAAGACCAGCCTAAACCTACCCAAGAGAGCCTCTGACAGCACTCAGAACCAACAGAGGCCCTCCAAAGACCAGCCTAAACCTACCCAAGAGAGCCTCTGACAGCACTCAGAACCAACAGAGGCCCTCCAAAGACCAGCCTAAACCTACCCAAGAGAGCCTCTGACAGCACTCAGAACCAACAGAGGCCCTCCGACCTCAAGCAAAAAACAAACAAACAAAAAAACAAACATTTAATGGCCATTGCACCCAAATCAACTGAGTGTCACTGACATTCTCAGTCATCCACATGGAAAACTTTGGGTGAAAGTTTTGATGATTCAATCTTGCAGGACTGTACTAACCCAATTAATGTACACGTTTGTTTCCATGATGGTGAGTTTTCAAAAAAAAAAAATTGTAAATCTAAGTGATGATACTTTATCAGTGATATAATGAAAAACTATCTAAAATTTCAGAAAAGATTTGAAAAAAAAACAGTAGAAATCATGCTTTTTGTATTAAAATTCGACCAGGAAGGAAAAAACAGGAAGAGCAGGGGATTGTGGGATTGAACAAGTTACTCACCATGAATGAGACGAGTGTTCCAAGGAATGGGGTTCCTCAGACCAGCTTTGCCTATTGCAGCCTAAGAGTTTTTGCAGTCAGCGGTTTTCCTGTAAGGATAATGTCGGTCTGATCCTTGCAATTGCTCTAGGGGTAATAACTGGTAGAAGCTTGTTGTACAGAAATGTACATCCGCCAGTTTGAATCCCGACTTGCTGTTTAGGTGGCCTCAGACCTTTTCTCTCAAACTCTTCTTGGGTGACCTGGGATACCTTGCGGTGTTAACGAAGGGTCACTTGGGGGAGTCGTAAGTATCCAGCCCCCCTGGGTCCACTAGGACAGCACGCAGGGACGGTGGCCTGGGGCTAACAGGCCTTAATTGGAGCCCAGTCTTCTACTGGTGATTAGCACCACTCACACAACAGCACATTGCACCAACACCCACCCACATACGACTGTCCAAACCCTGTCCAAGCCTAGGGCTGACCAGCTGTAAAGAGAAATTTAAACCTCGGGCTGACGCGCGAAACTCAAGTGGGGGTGCAGTACAATATCTCGTCGCCTGGTGGCGCTAGAGCTACCAAACTATGTGCAAACGATCGGGCGACCTCGAATTAGTATGTATACCAAATTTCAGCACTCTATGTACAAGAGAACTGGGGGTGCAATACCATATCTCGACGCCTGGTGGCGCTAGAGCTTCCAAACTATGTGCAAACGATCGGGCGCCCTCGAATTAGTATATATACCAAATTTCAGAGTCCTGTTACTAGCCTTAGTAAGTGCACCCCATCATAGGGGCTCAACTGTGGGGGCTCAAGTTCGCATTTAACTCTATTACCTAACCCTAACCCTAACCTAACCTAACCCTAACCCTAACCCTAACCCTAACCTAACCCTAACCCTAACCTAACCCTAACCCTAACCTAACCCTAACCCTAACCCTAACCCTAACCCTAACGCCTGGTGGCGCTAGAGCTTCCAAACTATGTGCAAACGATCGGGCGCCCTCGAATTAGTATATATACCAAATTTCAGAGTCCTGTTACTAGCCTTAGTAAGTGCACCCCATCATAGGGGCTCAACTGTGGGGGCTCAAGTTCGCATTTAACTCTATTACCTAACCCTAACCTAACCCTAACCCTAACCTAACCCTAACCCTAACCCTAACCCTAACCCTAACGCCTGGTGGCGCTAGAGCTTCCAAACTATGTGCAAACGATCGGGCGCCCTCGAATTAGTATATATACCAAATTTCAGAGTCCTGTTACTAGCCTTAGTAAGTGCACCCCATCATAGGGGCTCAACTGTGGGGGCTCAAGTTCGCATTTAACTCTATTACCTAACCCTAACCCTAACCCTAACCCTAACCCTAACCCAACTATGTGCAAACGATCGGGCGACCTCGAATTAGTATGTATACCAAATTTCAGCACTCTATGTACAAGAGAACTGGGGGTGCAATACCATATCTCGACGCCTGGTGGCGCTAGAGCTTCCAAACTATGTGCAAACGATCGGGCGCCCTCGAATTAGTATATATACCAAATTTCAGAGTCCTGTTACTAGCCTTAGTAAGTGCACCCCATCCTAGGGGCTCAACTGTGGGGGCTCAAGTTCGCATTTAACTCTATTCCCTAACCCTAAACCTACCCAAGAGAGCCTCTGACAGCACTCAGAACCAACAGAGGCCCTCCAAAGACCAGCCTAAACCTACCCAAGAGAGCCTCTGACAGCACTCAGAACCAACAGAGGCCCTCCAAAGACCAGCCTAAACCTACCCAAGAGAGCCTCTGACAGCACTCAGAACCAACAGAGGCCCTCCAAAGACCAGCCTAAACCTACCCAAGAGAGCCTCTGACAGCACTCAGAACCAACAGAGGCCCTCCGACCTCAAGCAAAAAACAAACAAACAAAAAAACAAACATTTAATGGCCATTGCACCCAAATCAACTGAGTGTCACTGACATTCTCAGTCATCCACATGGAAAACTTTGGGTGAAAGTTTTGATGATTCAATCTTGCAGGACTGTACTAACCCAATTAATGTACACGTTTGTTTCCATGATGGTGAGTTTTCAAAAAAAAAAAATTGTAAATCTAAGTGATGATACTTTATCAGTGATATAATGAAAAACTATCTAAAATTTCAGAAAAGATTTGAAAAAAAAACAGTAGAAATCATGCTTTTTGTATTAAAATTCGACCAGGAAGGAAAAAACAGGAAGAGCAGGGGATTGTGGGATTGAACAAGTTACTCACCATGAATGAGACGAGTGTTCCAAGGAATGGGGTTCCTCAGACCAGCTTTGCCTATTGCAGCCTAAGAGTTTTTGCAGTCAGCGGTTTTCCTGTAAGGATAATGTCGGTCTGATCCTTGCAATTGCTCTAGGGGTAATAACTGGTAGAAGCTTGTTGTACAGAAATGTACATCCGCCAGTTTGAATCCCGACTTGCTGTTTAGGTGGCCTCAGACCTTTTCTCTCAAACTCTTCTTGGGTGACCTGGGATACCTTGCGGTGTTAACGAAGGGTCACTTGGGGGAGTCGTAAGTATCCAGCCCCCCTGGGTCCACTAGGACAGCACGCAGGGACGGTGGCCTGGGGCTAACAGGCCTTAATTGGAGCCCAGTCTTCTACTGGTGATTAGCACCACTCACACAACAGCACATTGCACCAACACCCACCCACATACGACTGTCCAAACCCTGTCCAAGCCTAGGGCTGACCAGCTGTAAAGAGAAATTTAAACCTCGGGCTGACGCGCGAAACTCAAGTGGGGGTGCAGTACAATATCTCGTCGCCTGGTGGCGCTAGAGCTACCAAACTATGTGCAAACGATCGGGCGACCTCGAATTAGTATGTATACCAAATTTCAGCACTCTATGTACAAGAGAACTGGGGGTGCAATACCATATCTCGACGCCTGGTGGCGCTAGAGCTTCCAAACTATGTGCAAACGATCGGGCGCCCTCGAATTAGTATATATACCAAATTTCAGAGTCCTGTTACTAGCCTTAGTAAGTGCACCCCATCATAGGGGCTCAACTGTGGGGGCTCAAGTTCGCATTTAACTCTATTACCTAACCCTAACCCTAACCTAACCTAACCCTAACCCTAACCCTAACCCTAACCTAACCCTAACCCTAACCTAACCCTAACCCTAACCTAACCCTAACCCTAACCCTAACCCTAACCCTAACGCCTGGTGGCGCTAGAGCTTCCAAACTATGTGCAAACGATCGGGCGCCCTCGAATTAGTATATATACCAAATTTCAGAGTCCTGTTACTAGCCTTAGTAAGTGCACCCCATCATAGGGGCTCAACTGTGGGGGCTCAAGTTCGCATTTAACTCTATTACCTAACCCTAACCCTAACCCTAACCCTAACCCTAACCCAACTATGTGCAAACGATCGGGCGACCTCGAATTAGTATGTATACCAAATTTCAGCACTCTATGTACAAGAGAACTGGGGGTGCAATACCATATCTCGACGCCTGGTGGCGCTAGAGCTTCCAAACTATGTGCAAACGATCGGGCGCCCTCGAATTAGTATATATACCAAATTTCAGAGTCCTGTTACTAGCCTTAGTAAGTGCACCCCATCCTAGGGGCTCAACTGTGGGGGCTCAAGTTCGCATTTAACTCTATTCCCTAACCCTAAACCTACCCAAGAGAGCCTCTGACAGCACTCAGAACCAACAGAGGCCCTCCAAAGACCAGCCTAAACCTACCCAAGAGAGCCTCTGACAGCACTCAGAACCAACAGAGGCCCTCCAAAGACCAGCCTAAACCTACCCAAGAGAGCCTCTGACAGCACTCAGAACCAACAGAGGCCCTCCAAAGACCAGCCTAAACCTACCCAAGAGAGCCTCTGACAGCACTCAGAACCAACAGAGGCCCTCCGACCTCAAGCAAAAAACAAACAAACAAAAAAACAAACATTTAATGGCCATTGCACCCAAATCAACTGAGTGTCACTGACATTCTCAGTCATCCACATGGAAAACTTTGGGTGAAAGTTTTGATGATTCAATCTTGCAGGACTGTACTAACCCAATTAATGTACACGTTTGTTTCCATGATGGTGAGTTTTCAAAAAAAAAAAATTGTAAATCTAAGTGATGATACTTTATCAGTGATATAATGAAAAACTATCTAAAATTTCAGAAAAGATTTGAAAAAAAAACAGTAGAAATCATGCTTTTTGTATTAAAATTCGACCAGGAAGGAAAAAACAGGAAGAGCAGGGGATTGTGGGATTGAACAAGTTACTCACCATGAATGAGACGAGTGTTCCAAGGAATGGGGTTCCTCAGACCAGCTTTGCCTATTGCAGCCTAAGAGTTTTTGCAGTCAGCGGTTTTCCTGTAAGGATAATGTCGGTCTGATCCTTGCAATTGCTCTAGGGGTAATAACTGGTAGAAGCTTGTTGTACAGAAATGTACATCCGCCAGTTTGAATCCCGACTTGCTGTTTAGGTGGCCTCAGACCTTTTCTCTCAAACTCTTCTTGGGTGACCTGGGATACCTTGCGGTGTTAACGAAGGGTCACTTGGGGGAGTCGTAAGTATCCAGCCCCCCTGGGTCCACTAGGACAGCACGCAGGGACGGTGGCCTGGGGCTAACAGGCCTTAATTGGAGCCCAGTCTTCTACTGGTGATTAGCACCACTCACACAACAGCACATTGCACCAACACCCACCCACATACGACTGTCCAAACCCTGTCCAAGCCTAGGGCTGACCAGCTGTAAAGAGAAATTTAAACCTCGGGCTGACGCGCGAAACTCAAGTGGGGGTGCAGTACAATATCTCGTCGCCTGGTGGCGCTAGAGCTACCAAACTATGTGCAAACGATCGGGCGACCTCGAATTAGTATGTATACCAAATTTCAGCACTCTATGTACAAGAGAACTGGGGGTGCAATACCATATCTCGACGCCTGGTGGCGCTAGAGCTTCCAAACTATGTGCAAACGATCGGGCGCCCTCGAATTAGTATATATACCAAATTTCAGAGTCCTGTTACTAGCCTTAGTAAGTGCACCCCATCATAGGGGCTCAACTGTGGGGGCTCAAGTTCGCATTTAACTCTATTACCTAACCCTAACCCTAACCTAACCCTAACCCTAACCCCTAAAAAGACTACCCCTAAAAAGACTACCCCTAAAAAGACTACCCCTAAAAAGACTACCCCTAAAAAGACTACCCCTAAAAAGACTACCCCTAAAAAGACTACCCCTAAAAAGACTACCCCTAAAAAGACTACCCCTAAAAAGACTACCCCTAAAAAGACTACCCCTAAAAAGACTACCCCTAAAAAGACTACCCCTAAAAAGACTACCCCTAAAAAGACTACCCCTAAAAAGACTACCCCTAAAAAGACTACCCCTAAAAAGACTACCCCTAAAAAGACTACCCCTAAAAAGACTACCCCTAAAAAGACTACCCCTAAAAAGACTACCCCTAAAAAGACTACCCCTAAAAAGACTACCCCTAAAAAGACTACCCCTAAAAAGACTACCCCTAAAAAGACTACCCCTAAAAAGACTACCCCTAAAAAGACTACCCCTAAAAAGACTACCCCTAAAAAGACTACCCCTAAAAAGACTACCCCTAAAAAGACTACCCCTAAAAAGACTACCCCTAAAAAGACTACCCCTAAAAAGACTACCCCTAAAAAGACTACCCCTAAAAAGACTACCCCTAAAAAGACTACCCCTAAAAAGACTACCCCTAAAAAGACTACCCCTAAAAAGACTACCCCTAAAAAGACTACCCCTAAAAAGACTACCCCTAAAAAGACTACCCCTAAAAAGACTACCCCTAAAAAGACTACCCCTAAAAAGACTACCCCTAAAAAGACTACCCCTAAAAAGACTACCCCTAAAAAGACTACCCCTAAAAAGACTACCCCTAAAAAGACTACCCCTAAAAAGACTACCCCTAAAAAGACTACCCCTAAAAAGACTACCCCTAAAAAGACTACCCCTAAAAAGACTACCCCTAAAAAGACTACCCCTAAAAAGACTACCCCTAAAAAGACTACCCCTAAAAAGACTACCCCTAAAAAGACTACCCCTAAAAAGACTACCCCTAAAAAGACTACCCCTAAAAAGACTACCCCTAAAAAGACTACCCCTAAAAAGACTACCCCTAAAAAGACTACCCCTAAAAAGACTACCCCTAAAAAGACTACCCCTAAAAAGACTACCCCTAAAAAGACTACCCCTAAAAAGACTACCCCTAAAAAGACTACCCCTAAAAAGACTACCCCTAAAAAGACTACCCCTAAAAAGACTACCCCTAAAAAGACTACCCCTAAAAAGACTACCCCTAAAAAGACTACCCCTAAAAAGACTACCCCTAAAAAGACTACCCCTAAAAAGACTACCCCTAAAAAGACTACCCCTAAAAAGACTACCCCTAAAAAGACTACCCCTAAAAAGACTACCCCTAAAAAGACTACCCCTAAAAAGACTACCCCTAAAAAGACTACCCCTAAAAAGACTACCCCTAAAAAGACTACCCCTAAAAAGACTACCCCTAAAAAGACTACCCCTTTTTCTAAACGTCAAAAAAAATAAAGGGGGAAAAAAACACTTCACATTACTCATTTTATATATGCATATATATATATATATATATATATTTATTTATTTTATTTTATTTTTTTTTCCCCAGACATGAAATACAAACAAATATGGACAATGCAACTAACACAAACACTGTGAAGTCAAATTCAGGTGGCAATCCAGAGGTCAGCCAGGATGGCAGAGGTGACGGCAGGAGGAACCATGGTGGAGAAGGGGCCGACTGATGGAGACTGAGCTGCTGGACGTGGAGATCCAGATGGAACGGAGCAGAAGGGTGGGGATCCAGAAGACCACAGTAGAGCCGGTGCGACTGAGAATGAAGGTGGAGCTGGAGAGAAAAAGGAGCCTGACAGAGCCGGAGGGATGGATTGATGAGACAAAGCCAGAGGAGTGTAGTTCCGAGGTGGGAGGTGGTCGACGACTGACCAAGGCGGAGCCGGAGTGACGAGGGACCCCAGTGGAACCAGTGGGATGACAGGCAATGGTGGAGACGAGGGAGCTAGGAGCCAGGAGCCGAGGCGGAGCAGATGGGTTGGAGGACCAAAGTGTAGTCCAAGGCTCAGAGGCTGGAAGTGGAGACAGGGGATCCGCATGTCTGGGCGGAACTGTAGACTGGAAGTCCCGAGGCAGCGGAACAGAGCAAATGGCAGTTGCTGACTGAGGGTGAGCTGAGGGACTGACAGGCATCAGCGGAACTGGAGGCGAGGAACTAGCTGGTTTGAGAGGAGGCGGGAGAGGGAGGCGGGAAAGGAGCTAACTGTGTAAACCAACTGACTAAGCTTCAAAGAAAAGACAAAATACAGCAGATTTAAACTAACTCCCTAAACTAACATAACCAGGAGAAAATAAGTAATACAAAACAAAATGGCACCCAACTTCCTACTGAACCCAAAACAAAAAGACATAAATTAAAGCTTAAGATTTAATATGGGCTACTGAAGTTAACACTCACTTCTCTGTAGATTAAGGATCAGTCTTAGCTGTAATCAACGAAACCAACAGCAGAAACTCTACTTCAACAATCTCAACACAATTGAGATAAAGGTACACCAAAGCACCAATTAGGGCTTCACAATAAAGTCTGAAGTCTAGATAGGAGTTCTCAGCAGTCGCAGACCATCCAGCCACCACCAACTGCTGGTCTGAGTTGCAGCTGAAGTTTAAATACTCGCTCTCCTCTCCCATTTTCCAATCACTGCAGGGCTCTTAATTAGCCTCAGGTGGGAGATACAGGTTCTGCAGGGAGAGAGAGAAAACAAGACACAGGGTTCACACAACAGAACCTTACGGCTCTGGACGTAACAGTAACACTGACATGCCTTGCCTCAGTGTGGATGTTTGTGTTGTTGTTTGCAAGTTTATTTATATAGCACATTTCATACACAATGGTAATACAAAATGCGGTCCCACTTTATATTAGGTGGCCTTAACTACTATGTACTTACATCAAAAAATAAGTACAGTGTACTTAGTGTTCATACTATATTGCAAAACGCTTTTGCTGCTATTGAGGTGGGATATGGGTAAGGTTAGGGACAGGTTAAGTGGTATAGGGAGGTTTATGTGTAACTATAAATTTAATTACAGAAATTAATTACAGATGTAATTACATATAGGTATTTTAAAAATATAAGTACAATGTAAAAACATGTATGTACACAATAAGTGCATTGTACTGAATGATTAATTTAAATGTAAGTACATAGTAGTTAAGGCCACCTAATATAAAGTGGGACCCAAAATGCTTTACATAAAATTAATATTCATAAAAACAAACATAAAAATAAAACCAAGGAATTGAAATAGAAAAATTGATTTGAAATCAAATTCAGCATCATCTAGACACACTGCCTGTCGGAACAGAAGCAAATGTGGAGGTGGGCGATGAGCTGGAGAAGGGCAGGCAATGGGGAAGGGACAAAGTTCATGGGGCCAGGGTGGAGTTGATGGAGGAAGGAGCCCGAAGCAGGAGGAGCCAGGTGGCAATCCAGAGGCCAGCCAGGATGGCGGAGTTGACGGCCAGAGGAGCCATGGTGTAGAAGGGGCCGACTGATGGAGACTGAGCTGCTGGAGGTGGAGATCCAGGTGGAACGGAGCAGAAGGGCGGGGATCCGGAAGACCGCAGTGGAGCCAGTGCGACTGAGAATGAAGGTGGAGCTGGAGGGATGGATTGACAAGACAAAGCCAGAGGAGTGGAATCCCAAGGTGGAAGATGGTCGATGACTGACCAAGGCGGAGCCGGAGGGACGAAGGAGCCCAGTGGAACCAGTGGGATGACAGGCAACGGTGGAGACGAGGGAGCTAGGAGCCAAGGCGGAGCAGATGGGTCAGAGGACCGAAGTGTAGTCCAAGGCTCGGAGGCTGGAAGTGGAGACAGGGGATCCGTATGTCTGGGCGGAGCTGTAGACTGGAAGTCCCGAGGCAGCGGAACAGAGCAAATGGCAGTTGCTGACTGAGGGTGAGCTGAGGGACTGACAGGCATCAGCGGAACTGGAGGCGAGGAACTAGCTGGTTTGAGAGGAGGCGGGAGAGGGAGGCTGGGAGGGAACACAGGAGGACTTGAGCTGGACGGAACCAGAGGAGACCCAGGAGATTCAGGGCTGGACGGAACCAGCGGAGACGCAGGACATTCAGAAGCACAGGGTAGTACTTCTCCAAACCAGTCTATCAGGTCCATCTGGAAGATGTCCATTAGTTCCTCTTTATAACTCCCAGAAAACAGATGCAGCTCATCCTCAGCTCATTCTCGTAGGAGTGTGGGCGGGGCTTCCCTCCAAGTCCTCGTACACCAACAAAACTCCCTCGTAGATGGACGATGTTTCCGGCTCACGCACTTGGTCAGAGGATGTTTCGCAGCGGGCTCAGGCAGTATCTCCGTATAGCGGGGTGACGGCTGGCTGGTCTCTGGTTCGGGAGTGGGGCTGGTGATATCCTCCTCTGAGGGGCTGATGGAGAAAAACAGTCCATTATTCTCCAGCACCCACTCCACACAAATGGTGAAATCTTCTTTGGGACCTTTTGCTGGCAGGTGTGCCTTACACCGCTCGCTTAAGCTGGAGATGTAGAAAATACAGAGCAAGCAGTCCGGGAAGTGGGTAAAGCACGCCAGATCGAGAAAGTCCCTGGTATGGTCCTCCAGCAAATGGTCCATCTGCTCCAGGCACAGGAGCTGGACAGCTGACAAGGCCATTCCTGGAGAGGGAACAAAAACCAAAAAATAAATAAAAGAAAAATGCCGCTTACAAATACTTCAGTTTTTCGGTCTGCTATACTGTTACGGTGTGCTATACTAATGAGGTGCACGACGAGGAGTAAAGTCCAAACAGACTCTTTTTAATAATAAACCATACAAGAAACAGAAACAATCCAGGAACGAGGGGTAGCAAACACACAGATGAAATAAAAGCAGACAAAGAATCAGGGGGGAACACAGGCTTTAAGTACTCAAAGTGATCAAGGGGAAACAGAAACAGGTGAGTTAATTAACTAATCAGGGAACTAAGAAAACTAGGTCAACGTAACACTGACATGCCTTGCCTCAGTGTGGATGTTTGCATTGTAGTTTGCAAGTTTATTTATATAGCACATTTCATACACAATGGTAATACAAAGTGCTTTACATAAAATAAATATTCATAAAAACAAACAAAAATAAAACCAAGGAATTGAAATTGAAAAATTGATTTGAAATAAATTAAATCAGTTAAGAATACATCAAATAAAGTGCACTAAGAACAGAAGAAAGAAAAAAACAGGATAGTTCTGATTTATTTATTTTTTAAAAAACAGTTTGACACAGTAGGTTTAAATGTAAACTACAAACTCAAAGGTGATGCATAGAGATAAAATTTCAAGGTATTTAAGAGAAGGAAACCTGTTCAAGGTGAACTTGTGTGAGAGAAGAGGGCATCAGTGTCTCGTTGAACCAAAGTCTATAAATGACCTTGATGCCTTGAGACTTATTCAGACAAATACCAAAGTACTCAATGTAAAGGATAACACATCCAACTGAAAGATCCCAGCTAACCTGCAGAAAATTACATGCAAGGTAAAAATAGATCTGAAATGCAAAATTTGCTGAAACAGAAAGTTATTATTTCAAGATATTACAGAAAGCAAACATGCTTGTTTGGTCTGGGGAAAAAAAAAAAAAACCATGTCCTCTGGTACAATCAAGGTCTCAGTCCAGCAAAAGATGAGCTGACAGCAGCTTCAGATCTGAGACTATGGAGGTGCCAAACCGCTGTACACACGTTGGTGGAGAGCAGTGAGTTAAACACACACGCACTTAAACACACTATAAAAAAAAAATAGCATAACTTGCATCAAAAACACATTTACTCTTATGAATTCCAATTTGTACAGTCACCACAACATTGAGGATGTTAAATATCAAGGCTTTAACAAAAGATTTACTCCGCTTTACTCCAATTAAATCACATTCACAGCAATGCTTTGCAACCACTGCATTTGGTCAGCATCCACAATTTAAACCATTGTTTCTGCACTGCTCAGAACCAAATAAATATACAAATAAATCTATACAAGCTTTGTGAGGGTGAATTTCTGAATGTTACTCACTCATTTAAAGCAATAAAAGAGCATTTGAAATTGCAATTAACAATTAATCCTCAAGCACTCCGATCGTTTGTGAATAAAATAAGAATCAAGTTCCTTCAAATTGGCTCTATCTCTCTCTCTCTTCTCCACCTGTTGCTGGTGTGTGGTGAGCGCACTGGCGCCGTTGTCCTGTGGCTGCCATCGCATCATCCAAGTGGATGCTGCACACTGGTGGTGGTTGAGAAGAGACCCCTATATGATTGTAAAGCGCTTTGGGTGTATAGCAATACACAATAAAGCGCTATATAAATGCTTCATTCATTCATTCATTCAGTTCATGTCAGCACTGAGTCTTACCTGAAATTGACAAAAAATAAAATAAAATACAATAGTGATAAACTGAAACACAGTTATGGAAATATGCATTCACAACACATGCTGAATACTTTCCTTTGGGGCGATTTCGCTTGATGAAGCTCTTAACATCTGTGTCACACTCAAACTGGGCGTGCAGACAAAAACTCACCTGCCTGTAGCTTTTTAGCAACCCTTAGACCTTGATTAGCTGGTTCAGGTATAACTGTTCAGATTATTATTCAAACCAATGATAGTTATATATCTGATTTTTGGGTGGGTTTCCAAACATCAACGATGAATTATCCTACTTAATAAAATAAGGCAGCCACAAAACTCTTTTTCTGAACTTGTATTCCTTTCAATTGAAATGATAGTAGAAAAGTAATACATATTTTTCACCAAACACAATAATCAACCAAACACCCTTTGCTCATCTGAGATCAAAATCTGCCCCATCTCGATCACACTATGAATAAAGTTATTTTGTGTGAAAGCATTATATGTGCAAAAAAAAACAAAGAGAACAGTCTTATCTGTAATTATGTTAGTTACTGAAGGAGTTCAATGGAGATGATAACTGAAGTCAACGTTGTCCTTGAAGCATGGTTATAATCCGTATTGTAGAGCATCAAAACAGTCCTTACAACAAACCCACGGCAGGGCACCAAACAGGCCGACTTTAGTCCTTGCCAACGCCAGCAAACGAAGATCCAAGTTCACGCCACGTCGCTGACATATGCTTTAAGCATAACGAAAAAGACCCTTCTACCAACAGAAAATTACCTCAATTATTAACCAATTAACCACAGGAAAAAAGATACCAAAGAGGTTTGCTTTACAAAATGGCTAATCAAAAATAATTTTCATAAATAAATGGATGTAACAAAAGTAACCATACTCACAGTTGAGAATAAAATAAATGTTTCTCAACAAGGGCCTTCCCCAAACGTAGTAAACCAGCCCAAACGCTGCTACTCTGCACATTGGCACACTACCAAATGGTAGCCATACTTTCTTCTTCCATTAAACTACTACATTTATCCATACTCACAAAAAAGGTTAAGGCTGCCCCCTACAAGTGAGGAATAAAACTGCAGCTGCACTCAACTAGTAACAGCCTGAAGACTGTTACACAGGTGTGTTTGATTAGGGTTGCAGCTGAACTCTGCAGGACTGAGCCACCACTAGGTTAGATGTTTCAGTACCATTAAAATCAGTTATACAAGCAAGGTAAATAATTAAAAGAATAAAGTAAAAACAAACATTGAAATTTTCACTGCGAGTGAGAATATTTTTTTTTTTAATCTCCAAAAGGTTATTCACTTTCCAACCTCCATTTTACACTGACAATCCTGTGAAACTTCAGCTTGTGAGCATTTATACTCATGGGCACAACCATTGAGGGGGATGCAAGCGACCAGGAATTACATTCATCAAATAACAAAATCTCAGGTTTATAAACTTTTTGTACATGCATTAATCCACAATTTATTGAACAGACATTTATGCATAGTTCCAGTAATTACATTTTAAAACAAATCCATTTTACCATCTTAATATTAATCAAGGGTTTTAAAAACCACGATGCTTTAGTCAAATAAATGCTCATCAATGCCTTGCAACCACTATATTTGGTCTGTATCCACAGTGTAACCCATTAAGATTCAGCAAAATTCAGAATTAAATTAATGCTACTCACCCATTTTCAGCAACAGCGAAGCATCTGAGAAAGCGATTCTTAATCCTCAGATTCACAGATCGTTTGTGAATAAAAATAAGATTCAAATACATTCAAAATGTGGCAGCATCGATTTTTAACAGGGAAAAGCAAAAAGATACTATAGTGATGAACTAAAATGCAAATATGGAAATTTATACATTCAGAATACTTATTACAACTGAACAATTACTTTCCTCTGAAGCAGATTCTCTTGGCTCAGCTCTTAATCTCCGGGTCACACAGGCAAACTGTGCTCAATAATAAGAGTTTATTCAAACTCAATATGCACCATTACCATTAAAAACACAAATAAGCAAGATAAATTAACTTCAAGATAAAATACAACAGAAAAATAAACAGCATTTTCTTTATATAAAAAAAAATTAAAATTAAATTTAAATATTCAGCAGGTAATTTACTCTCCAACTACTATTTCAGTCTGACAGTTCCGCGCAAGCTCAGCTGGTGGACATTTATACTCATGGCCACAACCATTGACAGGGCAAACAACCAGGAATTAAATTCACCAAACAACCACTTCTAGACACCCAAACCCAAGCTGATAAGATTTTGTACATGCTCTAATCCACGAATTATTGCTATTCAACAGTAATTTATAGGTATTTCACCATTTCACAGCCATTCAATTTTAAAACAAAAACAGTCCCCTTCACTTGGTTTCTCCCATATCCCATGATGCACCACAGCACAGACATAAAAGTTGATTACAGGAGTTTAGTGATGGCGAAGTGAAGCATTCTGAACCAGTGAAGCTTTCAACCCAATTGTATCAGAAAAAGGTTCATTAATCAAAGCTTTTTAAAAAGGTTCATGCTGTGGCCATGTTATGGTCATAAAAATGAATAACACCTTCCAAAGTGCTGTGTTCCATTACAGCTGCTGGTTTCACATCTGGTTCTACAACTGATTCCTTGGTTTAACTTATTGTATAAAAATAATGGCCATTGTTAAAGTCATTCCTTTGTGTCGGTGTACTGCCACTGTGATCTGTCTATGTTATCTCTGCCTCAGCCCTTAGACTGTTATTTCATGGGCAAAGTTCATTTGACCTTAATATATAAATTACAATAAAAAGAAAACAATGCTAATGCATTATAATGCATTATAATGTAAAGGAAACGGCGCTGAGGTTCACGTCGTGTGAACCAGATACTGAAGCAGTCACGTGGTTTTCAGGCAAATGAAGCTTCGGACATCATAGATCACGTGCTTTTGGCAAAACGAATCAAGCTCCGATACAGCACTTCAATGTGAAATGTGTGGGGGGGGTTTTTATACAAGCTTCGGAGCTTCGGTGTTCAACATAACATCACTACAGGAGTCCCTCTGGTTTCTCTCTCTCTATCACACTTCTTGCGATGTTCTTCAATTGTGAGTCACGTTGTGTAAAAGCATCTGCTCAGTGAATAAATGTAATTAGTGCATTTAGTGTAGAATGTTTCATTATACGCAGGAAAGTTGAGGAAAATTAAACAGGTGTGCTAAAACGAATTTGTCTTAAAATACAGTATTCTAGACATGGGAAGTGACTATGGAGAATTGCTTCTGATTAGTAATAAAAGGATATATGCTTAAGACAGAGGTGAGTGTGACCAAACAGAAAAAAAGTAACCTAATTTTTATGCATTTGTTAAAATAATATGTGTGTTCAGTGACTTCTGACCTGTTGCTAATAAACTTTCATGCATACAAAACCTTGGGAGTCATGCCTGGTCTCATTCTTGAGATCAGGTTGGTTGAATCCGTGATAGTGGCTGCTTGGAAGGACACCTTAAGTCACACTGTAACCCTAACCAAAATTTAACCAACTTTGGATCGGATTGCAGAGAATTGCTTGGGAACGTGAGATCATCAGTAGGTTCTTGTTGCTCAAATTACAACATAGCAAAGCCATGGTCATGGGGAAAACATGAACTGATAAAAATATTTAAAATAAGTCACTTCACAACATCTGCCAAAATATAAATGTTAATATTGTTACCGGTATTATTTATTAGGGGCCAAGCCCAGAATGGGCTGTAGGCCCTATTGTAATTGTATGATTTTATTTTCGTCCAATGGGAGTCTATGGCAGCCCTATGAAGGGAACATAGGAAAATGATGAAATTTGGCGCACTTGTAGCCATGGCCAAGAATAGTGATCTGACGAACTTTGGGGTCTCTAGGACCAACTCTATAGTGCCACCACCAGTTCAAAAATTCAACATTAAAATGGTAATAACTCCTGGACCCCTAATTCTAGAAAAATGAAACTTAGTACACCTGATTACTCTCTTCATGCTGATCACATTCAATAGCTTACATTAAGACTCTACCCATTACAGTTGCGGCCATTTTAAAAAGTACAGTATTCTTTGTTTTCGCTACTCCTCCTTCAAAATCTGTCCAATTCTTCCCAAAATTGGCTGAGATGATCTTTGGACTGAGCCACACAGAAACGACTGAACAGATTTTGTTTATTAGTATTTTTTCAAAAGTTATGATGATGTTAACTTAACAGTCGACCCAAAATTGGTTCAGAGGCTGTATCTCGGCCAAACTTTGATCAATTGAAACGAAACTTGGTTCGCTTCATCAATACCATGATCTGAGGATCCATGCCAAAGTTGGGAACAGCGCCACCTATGGGTTGTGACATACCAACAATTCACATTTTCGCTTATAACTTTTGAACTGTCAGTCATAATATTTGTGTCCATGGATCCCTTGGGTCATGCCGAATCAAATGATATCAATTTTGCCAGGATTGGCTGAACCACATGTCCAACATTTTGAAATTTGTCATAAATTGCTATATCTTTTGAACCATTTGACATATCTGCACAAAAATCGGTAGGGATCATGAACATGATGTCCTTGAGGTACACCGGAAAAATGACAACAGTGCCACCTAGTGCTCCAGAGCTACAACAATTATTGCAAAAGCACTTTTGAAGCTTTTGAACTTTTGAAAATGTTGTCCAAAATGTGTAATTTTTATGTCGTTTTGTTCCCTGGATTATGCTGATTCTGACGATGTCTCATTTGTCATTTTCCATTTATGTACCTGTCAGCCATATTGAATTAAATGAAAAACAGTTTTATTGTTACTCCTCCTTCAAAATCTGTCCAATTCTTCCCAAACTTCGCTCAGTTGATCTTCAGACTGAGCTGCACAGAAATGACTGTACAGATTGTTTTGACCGTCTAGTGAAAAAAAAAAAGTTATTTTGCTGTGAAGTTAACGAGGTCAACCCAAAATTATTTCAGAGGCTCTATCTCGACCAAAGTTTGATCAATTAACACAAAACTTGGTACGCTTCATTGACATCATGAACTGAGGATATATGCCAAAGTTGGGAACAGCGCCACCTATGGGTCTTGAGATACCAAAAATGCACATCTATGCTTATAACTTTTGATTACTTTTGTAGTGATAGCCATGAATACAGATCTGACCAACTTTGTGGTCTCTAGAACCAACTCTATAGCGCCACCACCAGTTCAAAAATTCAACATTGTAATGGTAATAACTCCTGAACCCCTCTTTCTAGAAAAATGAAACTTAGTACACCTGATTACTCTCTGCGTGCTGATTGCATTCAATAGCTTACATTAAGACTCTACCCATTACAGTTGCGGTCATTTTAAAAAGTACAGTATACTGTCTTTTCGCTACTCCTCCTTCAAAATTAATCCAATTCTTCCCAAAATTGGCTCAGATGATCTTTGGACTGAGCCGCACAGAAATGGCTGAACAGATTTAGTTTATTCATCTTTGTTCAAAAGTTATCATGTTGTGAACTTAACGAGGTTGACCCAAATTGGTCCATGCCAAAGTTGGGAACAGCGCCACCTATGGGTCATGAGATACCAAAAATGCAATTTTTTGCTTATAACTTTTGAACAGTCAATCAGAAAATTATAAACTTGATGTCTATGGATTCCTTGGGTCGTGCTGAATTTTGGACCTTGTTTTTGTATAATTTCTTCTTCTTGGCCTATGGGAGTCTATGGCTGCCAATGAAGGGAACATAGGAAAATGATGAAAATTGTTACACTTGTAGTGATGGCCATGATTAGTGATCTGACCGACATTGAGGTCTCTTGGATTAACTCTATAGCGCCACCAGCAGTTCAAAAATTCTCATTCTCACACCTTAACCTGTCCACGGTACGCTGTCAGACTGCAGCGACTGAGTGGCGCGCTCTGCTGAGCCACTGGCCCTGAACCTGTCAGGTCATGGGTTTGAATCCAGGGTTTAAAATAAGTCACTTCACAACATCTGGCAAAATATAAATTTTAATATTGTTACCAGTATTATTTATTATTAGGGGCCAAGCCCAGAATGGGATGTAGCCCCTATTGTAATTGTATGATTTTATTTTCGTCCAATGGGAGTCTATGGCAGCCCTATGAAGGGAACATAGGAAAATGATTAAATTTGGCGCACTTGTAGTCATGGCCAAGAATAGTGATCTGACGAACTTTGGGGTCTCAAGGACCAACTCTATAGCGCCACCACCAGTTCAAAAATTCAACATTAAAATGGTAATAACTCCTGAACCCCTTTTTCTAGAAAAATGAAACTTAGTACACCTGATTACTCTCTGTGTGCTGATTGCATTCAATAGGTTACTTTAAGACTCCACCCATTACAGTAGCAGCCATTTTGAAAAGTACAGTATACCGTCTTTTTGTTACTCCTCCTTCAAAATTAATCCAATTCTTCCCAAAATTGGCTCAGATAATCTTTGGACTGAGCCGCACAGAAATGACTGAACAGATTCTGTTTATTCATCTTTGTTCAAAAGTTATCATGTTGTGAACTTAACAAGGTTGAACCAAATTGGTTCAGAGGCTGTATCTCAGCCAAACTTTGATCAATCGAAACAAAACTTGGTACGCTTCGTCAAAACCATAATCTGAGGGTCCATGCTAAAGTTGGGAACAGTGCCACCTATGGGTCATGAGATACCAAAAATGCTCATTTTCGCTTATAACTTTTGAACAGTCAATCAGAAAATTATAAACTTGATGTCTATGGATTCCTTGGGTCGTGCTGAATTTTGGACCTTGTTTCTGTCTAATCTAGACCGCAGCGACCGAGTGGCGCATTCTGCTGTGCCACTGGCCCTGAACCTATAAGGTCATGGGTTCGAATCCAAGGTGGACCGTGCCCTGACCTCAAGAGGTACTGTGACCAGAAGCAGTGCAGATGTTGCTTTTGTTCCAGATGTCGCATCTTCCGTGCGCATTCGTCTTGAATCAGAAATGTGAGCTTGTTCATTCTCGTCTGAACCTCTGTTCGTTTTTGAACTTCTGCGCTTCTGCTTTTTGGACGAACGTTCAATTTCCGCTAGTGTCAAGTCAAGTCAAGTCACCTTTATTTATATAGTGCTTTTAACAATACAGATTGTGTCAAAGCACTTAACAGTATCAAATTGGAGGACAGAGTGTCAGTAATGTATAATGATAAGATTAAACACTCAATTTTCAGTTAAAGGCATTTCATTATTGAATTCAGAGATGTCATTGTCTAGCTCAGTTTAGTTTAACCCTCTGGGGTCCGAGGTCATTTTGGGGCCCTTGAGATGTTTTGACATGCCCTGATATTTGTGCTTTTTTCAGCTACTTAAAACATACTATTGACCAACATGTAATTTTTTTTTGTATTCAGCACAAACTGTGCTACAATAATATGTGACCAAGATGGATGTACATGTTTGCATTTTTTAGAAAAAAAATATTATGCGTGGTTAGTACGTTTTGGGAAAAAAAATGTAGCTGAAATAAGGCCTTAAAACCCACACTAAATAGTCCTGAATAAGACTTTTGATTAATCAGTCTTGTAGGCTAGAATATTTACTTCAAAATCATGTGAAAATCATTCTGCTTACTCATTCACAGAAAACAATATATTGATTTAAAATTTTCAAGACATGTTTTGTGATCGAGGGTCTATATGCGAGGGAGTGGTAATGGCCATGAATATTAAGTGAGTCTCACCTGAGAGACAAAGGGCCCTCCCCTATGGGCCTCTAATGGCCCATCAGTGTGACTGTGACTGTGAGGCAGGTAAGAGAGAATGTGAGGACATTGAAAAAAAGGGTTTTTTAAATTATTTGTGTTTTATTTACAACACAGTATAATCAAAACATACATAATGAAGGTCAAAGACACATTATTGTGCACACTGATCTAACCACAGAGATGTGAACTGACAACAGATTCTGTTCAACAAGTGAAACAAGTAAATCATACCTGATATTTATTTTAAGTGTTTCTACTTTTTTCCATGGATTCAAGAAGAAAAAAACATAATCAGTAGAAAAGGAGCTTGTTTTAACATAGAATATCAGTGTAGTTGAACATCTGATGTTGGTGCAGCGCTCTCAGAGGAAAACAGTTTGAAGAGACATCAGGATTCATCTGGTGCTGGTATCTGATTCAATAAAATACAAACAAAAAACATTTGTGAGCATGTTAATATCAGGAACATCTGTATATATATATATATATATATATATATGTATGTATTGTAGCCATCGACTCACACATGCTTTGTACTATCATAAAAAAGAGAAAGAAATCTTATATCTGAGAAACTAATTATTATTGTTTAGCACGTTATTAAAATCTATTTCTGAACAGAGTAGGCTATTAATAATAAACATGTACTAAACATACTTAGACTCGTAGCATTCATCATGTTACAGTGTACACTCATATTACTTTTATTGTTTTATATAGAGCATGAAAACATCATCGCGCCGTAAGAAATTTAAATACAGTGAATTGCCCCTCATATTCAAAATGTTTTACACGATTTCAAACATTGTAGTCAGGAATTATAGTTTGGGAAAAACCCAACTATGATTTTGTAGTCATATAGTCTAGTATGTATGATTTTATAGTAGCCTATGATATGATTCTGTAGCCACAGACTCAAGCAAGCTTTGTACAATAAAAGGATGTACTTTGTACTATAAAAAATGATATTTTATATCTGAGAAACTAATTATTATTGTTTAGCACGCTATTAAAATATATTTGTGAACAGAGTATTAATAATAAACATGGTCTAAACATTCTTAGACGCGTAGCATTCATCATGTTGTCGTTTGGGAACAACCCAACTAACTGTTTAAATCTGTTCAAGTTTATGACACAATAACACGGTAACTAATGCAAAAAAGAAACATAACTTACTCATCAGATCGATCTCCTCTTCTGGATGAAATCGTGATCTTCTTTCGAGGGAAATCCTTTCTTTACTCAGCGTGAACAGTAACAGTAGCCGCGATGAGGACCTCCGCTCTTTGTTTGTTTTGGGCGTTTACACGCGCTCACGCACCACGTGGCTATTTACATATGAACGGCTCGAGCCGCGCGAGGGCGGGAACACATTAGAGATAATGAGTCAGACGGGACAAACTGAACATCGTGTTGGTTTCATACGGATTACTTCATCACAGAAAGTTTGTTTTCGATAAGACTTGCTTCATTTCAAAGTAGACACTTCAAGCTTTCTATAGATATAACTCCCAGAAACAGTTCGCGGAGACAGAGAAGACAGAGAGCGCTCCCTGTTTGTTTTCTTTATTCTTCAAAAGCACAAAGTTTAGTTGTTATTATGAGTGTATACAAATAAAAGTAGACCCCTTACAGATTTGAATGGTGTATTGCTCTTATCTGTACGATCAAAAATGGCAGAGTAATTCAAGCTCATTTCGGCCTTATCAGGAAAATCTGCCTCAAAACGCGTATACGCGTTTGTCGACCCCAGAGGGTTAAGTATGATAAAATAGTGCTGCTTTACCCCACATACCCATGACCGAAAAGAGCGGAAATGGTCGATTTTGACACAATAAAAGCTCCACTGCTTTCAAGCCATGGGTCACGCTCATTTCTCATTAGCAATCACTCCAGTGGCCTCGCTTTGCTACCACTTTACTTTACTTTACTTTACTTTATTGGTTTATAGTAATGTGGACAACCTCTTTTAATGAAAAGAGCAGCTTTAGCCTCTACGGCTAATTTCCAGCTGTAGTCCCCAGCCAGTTGTTAATTGGCATACATCAATAAATACATTACAATTAAAACAAGGCTTAAGCAAAAGCTTAGACAAACAAACAAGGTGGTACAAAATTGAAACAAACAAGCAAGCACAAATTGCAAAGACATAAAAGCAGGTCAAGCAATAAACTAGAAAAAATTGACACAAAAGATAATCATGCAAAGGCCACATTAAAACACATATAGGACATAGCATTGAAACAGTCAGCAGAGATCAAGTAGCAGAAGCATGATCATGTCACATCACATCTAGCATATTAATGTGTGCAGGTGTAATTGTCGATTAGCCAATTTTTAAGGTGTGCAATAAAAGTCGAATACATATGTATGTTTTTAATTGTAATGGGCAATGAATTCCAGTTATGTATTGCAGTAAATGAAAATGATAATTGACCAAATGTACTTTTTCTGAGTGGGATTACTAGGTCGCCACGTGTGGTACTTCTGGTATTATGACTGCTGTTATTACGTTGGATTATGAATGAATTGAAAGGAGGCGGAGCGGTATTATGTAAAATTTTGTAAACCAGACAAATATTTTTGTATTTAATTACATTTTCCCAGCTCAGCAGTTTATAGTTTTTAAGGATTATACAATGGTGTAAACTGTTAGGCTTCTGGTCCAAAATTTTAAGAGTTTTTTTATAAATAGTTGCTAGTGGCTTAAGTGATGAGCTGTTAGTTTGTCCCCAGCTTGTCAGACCATATGTTAGATGTGACATAATCATTGCATCCATAAATAATTTAGCAGCATGAAAAGTAAGGGCACTTCTAATATATCTAAAATTAGCTAAACTAAACTTGACCCTATTGCAGACTTTCTTAATATGTGTTTTAAAAGAGAGATTAGAATCAATGATAACGCCCAGATATTTAAATTGTGGCACAATAGTAATGTTTTGACCCGAAATTGATATGTTTGACACACTATTACATTGTCTTTTTGTAAAAAACATTCCCACAGTTTTGTCTACATTTAATTGAAGACATGAACGATTTAGCCAATTGGTAATCTGGTCCATGGCTTTGGTCAATTTTATGGCAGCCAGATTTTTTGTCTTGGCATGCACATAAATTACAGTATCGTCCGCATACATTATTGTATTGATATCAGGGCAAACTGATGGCAAATCATTAATATATAGACTAAACAAAAGCGGGCCAAGTATTGATCCTTGTGGCACCCCTGTGCATAAATTAAGAGCTAGTGAACGATGGGTGTTCACAGAAACAAATTGAGTTCTACCAGTTAAATATGACTCAAACCATTTAATTGCAGAGGGGGAAAGATTAAAAGTAGAGAGTTTGGCAATAAGGACCTGATGGTTGACTGTGTCAAATGCTTTATGGAGGTCTAAAAACACAGCGCCAACAACACCTCCCTTGTCCACCATTGCTCTAACAGTCTCTAAAAAGTAACAGTTAGCCGTTTCTGCGGAGTGATGGGCCCGGAAGCCAAACTGCATCGGATGAAGTGTGAAGGGACTATTATTAAGAAAAGAGACAAGCTGCTCTGACACACATTTTTCAGCAACCTTAGAGACTACTGGAAGAATACTAATTGGGCGGTAGTTAGATATGTTCCGTGGGTCCTTTGACTTAAATATGGGAGTTACAATTGCAGTCTTCCAGGTGGTTGGAAATATCCCCTCTAGTACCCACGACTTTCAGCCCTACCCGGCTTCATAGTACAGTGACTTTACTAAATCTTTGATACATTATCTCATCCATGAACATGATTTCTGCCCGAGTCCCTCAGATTGCATTGCTGTAGGGATGAAGATGATAACACCCATTATTCCACACTCAATCACGGCATCATCAAACTACACCTTTGTTTCTTTTGAATATGTGCCCGCTAGCGGCGAAAATTACATACTTTGCCTTTAAATCTCATTAACAACAATTTTGGACAAATATACATTCTCAGAAATAAAGGTACAAAAGCTATCACTGGGGCGGTACCTTTTCAAAAGGTACATGTTTGTACATATTAGTACTTAAAGTGTACATATTTGAACCTAATAGGTACAAAAGTGTACCTTTTGAAAAGGTACAGCCCCAGTGATAGCTTTTGTACCTTTATTCCTGAGAGTGTATATATTTACTGACTTCTGGTTGAAAGAGTGTGTATTGCGTATTTTCAGTAATAAGTTTGTTGTATGTGGCTTGAATAAAGTCAATACTTCACATTGAGACATATAATGTAAACTGCCCAAATATCACAAAAGGCTATATGGATATGTAATACATATCTCATTTATTGATAAAACTTAAAAATCTTTGAAGGATTCCCTTAACCACCTGCACACCAAAAACTCACCCTGCACATAAATGAGTTTATCAACAAAATTGCAAAGTTCACCAAATGTTGTCAATTTTGGAGATACCTTAATAATCAAGTATATATACTGAATTCAAAATCCATTTGGCTCGAAAATCTAAGGGAGACTTACTCCCTTTCAATGCAGCCTTACAGTATAAACCAGAAAGTCATAAAATTAATGATGTAACCTTCAAAAATGAGCCAAATCCAAAATTCTGCTATAAGGTTTAGTCCAAGTTGTGTTCATCAACTTACAAGTGGTTAATCATTACTATATATTAATTATTTAACCTCCTCCCCATTCAACGACTCAGTATCTTATTTCTGTTCATCAAGTGCATGTGAAACTAGTTGTTTAACTCAGTTGTTTAACTTATAATAAAACAAATATTTCATGTTTTTGATATGTTCATGTTTTTGAATGTGGTGTCATAATGGGTTAATAAGGAAACAGGGGCTCATGGAGCATTTAAATGTCAGAAACATTCTTCCTTTCAGTCTCTGGAACAGTTTGCACTCAGTTGAATGTACTGCAGGCCTGCACCAGGATAAAGCTAATAAATGCTGTATTGTTGGAAACAGAGGTTTGAGATGTGTAGCCACTGGTCTAGGCTGTTTGCATGAAGAAGAATGATGTGTGTGTCACTGTGCTCTGACAATACAAGCACTGTTTGCTCTCCTCCAGAAAGTATGAGGAAAAAAGACAAATGGGGGAGAAATGGGAGGTGGTCATTGGAGGGACAAACCATTTTGAGAGCAGTGAACATTAGCACTGCAGTAGATGACCAGTTAACAGATTAAAATTGTGTTAATAAACTATTGAGGAAATACAGATGGTGATACTGAGAGAGTTGCTGATGTTGTTCAGAGATACAGGTGAGCTCTTTTAACCTACTAAATCTGAAAATTTACAAGGACTTTAAAATTAGTATTCAGATGCTATTTTGAATATGTCTATATACTTGACGCTGTTCAAAAACATCACCAGTACATACTGGTAAACATTTGGATTGTATGTGACTCTAACCTAATTAACAGATACAGAAAATCATACAATCAGAATTAATTACATGTATTTATTTACTTATTTATTGGTGAGCTTGGCAGTAATACTCAATTGAATAAACACATCTAAATATTTAAAACAAAGTTATTCAAAAACAGTTAGTCTTAGTTATCATTCATGAACACAACATTTGTCATTTTGAACACAAACTTTTTTTCTCATATTACCTTTAAAAACAGTTTTACATGCATAAATATCTTGTTTATGTGAATTTGCATTTATAATATATATAATATAGTGACACTTGAAAAACACAGGGTGCCATTACCCGTGAAGCATAACAAACAAACAACACATCACAACATAATCCCCCTAATGACTAATTAAAGTGTGCAGGTTGGGATAAAGTTTGACAATATTCAGTTGTGTCTTCACAGTCTTTTTTTTTTTTTTTTTTTTTTTTTAAAGATGTGTGCAGTATTATAAATACACATTTAAAATATTAAACATCAAAATATGCCCAATGATAAGCACACATTTATGGATAAGTGTGTACATTTATTTTCAACAGAGTTAGCTGACTGGTTAAAGCATTTTGGATTTGAGTGATGCAAAGATGTGTGAAAAGTCAAAATAATGCTCTGGTTCAACAAAACAGTAGAATAGAATGTATTTGACTCTGAAAGATTTATTTTGTCTTGTCATCATGTTTTTTTTTTTGTTTGTTTTTTTGAACAACTCCAGACTCCAGAGTGAAGAACCTTTAAAGAGACACACAGTAAATATGACATATCCAAAATAGTCAAATCAAATCACAAATGATTTACTTAAAGGCAGACATAGCATAGACAAATATTATAAAGCCAGATATCATTAGAAATCATATTCAAATGAATTCTGAAGGATCATGCAACACTGAAGACTGGAGTAATGATGCTGAAAATTTAGCTTTGCATCACAGGAATGAATTACATTTAAAAATCTATTAAATAAAATAAATAAATAAAAAAAAAACGTTTTAATTTGTAATAAGATTTCACAATATTTCTGTTTTTAGTCTATTGTTCTTAAAATCATTTAGCATTTGTAAGCATAAGAAACATATTTATATATATAAAAAATGTATTATTGTAAATCATTGTATTATTAGTTAGTACTTGATTAGGCTGTCATTCAACAGTTTATCACTGTTTTAAGGTCGAAGGTTGAGGTCAGTGAAATCACAAACAAAAAGGATCTCAATTCTGTTACAAACTCATCAAAAAAAAAGTACATCCTCACACTTTGAACTGTGTTTATTTACATGAAATTTCCTGACGTGTAAAGTAAAAAATAAATAAATAAATAAAAAAACAGACATAAACTGAACAAGTTTCATATGCATTTGGCAATCAAAAATACAACAATGAGTCTATGAACAAAGGGACCCACAGTCCTCATGCCTCCCTGAAGCAGGACTATGGCATGCTCACTCAGGTGATCTGGAACCCTGGACAGTAGAAAGGTCTCTTTATTATTATTAAATACTTTATTAATCCTTCACAGGAAATTATATTGTTACAGCAGCAACCACAATTCAGTCCATGCACACAGACATGTCTAGTTAAGTACACATTAAGAAAAAAAAATGTCCTAAGTTGTAACTGTTGTAATTCTAACAGATGTATGTGCAATAATTGTTTATGGTTTATTGAACAGGAATGAAAATATTGTTCAAACCCTTGTCAATAAATATCTGTACAGCTTAGTTTGATCTCACTAAATTATATTTAAAATACAGTATCCTGAAAAAAGGACTATTTATTGATCGATTGGTTGATTTATATTTCAACAAACAAACAAAAAACAGCATACTTTATTCAGTGTACTGAAGCCTCTCCTCTACTGAAATAATTTTAAAGAAAATGCCTCGTCTTCTTGCTAGTATATTGCCGTGTTTTGCTTTTTTGCTAACCTTGGAGGCTTGTCTTTGGCATTTGATTAGCAAAATTTAAGTTACATTTTTGGTAAATATGGCAGCAAACAGTTTGAGTGAGAAGCTATTGAAATTGTTACTTTTATCTGCCTAAGACATTATGTCAGTTAGTTCAGATTTAGCCTACCTCTAGTCCACAAGAGGTTGCAACAAATAAATACAAACCAAACAGCACCCCATTATGCTATTCACTGGAAAGACAAACCGGACTGTTAACAAAGTATGCGCACAAACTCTGCCTCACAGCTCCATCACATAGTCAGCTGTCAGGAACAGACCAGACTTTATGGATTTGTTAAGAATTCAGTAATTTCAGACATAAGTAATGCTATCTATCAACATGTGCTACTAAAGCTATAGTAAGGCTAGGGGTGAGGGGTTAGTATTTGTTTCAGCATTGTGTTTGCAATCAGCCCTGTGATTGAAATCTTTAGAATTGGCTGCGGGCCTAACCCATTAAGTCCCCATTTAGTTCATTCAGTTCCACCTGTGTTTGATTAATTACCTTGTTTAGTTTCTCTTACTTAAACCCTGTGTTTTCCACTGTCCTGGGTCTGGTATTAACATCGATGTTGTGTTCCTGTGTGTTTATGCCGGTCTTGAGAAGATTAAAGACAGTTTCTTTGAGTTTTATCCTCGTCTCCCTGTTCCTCATTTTGCCACAGTTTGCAATCGTGACAGAGGGGCAGTTTGTGTTTTCTGTTGATGGCCCTCAGAATATTTTCTGCTATGAATATAAGAACATATTATATATCAAAATAAAGAACCAAGCCTCTGCTTTTAAACCAAAAATACTATTTTATTCTATCGTCATGTTCATGTTTTTATCACCATTTGAATACAGATAGGGTTCATCAAAAATACAACATTTTGGACAAAAAACTGAGAAAAATGCATTTTTATCAAAGTAGTGCATTTTCAAGCAAAATACATTCAGATGTCATATTCTTTCACCTGCAAATAATTATATGAATAATTGAAATTGCATTCAATAAACAGAACAAACAGACAGGCACACACACACACAAACATATGATTACACACACACACACACACACATATATAGGCTACATACATAGGCATACATATACTGTACACGCACACACCCACACCCACACACACACACACACACACACACACACACAGATAGATAGATAGATAGATAGATTGATAGAATGATAGATCTATATAGATCGCGCCCACACACACACACACACACAAACATATGATTATACAAACACACACACACACGCATATAGGTTACATACATATATAAACTGTACACTCACGCACACATGCACACACACCCCTCTATTCAGATCGATGGGTCATCGGTTACAACTAGAGATGTTTCTGCATCTCTCTCTCTCACTGACTACTTCGTCCTGATCAGATTCAAAATGGTCAAAGTATGATCTACATATATGATGTATATATGATCTACATTTTACTCTGATCTTTCCATTTATGCCGATCGTCTTCTATTCGCACCCTAAAGACCCGGAAGTCTCGTAACTCATTCAGGACATGCGTTAGGGCTTTCCTTACCATAATACACCTAGAACACGGATTGCTGTAAAAACTCATCAATGGCAGGGAAGCGTTGTCTCTTAATTGACGAGATATCTCGTCAATGGCGGGGAAAGAGTTAATGGAATATTGCAGTGTTTATTATAAATTATTTATCCATGCAAAAAAAAAAAGTAGTTAAGTATTTGATGAGTATGGGTTGAACTGCCAGTAAGTGTATTATGAGCTCTGT
This sequence comes from Acrossocheilus fasciatus, assembly GCA_036784905.1. Taxonomy (NCBI): domain Eukaryota; kingdom Metazoa; phylum Chordata; class Actinopteri; order Cypriniformes; family Cyprinidae; genus Acrossocheilus; species Acrossocheilus fasciatus. The sequence goes on from CM071961.1 coordinate 156,097, forward strand.
TTAACACATTAAAAAATATTTAAAACATGTTTAACTATTTTAGATATTGTTCCTCAAAATCAGTCCAGAAAATAAAAACAGATTAAACCTGGTCTTATGAATACCCAGAATTCTCACTCTAATAGGTTATTTGTGCCCCATATTGACTTCAACAGTTCAGTCTATTGAAGAATTCTGTTCACGTTCACCACAAGCCTATAAATCACTCTAACAATCTCTTTTCTGTTTCTCAATAACAGAAGAGTCATCATTTCCTTCGAATGGAGTTTTGCCACATGTCCTGTTTGAGTCCGTCTCCTCCCTTGGCATCATCACTATGACATCCAGCCCTAACATTCAATGAAACACTGTTTCAAAGAACTTCTCAACAATGGACAACTGTTCTGCTCTTCATGTGCTTCTCATGATCTCCATCATGCCTGGCTGGCTAGGGGGTGACATTATAATCTCAAAAAAACAGCATGAGTTCCGTTCAAGTAAAATCTCTCGTGGGTCCAATCTAAGAGTGAGACGAGGCTGGATTTGGAGCCAGATATTTGTTGAAGAAGAAGATCCAACACCAAGGAAGATTGGTCAGGTATAACTGGAATTAGCTCTTTAATAAGCTCCTTAATAAATTATTTGTTAGACTGACAGTGACAGCTATTTTATTTAACATCAAATAGAATTGTAACGGGGCTGACGAGATGTGAAATGTGAGGATCCATGTGCAAGCTTTTATTTAAAGGCATGGTCATAAATACAGGCAGGGTCGAAACAATGGCAAACAGGTATGGCGGGGACAAGGCAAAGAGTAATCCTAGGACAAGCCTGGGTCGACGATCGGCGAACAGTATCCAATGGGCAAGGCAGAGAGATAATCCAGGGAACATGGGCTAGAAACAAACACAGGAAAACAGGCAAGACTAAGACAATTAAGTGGGCTCTGTAGAGTAGCTATCGCTAGAAGAGGGATAAGTGCATACAATACTCAGCAGTGAGGGAAACAAAGTCCAGGGTTTAAATAGAGTGTGTGATTAGTGAGAGCTGTGTGATCAGTGCCTTCAGCTGTGTGTGCAATCAGTGCAATGGATGATGGGAAATTGAGTCCAGTGTGATGTGTGTTGTGAGAGTCAATGTGGTGAGCGAGTGACCTCTGGTGGTGAATGAACGGAAGTGCAGGGACAGGATTCATGACAATAATAATAATAATAATAATAATAATTTATTATTATTATTATTATTATCATTATTTTAGCATTTTATGATATTAAGTTGCAATAATAAAATATTGAAAATTCATATTATTGTGTGAGTTTGGAAAAAGATGTATGCAATTATTTCAGTAAAGTATGTAAGCAATGTTTTACCCGATTTTCTGTAGTTTTGAATGGTAAACCAAACTAAGATTAACACTCTAGTGCTCCTTGCTGTCACGTAGTTGCCAGGCTCCACCCTCACTTTGTCTCATCTTCTCCAGAATTCTAATCACCACCACCTGGACCATCATCAATTATCTAATCTGCCACCCTTGATATAAACCTGCACCACGCCCATCCTCTTTGTCTGGACTATGGCTAGGACAGTGTAAACAATGAATGTGCTACTTACCTGTGATTACTTAAATCTAGTGATGGTGAGATGAAGCCTCATGAAGCATAGAAGCTTTTCAGCCAAGTGGTTCACAAAAAGGTTCATTTCTCGAGGCTTCACTTGTTCACAATACCACCTGGTGGTCAAAGAGTGTAAAACAAGCAGATAAGTTACAGATGAGCTGATGTGATCTGTGATATATTGTATTTTGCGCTAGTTAAAGCTTAGAAATAATGGTGAAGACAAAAATCAATTTCCACATAGACTAATCTATTTATATGAATATAATGTGTATTTTGTGGTATATAATGATTTTATAACATAATATACCATAACTGTGTAATAAACGAATTGGCTTCAAATGAATGGGGTTATCAAATGTGTGTAAATCAAGTCTTTACTCATAATATTGGGGCAATATTATTAGTCTAAAACTGGAAAGTGGCTGGGTTTAACAGGACAGAGGACTGTGAATTTACAGTCAGTCAGGCCAAGCGAGGCTTCGGACATCATCAATGATGTCATTGCTCTAAAGCGATACAAGCCTCGATACGCGCTTCACTGAAAGCTGCCGGGATTTCTCGACACACACTCCAAAGCCTCGAGACAAAACGTAACATCACTACATAAATCAGTGTAGATCTCCAGTCTCCTTCTTCTGAGAACTTTGACTCCTGGGTCCTATCCTCCTATCTATTACCTGTAAGAAAAGAAGACAATATCACAATTATTACAATATGTGTGTGTGTGGTGAAACTCGTCTTCACAGCTTCTCTGGTTGTTGTCTTTGAATCATCTGCTTTCTACCATTACTGCATCTGTGCTAAAAAAAAATAAATAAAAAAAATAAAAAAAACTGTTTCAATAGCCACCTTTGCACTGTCAGGCCAAAAGCAAGCATGCTAGTGCGTGTCAGGGCCAGTCACGTTTCTGCTGTCTCTTCCAGGGCTTGATTGTACCTCTTTGGGGCTTCCTCTGAGCCCTAATGCAGTTGTTTTGTGCATTCCCGTCACCACAAATAAATGGAGCAGTTGCGACTAAACCGTATATGTGTTCTCTTTCTATATGAAATAATGATAAATATCAGTTTGATTTAGCATGCTGACACAGATTAATTAATTACTATTTTTATTTTAAATCATTGGTATATAATATATAGATGCTAAAGTCTTTAAGTCTTCATGTTAGGATCAAACGTCAGCTTCTGTCAAGTTTGTTTTGTGATATAGTTAAGTTTTCTTTCATTTTCACCTCACCAGTGAAATTGTGGGGTTGTGTGATGTTTGCTTCAGAGAGGCGTAATGAGAGCTGGTCTGACAGTAGAAAAACATTAGAAACACAGCTTGATTTTGTTCTCGCCGCTTGAGGTCTGAGGCACCACTTGGATCATTGTTAGCCCTGGCTTGACAGTGGAAAAGCGGCTATTGAGTTTACATACAGTTTCCTCTGAGTCTTTGTTTACCTAACAGAAGACCAGACCAACACAGTAGCGACAACCATAAGTTCACATACTGGTTGATCTGTTCAAGGATATTGTAGATTCTCTTTGCCTTTTCCTCACCAATCCCGTCACCCCCACACTGATCACTGCACTGGTTGTTTCTCCCTTGCCTTTCTGCCCCATGAGTCCTATGGCAAACACATCCTGGACATGGAAGAATACATCCAGGAGGCATGTCAGCAAGGTTACATCCAGCCATCAACCTTCCCTGCTGCTTCCATCTTCTTGCTAAAAAAAAAAAAAGGATAGAGGCTTAAGGCCATGCATCAATTACTGGGCACTGAACAAGATCACCATTAAGTTCCATAATCCCCTTCCCAGACCAGATGGTGAATCAGCACATAGAGACAAATTCTACAGCCCTGAATGTCAGTGGAGATCAGGACAACTAGATGAGCCCCAGAGACATATCCCCTCCGAAGACCTTGTCACCTCGACAGCCATCGGCACAAGACCACAGGAACCAGATGAGTCCTCTGAATCTGACTTTGCTGCAGCCTGGAATTAAACTGCTGGTTTCGTCTGGCCAGAGGAGAACTGTCCCCCTGACAAAGCCTAGGTTCTCCAAAGGTCTTTTTTTTTTTCGCCACTTGTTTCACCAATGGAGTTTTGGTTCCTTGCCGCTGGTGCCTCTGGCTTGCCTGGTTGGGGAAACTTAATTTCCAGCCATATTGTCAACTAAACAGCACAGATATTATTTGAACTGAACTGAGTTAGACTATGACATCACTGAATTAATGATAAACTGACTTTAGCTGAAAATTGAGTGTTTATTATTTTGCATTATTACACACATTTTTTCCTATTGAATACTGTAAAGCTGCTTTGACACAATCTATATTGTTAAAAGCGTTATATAAATAAAGGTGACTTGGCTTCCCTAAAGTGCAGTGTAAATAGTGTAGTGTAATGTAATGTAATGTAAATAAAATTGTAGTGGCTGTTTACATTGAAAATCATACTCCAACAGAGTCAAGTCAAGTCACTTTCATTTATATAGTGCTTTTAACTCTTCAATAAAGTCTGTATGGTGCCCTGGTGGCCTGTATACAGTAGCCAACACAAACATCACAGGGGATTTATCATTAACACTTGTTTCTCTTGTTGTGAACTTTTATCTTCTACGAAGCAGAGACCAGGAGACGTTGGAATATCTTTCATAAAGTTGCTCTTTATTGAGAAGAGAACTCGCTGCATCACTGTAGTCATCCAAGTCTAACTAAAGCAGTGATACATTGTAGTTTAAATATATTTAGGGGGCAGTGCTTAGGAATGGAAACAAAGCACCTGGGTGACGACATTAAACAAAGCATGCAAATGAGAGAGGATTTGATTCAATCAAGAGAAAACCGGTTTGGCAGGTTATCTGGCTTGCTCAACAGAGAAAGACAGACCCAATCAGCATAACACTCAATTCCATTGATAATCCAATCAGATTAACGATTCAATGTCTGGGCCAGGGGTCCGAAAGCCATTTTCAGAACAAAAGATTAGAGTCTCAGTGATCTGACTCATTTAACTTAACTGGCAGGGACCTTTTGCTACAAACTTTGTTTAACAGAATCGTTAATCTGATGTCATCATCTTCACCATAAATGCTAAATACAATGTATATAACTTCTTCAGTTTGTATACTATTACATTGAAACCTAAATTAAACATTTAAATAAATTTGTAATCCCACACTCTAGATAATGTTATATGAACATTATCCGCCTGCGAGCACTTCCGGCCGGGCGGAAGTGCTCGCAGGTGGCGTCGAGATCGTAAACAAAGGCGGGGGAAGCGCGGAGGACTAAGAGCTAAGCTAAGGCTAACACCACACCGGCTCTCTTTACCCAGCATTTTCCTTGCCAATGTACGGTCGCTAGTGAACAAAATGGAGGAGATTCGACTCAGCATCACACACAGCAAGAAACTTTTGAACTGTAACATCCTAATCTTCACGGAAACCTGGTTAAACAGCGGAATACCGGACACCGCTATTGAGCTAGCGGGACGCCACACACTCCGGGCGGATAGAACATTAGATGGCTCCGGTAAGACCAGAGGTGGTGGATTGTGCATTTACATTAACAAAGCTTGGTGCACAAACTCTGCTATTGTTGGAAGTCATTGTTCAGCTAACCTTGAGTTTCTCATGGTTAAATGTAGACCGTTTTATCTACCGCGGGAGTTCACTTCCACCATTATAACTGCAGCCTATATTCCCCCGGATGCTGATGCCAAGCTTGCTATGAAAGAACTTCACGCAGCCATCAGTAAACAACAGACTGATCACCCGGAAGCAGCTTTTATTGTTGCAGGTGACTTTAATCACTCAAACTTAAAGTCAGTGCTACCCAAGTTTCACCAGCATGTTTCCTGTCACACCAGAGGAAACAAAACCTTAGACCATGTTTACACAAACATGGCTGGAGCTTATGCTGCGACACCCCTCCCCCACCTGGGACAGTCAGATCACCTTTCTTTGTTCCTCACCCCCAAATATGCACCCCTCATCAACCGTGTGAAGCCATCAGTGAAGACCATCAAGGTGTGGCCTGCGGGGGCAGATTCCACACTCCAGGAAAGGTTTCTACACACAGACTGGAGTATGTTTGCTTCTCAAGCCACCAGTGGCGCTCACACAGACATTGACTCTTACACCTCCTCTGTATTGGATCATATCAATATCACCATTGACAGTGTTACAACCCAGAAACAGATCACCACATATACAAATCAGAAGCCTTGGATGAACAAGGAAGTGCGACTCCTGTTGAAGTCACGCAACACTGCCTTCAGATCAGGAGATGCACAAGCCTACAGCAAATCCAGAGCAAACCTGAAGAGGGGCATCAAAAAGGCCAAGCACTGCTACAAGCTAAAGATAGAAGGACACTTTTCCAACTCTGACCCTCGACGCATGTGGCAGGGGATTCAGGCCATCAGTGACTACAAACCCACCCACTCCACCCCCGCAGCCACTGATGTCAACTTCCTGAACGAGCTAAATTACTTTTATGCTCGCTTTGAAAGAGACAACAGAGAAACTGCCACCAAGCTCAATCCCTCAGCTGACCACCCACCAATCATACTCTCCTCCACAGATGTCTGCAAGGCATTGAGCCGGATCAGCGCACACAAGGCTGCTGGACCAGACAACATCCCTGGTCGTGTTCTCAGGGCATGTGCGGAGTAGCTCGCTGGGGTTTTTACAGACATTTTCAACCTGTCTCTTGCCCAAGCAGCCGTACCAACATGCTTTAAATGCACTTCCATTGTGCCAGTGCCAAAACACTCTAGCCCGAGATGCCCTAATGACTACCGCCCTGTAGCACTCACACCCATCGTCATGAAGTGCTTTGAGCGGCTGGTCCTGGAACACCTAAAAGACTCCCTACCATCCACATTGGACTCACACCAGTTTGCCTACCGTAGCAATAGGAGCACAGAGGACGCAGTTTCCATGGCACTGCACTCTGTGCTCACTCACCTGGACAATAAGAACACTTATGCACATATGCTGTTTGTTGACTTCAGCTCAGCATTCAACACTGTCATCCCAACCAAGTTAATAGCCAAACTTGGAGACCTGGGCATCAATACCTCAATGTGTAACTGGATTTTGGACTTCCTGACCAACAGACCCCAGAATGTTCGATCAGGATTCACCTGCTCCACATCCATCACACTTAACACTGGTGTACCACAGGGCTGTGTGCTAAGCCCGTTTCTCTACTCCCTCTTCACCTCCGACTGCAAGCCTGTGTATGGATCTAATTCCATCGTCAAGTTTGCAGACGACACCACGGTGATTGGCCTCATCAGTAACAATGATGAGACTGCCTATAGGGAGGAGATCCAGCACCTGGCCACATGGTGCACTGAAAATAACCTGCTCCTCAACACCACCAAAACGAAGGAGCTCATCGTGGACTTCAGAAAGGAGTCAAGAGGCACACACGACACCATCCACATCAATGGAATGGCTGTTGAGCGTGTCTCCAGTTTCAAGTTCCTGGGGATCCACATCTCGGCGGACATGTCGTGGACAACCAACACCTCCAGCGTGGTCAAGAAGGCTCACCAGCGCCTCTTCTTTCTGAGGATACTGAGGAAGAATCAGCTCTCGTCTGCTATCCTGGTGAACTTCTATCACTGCGCAATAGAAAGCATCCTGACCAACTGTGTCACAGTATGGTATGGGAGCTGCTCTGTTGCGGAGCGCAAGGCACTGCAGCGGGTGGTGAAAACTGCCCAGCGCATCACAGGGACTCCACTACCTGCCATCGAACACATCCAGAGGAAACGCTGTCTGCATCGAGCTCGCAGCATCCTTAAGGACTCCTTTCACCCAGCCCACAGACTGTTTTCTCTCCTGCCCTCCGGTAGGCGTTTCAGGTGCCTCCGGACCAGGACCAGCAGACTAAAGAACAGTTTCTTCCCCAGAGCTGTCTCTTTACTGAACTCTAACCCCCGTTGATCCACTTCCTCATATATTATTAACTCTTCTCTCCTACCTCACATCTGCCTTATTTGCACTACTGAATGTAAATTTTTATTACAGTAACAACTGTTTACTTTTGTATCTTGCACTACCATACCTAAATTGGACTATGCTCATTTGCACTGCCGACTGTTGTTTACATTATCAATGTTTACATTAACACTTTGCACCGTATGTCTAATTGTAATATGCAATCACTTCCACTGCACTTTTACACCTTGTTCATCTGTATATATATTATATTGATAGTACATATCACCTGTAAATTCTGTTTATAGTAATAGCCATCTGTATATTTATTCACTATACATATTCACCTGTAAATTCTGTTTATATTAATAACCATCTTTCTATATATATTTATACATATATTCAGTACATATCCTTGTCCTGCACTTATTCAACCATTGTATATACTGCACTTGCTGCTATTGCACTTCTGGTTAGACCTAAACTGCATTTCGTTTCCCTGTACCTGTACTTGTGTAATGACAATAAAGTTGAATCTAATCTAATCTAATCTAATCTAATGAAGCACCATTACTTCAAAGGAGTTATACTTAAAGCCTGCCCTCTGAGAAATACTGAGAATATTGCTATAAATTGTAGCAACACCTCCCCCTGTCAGAGAGTCACCTCAGTCACCGCAGTCTCCACTTACGACACTCACCAGATCCCAATCCCCTGATATCTAAACACCGCCACCTGTCAACACTCATCAACTACACTATATCCCTGCACTCCTTCTGTTCACTCACTAACTGGTCTAAAATTTTCTATGTTGACTAACCTGACTTACCTGTTTGTTTACCTACCAGTTGCTCCTGTGCTCCTCTCCTTGTTCTCCACCGTCTCCACGCTCTGCTGTTCCCTCCGGATCCCCTGGAATAAGGAAAAGGACATGTAGCTGTTTCTTACTCCAGGTTTCTCTCTACATAGAGATACAATCCCACAAATTCTCTAGCGAACGAGCAAAGGTTGCCTTCCTGATCTCCCTACTAGCCGGACGGGCACTGCTCTGGGCACGAGCCATTTGGAACTCACAGACCACTTATAATTAACTCTTTCGATGCCTTCTCTTCCCATTTTTAAGGAGGTCTTTGGCCTATCCACCGGCTCGCTTTCCATTGCCGACCAAATCATCTGCCTCTGTCAGGGAGATTCTTCAGCCAGTGACTATACACTGGTGGCCTTGTGTGGATGGAACGTGGCGGCACTACTCATCGCTTACTGTCGGGGCTTGGATCCACAAATCAGAGACCAGATGGCAATCTACGATGACACTGTTGGTCTGGAGAGCTTTATGCAGAAGGCCGTTAAGATCTCCCAACGTCTCACGGCTTGTCAGCCGGACATAACCGCTCATTCTCCATCCTCACCAGCTGCCTGTCCTCCAGTACCAGAACCTATGCAAATGGATACCAATCGCCTCTCACGCACTGAGCATGCTCGACCCCATGCCCAGTGGTGAGTACCCTCCAATTAGAGCCTGTTATCTCTACCCTTCCACTGCTAATGGTACAACTGCTCACCCCATGTCATGTCATTTCAGTACCTGCTCTTGTGGATTCAGGATCCTCAGGCAATTTCATCTCACAAGCCCTCCTGAAACAGCTTGATTTACCTCGCCAGAGACAGGGCGAGTTGAAGATCGAAACCATACAGGGAAATTTGCTCAGGCGTGGGTACATCAAGTTCTGGTCTCCACCGATCACTTTGCAAGTAGGCTGTCTTCATCAAGAGAGGATTTCTTTTCTGGTTCTGGAGGGACCCACCGTTGATATCATCCTGGGACGCCCTTGGCTATCTCAACATTCCCCTGAAGTCAGATGGGAAACCAGTGAGATCCTCCGATGGAGTAAGACCTGCATCCAAGACTCTCTCTCCAACGTCCCTGTGCCCCTGGTTAATAACCCGAAGCTCCAAGTTCATTCCACCCTAGTGGAGAGCCCCGAACCTCGTGAGGTTCCAACTATCCCATCTGACTTCATGTCATTCCAGGATGTGTTCAGCAAACAGGCAGCCATGAAGTTACCACCGCATCGGCCATGGGATTGTGCCATTGACCTGCTGCCTGGAGCTATACTCCCCAAGGGTCGAGTATACCCCCTGTCCATCCCGGAGCGCAAGGCAATGGAGGAGTACATCAAGGAGGCTCTCCAACAACAATTCATTCATCCTTCTACCTCTCCTGCAGCCTCGAGCTTCTTCTTCGTGGGCCAGAAGGATGGAGGCTTGCAGCCCTGCAATGACTACAGGACCCTCAATGATCACACTGTCAAGCTCCCTTATCCTCTTCTCCTGGTCCTGGCTGCCCTTGAGGAACTCCCTGGGGCCCGCATCTTCTCGAAGCTGGACCTGCGGAGCACCTATAACCTCGTTCATATCCGGGAAGGCGAGATCGGGTCATGCCGTACGGCCTTTCTAACTCTCCAGGGATTTATGAACGAGGTGTTCTGGGAGTTCCTCCACCGATTTGTCATTGTGTACATAGACAATATCCTGATCTACTCCTGGAACCTGGCCGAACATTGCCAGCATGTGACGCAGGTCCTCTTCCAACTCTGGAAAAACCACCTCTACCTGAAGCTCGAGAAGTGAGTTCCACCGCCCCATGATTCAGTTCCTTGGCTACATCCTCAGTGCGGATGGGATCCAGATGGACCAGGGGAAGGTCCAAGCCATCTGGGACTGACCCCAGCCTCAGTCAGTAAAGGAACTTCAACAATTTCTCGGCTTCGCAAACTTCTACCGGAGGTTCATTCTGAACTTCAGTTTCCTCTCAGCCCCCCCTTCACTTCCATGCTCCGTCAGAAACCCAAGTCTCTGTCCTGGAACTCCGAAGCTCAAGCCGCCTACAAGAAGCTCCAGGAGGCCTTCTGCACTGCTCCCATCCTCTCACATCCTGAACCCCAACTCCCTTTCATAGTGGAAGTGGATGCCTGCACCACCGGTGTGGGAGCAGTACTGTCTCAATCCCATGGAGAGCCTCCCCGACTCCGCCCTTGTGCTTACTTTTCCGGGAAGCTTTCCCCTGTGGAGCGAAACTAGGATATTGGAAATCGGGAGCAGCTCGCCATTAAACTGGCGCTGGAGGAATGGAGACACTGGCTGGAGGGAGCTCAACACCCCTTTACGGTCATCACTGACCACAAAAACCTGGAATATCTCTGAAGTGCTAAGAGGTTGAACCCCCGGCAGGCTCGCTGGGCCCTCTTCTTCACCCGGTTCCAGTTTACCATCACGCATCAACCCGGAGATAAGAATGTCAAGGTGGATTCCCTCTCACGTATCCATGGCCCCGACAAACCCTCCACACCTGAAACCATACTCCCTCCAGCTGTCCTTGTGAGCCCCATTCGGTGGGCCCTGGACGAACAGATTCGCCTCGCTTCCATCACCGAACCCGCTCCGCTGGGAGGCCCAGAGGGCAAAACCTACATGCCCACCTCCTTGAGGACTTCCTTTCTGGGCTCCCTACATGCTTCCCCAGGCTCTGGACACCCAGGCAGTCAGCGTACTCTCTCACTCCTCCAAGCTCGGTACTGGTGGCCCAGGATGGCCCGGGATGTCTCCCAGTACGTTCAAGGATGCTCAGTCTGCGCCATCTCCAAAACTCCCATCACTTACCCACTGGAAAGTTAGTCCCATTACCCATTCCACATCGCCCCTGGTCCCACGTTGGAGTCGACTTTGTCAAAGATCTCCCCAAGTCTGAAGGTTATACTTGCATTCTCTTGGCAGTTGACAGATTCTCCATAGCCTGCAAGTTAATTCCCCTCCAGGGTTTACCCATCGCCCTCGAAACCGCAGAGGCCCTCTTCCATTATCTCTTCCGCACCTTCGGCATTCCGGAAGATTTACATTTACATTTTACATTTAGCCATTTTGCAGACGCTTTTATCCAAAGCGACTTACAATTGGGGATACAAAAAGCGATTCATCTTGAGGAGGCAATCCGACAAACGAAGTGCTTGTAACACCAAGTCTCAGCCGTTATTTAAATAAGTACAAGCTAGCAGGGGAAGGAATAAATAAGGAGAAAGTTTTTTTTTTTTTTTTTTTTATGTGTGGGGTATAGTCAAGTAGTGTCGAAAGAGATGAGTTTTCAGCTGTTGCCTGAAGATTGACAAGGATCCGGCACTCCGAATATGGGTGGGAAGATCATTCCACCAGCTAGGAATGGTGAACGAGAATGTTCTGGAGAGAGATTTTGAGCCTCTTTGTGATGGTACCACGAGACGTCGCTCACTAGCAGATCTCAGACTTCTGGAGGGGATGTAGATTCTTAGTAGTGAGTGCATGTAGGCGGGTGCTGAGCTTGTGGTTGTTCTATAAGCAAGCATCAGTGTCTTGAACTTGATGCGAGCTGCGATTGGTAGCCAATGCAATGAGATGTCCGACATCTCCGACCATGGGCCACAGTTTGTCTCCCGTGTCTGAAAGGCGTTCTTCAAGCTCCTCGATGTCACCGTCAGTCTCTCCTCGGGGTATCACCCCCAGACTAACGGCCAGACTGAGCGGAAGATTCAGGAGATTGGGAGATATCTCTGGGCCTACCCTCAAGCAAACCACTACCGACCTCACCCCTTTCCAGTGCATACTTTGCTACCAACCCCCTCTGTTTCCCTGGACAGAGGAGCCCTCTGACATTCCAGCTGTCGACCACTGGTTCCATGCGAGCGAGAGTTTGGGACTCAGCTCATGTCCAACTCCAGCAAGCAGTGCGGAGATACAAGACCTACGCAGATGCCCGTTGGTCTTACACCCCCGTCTATCCCCTCACCCAGAATGCCTACGAGAATGTTAAAAAACCAACATATCTTGCACATGAAAAGAATTAACAAACATTTTGGCACAGTAGACATTCGTATATAATGACTTTTTACATCTTTATCCATAGGGAATAACTATCCTGCAGGCTTTACTGTGACAGTGTTACAACAGTCACCCAGTTGCTCTGCTGCACGGGCTCTACCAGAACCAAACAATGTACAGGACTCCCTGAGCTAGCATCCAAAGCAGTGTCTACAGCCCTCACATTTTTACTATCCTCAGCTAAAGTTTGGATGCATGTCTCTAGTTCTAAAATCTTCTCTGTTTTATGAACTCGTGAAAAACGGAGCGAGAGAGAAATTAAATGGTGTAAAAAGAGAAGACATAATAGGTGCGAATAGAAACATGAATGGAACCACGAGTGTCAAGCTAACCAGCTAACGAATACTAACACGCTGCACTCATGGTTTTAAAAAGCGAACAAGTTACTTAGATTAGTTTGATAGATAATACCAGAAATATGGTGGGAATGAAGTTATATATTATCACTTTAAACAACAGAGAGTGAAAGTAAGATAGAGATTCAACAGAAAAGCGAAGCTACAACGGAGCTACAATCACAAATCTCTCAACAGCACGACAGACAGGAGCAGACCATTTTAATGATCTAAGTGCATGGTCTAAAGCGCACTGTGCAGGTGCACTTATGGCGTGTCTGAATCCACTTTTACTAGTTTAACAATGGGGAAAAAAATGGTCAATCTTGGCCAACTGAAAAGTATGAACATGAAAAGTATGAGCATGTACAGCACTCAATACTTATTTGGGGCTCCTTTTGCCTGAATTACTGCAGCAATGCATAGTGGCATGGAGTCGATCAGTCAGTGGCATCTGAATCCACTAGGCTACCTGTGACATCTCCGACCATGGGCCACAGTTTGTCTCCCGTGTCTGAAAGGCGTTCTTCAAGCTCCTCGATGTCACCGTCAGTCTCTCCTCGGGGTATCACCCCCAGACTAACGGCCAGACTGAGCGGAAGATTCAGGAGATTGGGAGATATCTCTGGGCCTACCCTCAAGCAAACCACTACCGACCTCACCCCTTTCCAGTGCATACTTTGCTACCAACCCCCTCTGTTTCCCTGGACAGAGGAGCCCTCTGACATTCCAGCTGTCGACCACTGGTTCCATGCGAGCGAGAGTTTGGGACTCAGCTCATGTCCAACTCCAGCAAGCAGTGCGGAGATACAAGACCTACGCAGATGCCCGTTGGTCTTACACCCCCGTCTATCCCCTCACCCAGAATGCCTACGAGAATGTTAAAAAACCAACATATCTTGCACATGAAAAGAATTAACAAACATTTTGGCACAGTAGACATTCATATATAATGACTTTTTACATCTTTATCCATAGGGAATAACTATCCTGCAGGCTTTACTGTGACAGTGTTACAACAGTCACCCAGTTGCTCTGCTGCATGGGCTCTACCAGAACCAAACAATGTACAGGACTCCCTGAGCTAGCATCCAAAGCAGTGTCTACAGCCCTCACATTTTTACTATCCTCAGCTAAAGTTTGGATGCATGTCTCTAGTTCTAAAATCTTCTCTGTTTTATGAACTCGTGAAAAACGGAGCGAGAGAGAAATTAAATGGTGTAAAAAGAGAAGACATAATAGGTGCGAATAGAAACATGAATGGAACCACGAGTGACAAGCTAACCAGCTAACGAATACTAACACGCTGCACTCATGGTTTTAAAAAGCGAACAAGTTACTTAGATTAGTTTGATAGATAATACCAGAAATATGGTGGGAATGAAGTTATATATTATCACTTTAAACAACAGAGAGTGAAAGTAAGATAGAGATTCAACAGAAAAGCGAAGCTACAACGGAACTACAATCACAAATCTCTCAACAGCACGACAGACAGGAGCAGACCATTTTAATGATCTAAGTGCATGGTCTAAAGCGCACTGTGCAGGTGCACTTATGGCGTGTCTGAATCCACTTTTACTAGTTTAACAATGGGGAAAAAAATGGTCGGCACGCCCGGCGCATGGCCTAAAAGGGTTGTCCCTATTCTCTTAATGAGTAATCTGTGTTTTTTGGGCATATCGTACAATAAACCAATCAGAGTCTCATCTCCCATTCCCTAAAAGAGCCAGTTGGGCTCGTGCCATGGCGGATTCGCTATTTACACGGCGGAATTTGCAAGGACAAAGACTGAACGCGTCTCCAGAGAGGAAACGGATCTGCTCATGCATGAGCAAATAGGTAGTCTGATTATTTAAAAAAAAAAAATTCATTTTTTTTTTATTGACAGGACAGTAGAGATATGACAGCAAGTGAGTGGGAGAGAGAGAGATAGGAGCTGGGAGCAGGAAAGCTCCACGAGGCAGGATTTGATCTCAGGACACCCAAAGCACAACTGCACCATACAGGTGCTGGTCATATAATTAGAATATCATCAAAAAGTTGATTTATTTCACTAATTCCATTCAAAACGTGAAACTTGTATATTATATTCATTCATTACACACAGACTGATATATTTCAAATGTTTATTTCTTTTAATTTTGATGATTATAACTGACAAATAAGGAAAATCCCAAATTCAGTATCTCAGAAAATTAGAATATTACTTAAGACCAATACAAAGAAAGGATTTTTAGAAATCTTGGCCAACTGAAAAGTATGAACATGAAAAGTATGAGCATGTACAGCACTCAATACTTATTTGGGGTTCCTTTTGCCTGAATTACTGCAGCAATGCATAGTGGCATGGAGTCGATCAGTCAGTGGCACTGCTCAGGTGTTATGAGAGCCCAGGTTGCTCTGATAGTGGCCTTCAGCTCTTCTGCATTGTTGGTTCTGGCATATAGCATCTTCCTCTTCACAATACCCCATAGATTTTCTATGGGGTTAAGGTCAGGCGAGTTTGTTGGCCAATTAAGAACAGGGATACCATGGTCCTTAAACCAGATACTGGTTGATTTGGCACTGTTTGCAGGTGCCAAGTCCTGCTGGAAAATGAAATCTGCATCTCCATAAAGTTGGTCAGCAGCAGGAAGAATGAAGTGCTCTAAAACTTCCTGGTATACGGCTGCGTTGACCTTGGACCTCAGAAAACACAGTGAACCAACACCAGCAGATGACATGGCACCCCAAACCATCACTGACTGTGGAAACTTTACACTGGACCTCAAGCAATGTGGATTGTGTGCCTTCCTCCTGACTCTGGGACCCTGATTTCCAAAGGAAATGCAAAATTTACTTTCATCTGAAAAGAGGACTTTGGAGCACTGAGCAACAGTCCGGTTCTTTTTCTCCACAGCCCAGGTAAGACGCTTCTGACGTTGTCTCTGGTTCAGAAGTGGCTTGATAGCCCTTTTCCTGAAGACGTCTGAGCGTGGTGACTCTTGATGCACTGAATCCAGCTTTAGTTCACTCCTTGTGAAGCTCTCACAAGTGTTTGAATCAGCTTTGCTTGACAGTATTCTCAAGCTTGCGGTCATCCCTGTTGCTTGTGCACCTTTTCCTACCCAAATTCTTCCTTTCAGTCAACTTTGCATTTAATATGCTTTGATACAGCACTCTGTAAACAGCCACACCTTTCAGTAATGACCCTCTGTGACTTATCCTCTTTGTGGAGGGTGTCAATGTTCATCTTCTGGATCATTGCCAAGTCAGCAGTCTTCTCCATTATTGTGGTTTCAAAGAACAAGAGATACCCGGAATTTATACTGTAGGGATGGTTATTAATTGAAACTCAAATATAAATATTCTAATATTTTGAGATACTGATTTTTGACTTTCATGAGCTGTAAGCTCTAATCATCAAAATTAAAAGAAATAAACATTTGAAATATATCAGTCTGTGTGTAATGAATGAATATAATATACAAGTTTCACTTTTTGAATGGAATTAGTGAAATAAATCAACTTTTTTGATGATATTCTAATTATATGACCAGCACCTGTATATTGGTGCACTGCCCACAAGGCTATTGGCACAGACAGGTAGCCTAATTCTGATACATGCAGTGACTATCCATTATGACATGTAGGCATTTTTTTTATTTATATAGCCCACACATTAATAATATTTTACATTGTAATCCTTTCATTTTTAATATTTATATTTAACAAAGCTGGGTGTATGAAAGGGCCTTTCACATCTGCATATTGACGCCAACTGTTTCTTATTGAAAGCAATGGAGTACCCTGCATGTCAAAAAAATAATGCTAATGTGATACTGTGTGTGTTAAAAAGTGATGCCATAGGGTCCTGACTAAGTGTCAATATGTGACAAGCTGGGAGTGAGAATGTATAGTCAGGAAAAGGACTGGGAACCCCTGTACTAGATTACATTTGTTTCCCATTTTTGCCAGTGTAGTCATTTTTGACTGCGAGGAGCATAAAGTGTGTCTGTTTTTTTCAGGGCCGTGTAACCTTTTTGAATCATCACCATGATTTTGTTTGTTTGTTTGAGTGTTTATGTTTACATAGAAATTTCCAAAACCTTGACCAAGTTTCGTGTCATTGCAATTAAGAAGAAAAATAATGTTTTTCAATTTTTCAGTCAAAAATTATAGAAGAGCACCAGAGGGTTAAATAGTATTAACACTTTGAAGCTGCACATAAACGAAACTAAAATTCATTACGGGGCATATTTGCCACAATTTCTTGCATTTTTAGGCATTTTTATTCATTTTGCTGGTATGTTTGCCATACACTCTTGTTAATTTCTGACTCTTGTCCTAATATGAAATGTTTTCACTGGAACCTACTTACATAACCCCCACTGGAAATCACTGGTTTATAGAGTTGGTATAAAATTATATACAGAGTTATAGTTGTGGTGTTTGCAAAGTAAACAATAAAGAATGATGAGAGAACAAATGGCTTCAACTCACTTTACCATTTAATAAACTTAATCACAGACAACCAAAAAGGGAGAACTGAGGACATTTATAGGAGAGAGAACAAAAAGAGCAAACAAGGTAATTAAACTCAGGTGGAGATAATCACAGATAATGGGTTGACAAGGAACGGAACCAAACCAAATAAGGACAACAGGGATCACAGACAGGCAGACATGTAACAATAGTATATAGTTGATATATCTAGCAAAATCTCTTTTAAATTCTGTTTATTTTCTTTCAGCTGAAATCAGATTACGACACAGGGGACTTTACTATCAAGTATATCCTCTCAGGTGAAGGAGCTGGTGAAATCTTCAAAATTGATGAGTACACAGGTGATATTTACTTATCACAACGTCTGGACCGTGAACTGAAGCCCTTCTACATACTACAGGCCCAGGCCATCAACCGCAGCTCCAAACAGCCTGTTGAACCTGAGTCTGAGTTTATAATTAATGTCCAGGACATCAATGACAACTCTCCAGAATTCATTAATGAGCCCTATGTATCCAGCATTCCAGAGATGTGTCCCACAGGTGCGTTAACCTCTGTGTTCTATATATTTTATTGACAAATACTAAAAAAGAGAGACAACAAAATAATTATTACCTTCCTAATTACTAGAATTACTACCGTCAATGTTCAGGACTCACAACCAAATATTCACAGAAAGCTTGATTGGTATTTGACATATGAATATAATTGTGGAACATCTAATAACCTAGAAAATTTTGTTGTTTGCAACTTTGTTGCAGCAGTCTGGAGAGAGTTATTTCTGTTCCAAAATGTCAATACACAACAAATATCTCCAAAAAAATAAAATGGTTTTGCTTTTAATGGTGAAATAGAAGATGGCCCTGTTGCAACAAAATTGAAAACACACAATTCTATTTATTATTATTATTATTATT
This sequence comes from Acrossocheilus fasciatus, assembly GCA_036784905.1. Classification (NCBI taxonomy): domain Eukaryota; kingdom Metazoa; phylum Chordata; class Actinopteri; order Cypriniformes; family Cyprinidae; genus Acrossocheilus; species Acrossocheilus fasciatus. The sequence continues at coordinate 174,280 of CM071961.1, forward strand.
ATTATTATGAAGTATATTTTTATATTAAAAAATCAGGGTTATGGTGAGGCACTTGTAAAACATAAAACATATGAGAAACACAAATTTCCCTGATTTCTTTTGACACAAAGTCATTGTACTATTAAAACATACTGTTTTAATGTGCTGCAGAGCTGAAAACTTCCTTGTTAGTCCAAAAAAAAAAAAAAACCTTTCATTAAAATTGAATAGCAAAAAAAATATTTATTTTCTACTTTATAATCTAGAGGGGTTTAAATACATCAGCACAGACACAGATCATCACCTATTTCTTCACCGTCACCTCTTTGCCTTCATGTTCTTCATCAACACCCACTGACACGTTAGTAATGTGACAGGCAGGAAAAATACAACAGGATCAGTATCCTAAATTCAATTTATAATTCAGTGGAATGGGTTCAAAATATAATCAATATTTTTTTAATGATTAGTACCTTATAATAGTGCTTATTCAACAAATTAATGTTTGTATTTTAAACTGTAAAGACGAAAAGAAATCAGAATCAGAATCAGAATGTGTGTATTTCAATAAGCCGAAAAAATGCAGGGTAAGGTCATGCTTGGTGAAATCTAGCTGTGTCGATCAATTTATTCTTAAGTTGTTCATGACCTTTTATGATAAAGGTGAACAGTTTAACATGTTTACATGACCATGCGTGTTGTCGTTTTATTAAGCATAATCAATTTAAGAACGTGTATATAAAACTTTCGGTAACACTTTATTTTAAGGTCTCTTAACTAGTTGCTAATTAGCATGCATATTAATAGAATAATATGCTATTATTCTATTAACTAACCTATGTCTGTCAATAGACAATGTGATCAGGTTTAAGGGACAAAAGGCTCCCTTAGCTGTTGAAACTTTAGTGAATTGCTTTTAGCCGAATCCTTAGCCATCTTCAAGAAACGGCTAAAAAACAAAAAAACCTTGCTACGTGTACTGCGTTAGGCTAACCAAGATTTGTCGTAGCACTTGCATGTAGTTGCTCTTTTGTTGGTTTTGATTGCTTCTGTTGTCCTCATTTGTAAGTCACTTTGGATAAAAGCATCTGCTAAATGACTAAATGTAAATGTAATATGAGCCAGCAGAGGTTGGCAACATATGTTACCTACCAACAGTAACAAATATACACAAAGGCAGCAAAGAAGAGACCGGACAGAAGACAGCGAGGAGCAAGTGAAGAACAGACATGCATAGAATAAAGAACAGACTCATTTAAAGGACTTTTCATAAATAAGAGACAGACAAACATTGGCAGAATTCATGAGAGTAACACATGTGTGAATATAAACCAGTGTTTGCTCATTAACCCTTCTCTCTCCTCTACAGGAACCACAGTTATCCAAGTGACAGCCACAGATGCTGATGACCCTATGTTTGGGAACAATGCTAAACTCATCTATTCCATCTTGGAAGGGGAGCCCTACTTCTCAGTGGAACCCAAAACAGGTGCAAATCCTATGCTTGGCAATAACCTATATGCTTTAACCCTCTGGGGTCTGAGGTTGTTTTGGGGGCCTGGAGAAGTTTTGACATGCCCTGACATTTGTGCTTTTTTCAGTTGCTTATAAAATTATAAATGGCTAAAGTCTAATAACACTGTAAACAGCACAAACTGGGCTACAATAATATGTTAGCAGCATTTATGTACATGATTGTGTTTTTGAGAAAGAAACATTTATGTGTGGTTCGTGAAAAACTACAATTTTGAAGTCACTGAAATAAGGCCATAAAACACATACAGAACATTTGTTCACAAGACTTTTGAGAACTGGATCTTGTACCCTAGTGTTTTTGCTTCAAAATGATATGAAAATCATCTTGTTTACTTGCTCACAGAAAACAATATAATGATTTAAATTTTCTAAGACAATTTTTGAGTAGAAAGGGTCTATGCATGAAGGCGTGAACCTTCACATTCACACCTGAGAAGACAAAGGCCCGCATAATGAGCTGCATAATGAGCCATTAAGGCAGGTATGTGACTGAGAGGAAAGAGTTATAAGAAAGAATATGAGGACAAAATAGCTAAATATATTCTAAATAAACTACAAAAAATATATACATTTATCACACAAAATAACTTGATATTAACAGTTTATTAGGAACTTTCAAAGCTGACTTTTTAGCATCATTACTCCAGTCACATGATTCTTCAGAAATAATTCTAATATTCTGATTTGCTGCTAAAAAACAAACATTTATAATAATAATAATAAATTATTATTATTATTATTATTATGATGTTGAAAAGAGCTGAGGTTTTGCAGATTTTTTTTATGAAAAGAAAGTTCAGAAGAACATCATCGTTTGTAACATGATAAATGTCACTTGTGTGCTAAATAAAAGTTTTAATTTCTATATATACTAACTCCAAGCTTTTGAATGGTATAGTGTATATTGTTACACTTGGAGTAAGACTGGAGTAATGATTTGGACTAAAGTTTGGACTGGTAGTATGTCATTCTTGCAACAGATTCTGTCCAAGTAAATCATACCTGATATTTACGTGTTTTATTCAAGTATTTCTGCTTCTTTCCATTGATTCAAGAAAGTAAAAAATAAAACATAATCAGTAGTCAAGGAGCTTGTTTTACCATAGAATATCAGTGTAGTTGAACATTTGATGTTGGTACAGTGCTCTCAGAGGAAAACAGTTTGAAGAAAGTCATCAGGATTCATCTGTGGTGCAGGTATCTGATTCAATAAAATACAAACAACCAAAAAAACAAAAACAAAAAAACATTTGCGAGCATGTTAATTGTTACCAGACTTGGTTGTAGATGTGGGAAGCACAACACAGGGGTAAAGAAACAAAAATCTTTTTAATAAGTTTCAACGTACTTATTCCATTATACAACATCAAGCTAAGACCAGGACTAAAGAAAACTGATGACTTATAAAGGAAAAGGAACAAACGAGCAAACAAGATAATAAATGGAAATCAGGTGGGGATGATTAACTAATGACAAAGACCGGAACAAAACCAAATAAGGGAAAACAGGAAATTAGAAGGGACAAACACGTAACATACACAGATTCTCCTGATATTAATTAATATATATCAATTTTTGAACCGAGTAGGCTAGGCTATTAACAATAAACATGTTCTAAATATAATTAGACTCGTAGAATTCATCATGTTACAGTGTACACTCATATATTACTTCTATTGTTTTATAAAGAGCATGAAAACATCATCGCGCCATAAGAAATTTAAATACAACAAATTGCCTTTCGTATTCAAAAAGCTTTACTCTATTTCAAACATTGTAGTCAGGAATTATATTTGGGCAAAAACCCAGCTATGATAGCCAAGTATGTATGATTTTATAGTAGCCTATGATATGATTCTGCAGCCATAGACTCATGCATGCTTTGTACTATATAAGGATGTAGCCTACTTTGTACTATAAAAAAAGGTTATTTAATACCTGAGAAACTAATTGTTATTGTTTAGCGTGCTATTAAAATATATTTGTGAACAGAGTATTAATAATAAACATAGTCTAAACATTCTTAGACGAGTAGCATTCATCATGTTGTAGTCTGGGAAAAACCCAACTGTTACTAAATGTGTTCAAGTTTATGTCACAATAACACGTTAACTAATGCAAAAAAGAAACATTACTCATCAGATTGATCTCCTCTACTGGATGAAATCTTGTTGTTCTTGTGAGGGAAATCCTGCCTTTACTCAGCATGTCTTCCAGAAACGAACAGTAGCCGCGATGAAGGACCTCCTCACTCTTTGTTTGTGTTGGGTGTTTGCACGTGCGCACATCCCATGTGGATAATTTACATATGAGCGGCATGAGCCGCGCGGGGGCAGGATCGCATTAGAGATAATGAGTCAGACCGGAAAGACTGAATATCGTGTTGGTTTCATACAGATTACTTCATCAAAGAGTATTTTTGATTAAGTTAAGTATTTGACTTCATCAAAGAATATTCAATAAGACTTACTTCCTTTAAAAGTAGACACTTCAAGCTTTCTATAGATATATCTCCCATGTATGTGTGCTGAGCATTTGCTGAGTTACAGTTCATTTCAGTGTTGTTATGAGTGTATACAAATAAAAGTAGACCCCTTACAGATTCAAATGGTGTATTGCTCTTATCTGTACGATCAAAAATGGCAGAGTAATTCAAGCTCATTTCGGCCTTATCAGGAAAATCTGTCACAAAACGCGTATCCGCGTTTGTCGACCCCAGAGGGTTACACATAAATTATCTGTATTTCAGTGCATTAGATGTAAATATAAAACTAAATGGTATTTATGTAAAATAAAGACAAAATCATGAATATAGTATAGTTATAAAAATATTTATTAATGTGTGACAGTAAAATATTGTGAAACATGTCCATTGTGATGTGAAAACTAGACCTATGGTTACTCTGTTAGGACACCTGTTTCAAAGTCTTGACACTTCGGGCTGGTTGTTTGTTTTGAAAGATTTTGTGGCAGGGTCATGGCACATTTATGTAGCATTTGAACTTTGCTTTGTTTTTCCCCCATGTGCTTCTCTTTCAGTTTCTTGTGTCTTTGGTCCTCCCCTTGCTACATTGTTATTAATTCTTTCCTTGCCAGCGTTTTTGAAAAAAGTTGCCAGCCACCGCCAGCATTTGTCATCATTTTCACTAAAGTTTCATGGCCCCCACAATATTTTGTTGTATGAATATCTGAACATGCAGTACTTCAAAATAAAGATCAGAGCCTCTACTCTAAAAAGAAAATAAATAAATAAAAATCTGTTTTACTCTAACTTCAAAAATTATTTTTTGTCGACACTTGACTGTAGGTAAATTTAATTAAAAACGCATCATTTTGAACAAAAAACTGAGAAGATTGCGGTTTTATCAAATATTACATTTGAATCCATATTCAGTATAGTGATGAAAGCATAGATGCAGTAGATCACTTCCACCAGCACTCCCAAAGCTTGCACTGTCCTTTACCACTTCCTGGATCAACATTTCACTCTTTAACATTATGGCAGTTTTCATTATCATGCGGTTTATTGTTGATGACTGCATTATCTGCTTGCATATGAAATCACTCATTTCTGCATCTTCCTCGTGTTTTTGATTGATTGATTCTAGACTCCTTCAGAAGATGTGTAATAGCACCCCTCAGTGTATAATTGTCACACCCCTGGACTTTTATTTGTTTCATTCCCCGTGTGTGACCTAGTTTCTGTCTTCCATTATTGTGTCATTATGTTCAGGTGTGTCCCCTCATTATCATTAATTACTTTCCCCTTATAAGTTGCATTCAGTTCTGTGTTCCTTGGTCCGATCTCGTCGATGTTTATTTGTGATGCCTTCCCTTGTGTTTGGATTATTAAAGACTGATGAGCACTATCCTCCTTTGTCGTCATCTCTACTCCCGCACCAAACCGTGACAGAAGATCGGACCAACAGAAAGTAAGCGGCGTGTTTCCCTCGCGTTTTTGTTTGCGTTTTGGTCAGTTTTTATTTCCCATTTTTGTTCTATGGACCCCCTTTTGCGACCCGAATTCCTCCTCCTCCTGCTGGAGCAGGGGGACCGATCTCTCGAGGACCACACCAGACTATTCCTGATGATCGCTAATGCCACCAGCTACCCGGACGGCACGCTCTGCTCATTCTACGACGCAAGTTTGAACACCGCGTGCAGAGCGCTGTCGTCCGCGGATGGTCCTCGAGAGGATTTCGCCGCCTTCGCGGAGTGGATTCTGGTGAGAAACGACGCCCGCCAGCGCGAAGCCGAGCGACTGAGCGGAAGATAGCCCCCCGGAAGTTGAGCCCAATACGTCAGATCAGGTGCGAGAGCCGGCGACAGTGCCCATCGCGAGGGAGCCAGCCGTGGACGGTGTGAGCGCGGAGTGGAGCTCCGCCCCCTGTATCACGGCTGAGGATGAGTTGATTATTCATCTGGGGCTGCTGGACTTTGAAGGGGATCTCATTAACTGGGAAACGGATCCTTTGCCTCCACTGGTCCCGTCCAGCCCACCTTTGCCTCCGCTGGTCCCGTCCAGCCCACCTTCGCCTCCGCTGGTCCCGTCCAGCCCACCTTCGCCTCCGCTGGTCCCGTCCAGCCCACCTTCGCCTCCGCTGGTCCCGTCCAGCCCACCTTCGCCTCCGCTGGTCCCGTCCAGCCCACCTTCGCCTCCGCTGGTCCCGTCCAGCTCAGAGCCTCCCGAGTGCCCCCTAGAGCCCGCGCTGCAAAAGCGCCCATCAGAATCCGCACTGCAAGAGCGCAAACCAGAGCCCGCGCTGCAAGAGCACCGACCAGTGCCGGCCCCTCACAAATGCCCGCCCTCCCACCCGCTCCTGCCTCCTCCCACCCGCTCCTGCCTCCTCCACCGCTGTCGTCTGGAAGCCCCTTTGCTCGCCCTCAGCCCGCCATCAATGCGGTGCGAGCCCCACGGGACTGCCATCCTCCAGCGTTGCCGGGGCTGGAGTATCCCTCACCTCCGCCTCCAGCCTCCTCGGCCTGGACTCAGCCTCGGTCCGTTGACCCGGTGGCTCCGCCTCGGCTCCTAGTTCCCTCACCTCCACCGTCACCCGTCTATCCTCCAGCTCCACCGGGCTCCCTCGTCCCTCCGGCTCCGCCTTGGTCGGGCGTCGACCCGCCATCGCCTCAGGACTCCGCTCCTCCGGCTGCACCTCGTCGCTCTGTCCCACCAGCTCAGTTGGGCTCCTTCCTCCCGCCAGCTCCACCTTGGTCCTCAGTCGCTCCGGCTTCGCTGCGGATCTCCGGAGCTCCACATCCGCCTCAGTCACCAGAGCACTCGGCTCCACCTTGGCCCCCCGGATCCTCGGCATCCCCCTCGCTCGTCGGCTCTCCGTCTCCACCTCGGGCTCCTCCACCACCTGCTCCGCCGCCGTCAGTCGGCCCCCTGGAGTCGGCAGCCATCCCTCCTCCATGGCTCCTCCCTCCGTCGGCTCCACCGTGGCCCATCATCATGGCTGTGGCCTGGGTCCTGCCAGGCTCCTCCTGCTCCGGGTCCCTCCTGTCTCCTCCCTGGCTCCTCCCTCCTTCGTCACCTCCCTGGTCTCTGTCAGCCGGCCCCCTTCCGGTGGTCCGTCCTCCTCCTGAGCCTCCGCCTTTTTGTTCCCACCCGTTTCCCTCCCCTCTGTTGTTCCACGGTGCGAGGACGCACCTTCCGGGAGGGGGAGGTAATGTCACACCCCTGGACTTTTATTTGTTTCATTCCCCGTGTGTGACCTAGTTTCTGTCTTCCATTATTGTATCATTATGTTCAGGTGTGTCCCCTCATTATCATTAATTACTTTCCCCTTATAAGTTGCATTCAGTTCTGTGTTCCTTGGTCCGATCTCGTCGATGTATGTTTGTGATGCCTTCCCTTGTGTTTGGATTATTAAAGACTGTTGAGCACTATCCTCCTTTGTCGTCATCTCCACTCCCGCACCAAACCGTGACAATAATAGTGAAAACACGTAAAATTAACCTGGAAAATTCTGTGTTTCGCGTGGAAAGAGTTAAGGTACAAATGATTGCTTTTTACACATTTTTAAAGAACACATTGCGTAATTATTTACAGTGTAGGGTGGATAAAGTAAGTGGATTATTTCTTAAAATTAAATAAAATCACTTATCAAAAAGAAATAAGAACATGGTCCTCTTTTCAAGGAAAGACCAATGGTTATACAGGTATGTGCATTATTTATGGAAACATGAATACAACATTCTAATTAAGTACTTAGTAGTAGCCATGGTACTTACATGAAACAAAATGTACTTACCCTGTAACTAATTTATGGAATAGCCTATACTTACAGTTTGTAATTATGAAGATGTAATAGGCAGCTTTTGTTACACATATGTAACAGGCCGAGTTTGTTACACAGCTACTTATGTAACCAAAAGATTGTTACATGTGTTGCAGACTTTATACAACATAATTATAAATGTAAGTACACAGTCATAAGCTACTTAAAATAAAGTGTATCAAGATTGTACTTAAATGTACAAGTAGCTGTGTAACAGACTTGGTAGCGATTGTGAAAAGATAGCCAACCAACACTCTCATACAAGCTACAATTATGAGTATGAAAACTAGAATTAGTTACAAATCTTAATGCTGCATGATATACTGAATCCAGCATTTTCAATGAAGATTGATTTGCATGCATGTATAAAATATCACCGTAATCCAGTATTGACAGAAATGTTGCTTGTATAAGTGTTTTTCCTCACACTAAAAGAGAAACCGCCTTTTTTTTTTTTTTTTTTTTTAAATACTCTATATGCTGCTTAAAGGACAAACTTTCTTCTAAAAGGAAACCAATATATTTATAGACTGATACTCTTTCAATTACTTTCTCATCTAATGTAACAATTTGACAAGCATAGTCTCTTTTCCTTGATTTAGAAAAGCACAACATTTTGGTTTTGTCTGAGTTTAATACAAGTCTCATTTTATGAAGATTCTTCTTAATAAAGTTAAAAGCAGTGTAGGAGCCATGCTTAATATCTTATTTAATTTTTCTATATGTTCATTTAAAGGTTAGTTTGTTGCTAATGTTGTTTATTTCTCTGAGTGCGTGTCCTCTATAGGTGTGAAGGGAAAATGTTTAAAGGGATATGCCACCCCTGACAGGAGGGGGGCGCTGGTGCGAGAGCATACAGTCTTTCGACTGTGCGCATGGAGCTAGGATGGCATGGTGCAGCAGGCCTGCAATTAGCCTTCAAGTTGTTTGTTTGTTTTGTTGCAATTCAAGTTAATTTTGGAGCAATAAACTTCAGTTATTGTTTGGAACTTCAAGTCTTTCTGGATTCATGCTACTTTGCACGCGTCGGTCTAAATCATCAACACCTCCCACAGTGGCAAAGAAACAAGGGACAAAATTAGAAAGTGTAAGCTTAACTTAACCTAACCACTACATCATGTCGAAAGACTTTGCTTTGAAAATGGAACTTATTTGAGAAAGGCATGGCATCGGAGGCAGCAAGCAAAGAAACTTCTCAAAGAGGTATGTGCTTGAGGATGCAATTTGCTGAGCTAATGCTGAGTTAAATTTGAATATTATTGGAAATACTTTCAAGTTTGATGCTGAAGATACTGAAAGATACTTTAAAGTGTTCAAAGAATTTGATGTTTATATATATATATATATATATATATATATATATATATATATATATATATATATATATATATATATATATATATATATATATATATATATATATATATATATATATATATAAATAAATTTTAAAGAAGAATCAAGAGATTTGAAAAAAGCTTTGTCTTGGAAAGAGGATTTTTTTGTATTTTTTGAGGCAAAATGGAGTCTGATGTAGAACAATTCCCTAGCTCAGCTCAGAAGGACTTGAATGTGGTTACTGCTGGTTTAAAAGCCTCCAGAGCAGGCAAGATGGCACATCTTACAAGGCGAATGAATATTGTTAATTCATTGATGGCTGATGCTACATATTTGGAAGAGATAAAAGGGAACATGTTGAAGTTCAGTGAGCAGCTCGTTGAATTCAAGTCTTTTCAGGATTCTTATGTTCAAGTGTTAAGTGAAGAGGACAAAGCTGACTACTTGAAAACCTGGTATGAAGCAGGTCAATACGTTTGTTTCTACTGTTGAAATGTGGATGTCTAATGTTCAAGAACCCGACTCTCAAGCCAGTGCTCAAGTTTCTTCTGCTCTAAAGGAGTCTGACCAGCTAAATGAAGATAATGCCTCGGTGGTTTCGTCTGTGCGTAGTAATAGATCCAGCAGAACAAGTGTGTCAACATCAACTTCAGCACGTATCTCTGCAGAGGCAGAGAGGGCAGCATTACTTGCAAAAGCCAATGAACTGTGACGAAAACATGCTATAGAAAAGAAAGAAGAAGAACTTGGAAAGATGAAGGAGGTATGGGAAGTTCAAGCAGAAATTGCAGCCACCACAGCTAAAATTGAGTATCCAAAGAACAGTAATGCAGTTCAACAACCCACTATTGGGAATACCGATTCCGAATCATCTGCACAAATCTCTCATTCAGCTAGAACAAGTAAAGAATCATCTTCATCTAGTATCATTCAAGGGCCTGATCTTGGTACAATTCTTCAAAAACAAAACAACCTGACAGACATGCTTGTGAACCACCACCACCACCACCACGCATTTGAATTGCAAGAACAAAGAAATAAAAAGGGGAAGATGGTAGATCTTGTCAGCTTTATAGAAAAACAAGCTAAGATTGTCTCAGACTCAATATTTGGTGATATCCAAGATTCAAGCCCAAGTAAAGGAAAGCCCAAAGTGCTAGTGAAGCCAAAATCCAAAAGCAGTTTTGCCACCAATGTGTAAGTGAAACAACCACAGACACCAACTAAGGGTTCACCACTACCATCATGCCTCTACTGTAACAATGGACATGAATTGACGTTGTGCTTGCAATTTGAAAAGCAGCCACACAGGGAAAAGATAAACTTCATAAGACAGAATGGAATCTGCTTTGGGTGCTTGACCAAAGAAGGACATGTAAGTAAAGACTGCACAAAGCATCTTACCTGCACCATATGCAACAAACAGCATCCAAGTGTACTACACATCAAACCACCGGACTCATCCAAACAACTTAAGAAAACACCTGTGAGTAGTACACCGGTATCGCTTCAAGATGGTAAGCATACTGGAGTCAGAAAACCACAGAGCTACACAGAGTGCCTGCTGTCGATTGTACCAGTACAGATTAAAAGTTCAGAAGGAAGTAAGATTCTGCACACATATGCCTTTCTTGATCCTGGAAGTTCGGCAAGCTTCTGTACAGAGGATCTTATGAGGAAACTCAACGTTGTTGGAAGAAAGACGAACATTCTTCTTCAAACGATGAGCCAGGATAAGTCTATGCCCTCTTATAGTGTCAGTGGGTTAGAAGTTTCTTCCCTGGAAGGAAATGATTTTATTATAGCCAAGGGGATGGGCCATATGCAGTTAAGACCCTGCTAGAGTGGGTTGTTAATGGTCCTTTACAAGGCAAAGCCACAGCAAACCGGTATAGCTGTGATGTTGTTAACAGAATTTCTGTCTCAAACCTAGAAGAAATGTTGAAACAAAAATACAATCATGATTTCAATGAGAGGTCAAGAGAAGACAAGGCTGAAATGTCTGTAGAAGACAAAAGGTTCATCAGGATTGCAGAACAGTCAATCAAGTTGAAAGATGGACATTACACTCTTGATTTACCCTTTAGGAGGGATGACACAGTGTTGCCTAACAATTACCAAGTGGCAGAACAGCGACTTCAAAGTTTGAAAAGAAAGTTCAAGAGGAATGAACAATTCAAAACCGACTATACTGAATTTCTAACTGAAGTCATAAATAAGGGCTATGCTGAAGTAGTACCGTAACAACAGTTGAAAAGAACAGACGGTACATCCTACACCATGGTGTATACCATCCAAAAAAAACAGACCATAAGAGTTGTCTTTGACTGTGGTGCTACCTTTTTTTTTTTTTTTTTTTTTAATTAAAACAGATTTCAACTTTTTTTTCTTTTTTCTTTTTGTTATGTGAAGGTTTCATTAAAACTGTATTGGAGACTTTTTACCATGCACTGTAAAAAGTGATAAGTTGACTTAACTCAAAAAAATTGAGGAAATCCGTTGCCCCAGAATTTAAGTACATGAAAATTAAAAAAAAAAAATTAATTAATTGAATTGTCAAGTTCACTTAACTTTTTTTTTTTTTTTTTTTTAAATTATGTAATTAATAATTTTAAGGCAACGTGTTTCCTCAATTTTTTTTTTTAAGTTAAGTCAACCTTCACTTTTTTTTATCAACATTTTTTATTTTTTTTATACATAACATCCAAAAAATAAATAAATAAATAAATAAATAAATAATAAAATAAAAATAAAAAACAACAACGGACACATACTCAATATCTCAAAGTCCAGTCAAAGGGAGGGAGAGAGGGAAAGGCAAGAAAAACACAAAAGTCACTCCTTTATACAGTCACGTGTATATATAAAAAAGAAAGCACTGCCAAGCATCGATGGTAGAAGGCTTGGCCCCATTGATTCGTGCTGTTGTACATTCACAAGTCACTATGTGCAGGAGACTACGGATCCAATATGTTTTTCCACACGTGCGGTGTAAACCAGTTTTGTATTATTGTCTTCTTCGCAGCTGTAAAACCAGCAAACAACATTCTCTTTTGCATTGAGGTTATACAGAGATCAGAATCATCATTAAGAAGACACAAACTTAATTAACAGACCAATCCATTTGCAATAAGGATGACAAAACCAGGTTAACATGTGTCCATAGACTGTTGTAGACAGGACATTCCCAAAACATATGCAGAAAAGTACCTGATGATGTAGTATTACATATATGGCAGTTGAGATTCGGTTGTAGTTTAATTTTAAATCTTTTGTAAGGAGTTACGTATGCTCTGTGAATGACTTTGAAGTGAATAAGACGATGAACCAGATTTTTAGATGTTAAACTGAGATTAGACCACACTCTCTCCCAGTCGACAGATAAATTAAGGTCAGATAATTCCCTACTCCAAATAGTTTTGATAGAAGGAGGTTTTGTAATGCAATCAATAATCTTATTATATATTAAAGAAACAGACGGCCGACCAACAGATGGTGCAATCCAGTCTTGCATAGGATGAGAGGAGATGGGAGATGCCCAAGGAACTCCATACGCTTTGAGAGCAGAACGTAATGGTGCTACATTTCAAGGTAAATCCCTCAACTCAGAACTTCTTCAGGGTCCTGATTTGACCAGCACACTTTTCGATGTCCTCACCAGATTTCGCCAAGAACCTGTAGCAGTTATGACCGACATCAAAGCAATGTTCCATCTGGTCAGAGTGTCGAAGGGAGATGTTGACTTTTTGCGATTCCTCTGGTGGCCAGATGGTGATGCCAGTATGCCTGCTGTGGAATATCGAATGCTAGTACATCTTTTTGGGGCAGTATCATCCCCCAGTTGTGCTAACTTTGCTCTAAGACAAATAGCCAAAGATAACATTGACTGTTTTCTATCTGAGGTAATAAGCACTGTTGAGAACAACTTCTATGTGGATGATTCTTTAAAGTCACTTCCAACAGAGCATGAAGCAGTAGAGATGGTAAAAGACCTTACATCTCTCTGTCAAACAGGAGGATTCCATCTCACAAAATGGGTGAGTAACAGTCGCACTGTGCTTGCACATATTCCAAAGGAAGACAGAGCTCAGAATGTAAAGGAATTGGATCTTGATAGGGAAAGGCTTCCCACTGAAAGAGCACTTGGATTATTATGGTGTGTGGAGAATGTTTAAATTCAATATTACTGTTAAGTGCAGATCCCACATCCGAAGAGACCTACTGTCAGTTGTAAGCTCCATATATGATCCACTTGGATTTTTGAGTCCATTCACTCTACCTGCAAAATTGCTTCTCCAAGACCTCTGTAGGAACAAATGTGGTTGGAATGAGAAAATACCTCAAGCTGCAGTGGATAAAGGATCTTGATTATTGTTTGGAACTTCAAGTCTTTCTGGATTCATGCTACTTTGCACGCGTTGGTCTAAAGCATCAACACCTCCCACAGTGGCAAAGAAACAAGGGACAAAATTAGAAAGTGGAAGCTTAACTTAACCACTACAAGCAGATTGCAGATCTTCTAAGGCACTTGTTAAGGATGAGGCAAAACTATACAAAACGGTGTCATCCACATAAAAATTACAATTTGCTTTTGTTACATTCTGACACAAGTCATTTATATAAATATTAAATGAAATGGGACCTAAAATGGACCCCTGGGGGGACACCATTTTGTATAAGTAATGAGTTTGAAGACACACCATCAACCTGAACACTTTGTGTTCGGCCACACAAATAGTTGCTAAACCATTTGACAGCTTTGGGAGACATTCCAATATCCACCAATCTCTGAGCCAAGACATAGTGGTCAGCTGTGTGAAACGCCTCTGAAATCTCTAAAAACAACACAACACAATATTATTTAGAATAAATAGCTCTTATGAAATCATTTAACACTTTCATAGTGGCAATGACAGTGCTATGTTTTTTTTATGAAAACCCGACTGCAAATAATTTTAAAATGTTTTTTTGTTTCTAAATAGTCTTTCAACTGGTCACTTATAAGCCCTTCTAAGACCTTGTCTAAAGCAGATAGCTTAGATATTGGCCTATAATTATTTGGATTTGATCGGTCCCCACCCTTTAATAAAGGATTGACATATGCTGACTTCAATACACAAGGTATTAATCCAGTTTCAATAGTCAAATTGAAAATGTGTCTCAAAGATTCTGCAATATGTTCAGCAGCAATATTTAAAAAGTATGGATCCAACCCATCAGGACCAGGGGATTTCTTGGTATTTAACCTTATAAGAGCATCATATACCTCCTGCATTGCAATAGGAACCAAAGCAAAATCGATAGGTACATTTTCCCTAGACAAAGAGTAGTCCTCTTGTCTCCTCTGTTGTGTTGTATGCTCAAACAACAACCCAGAAGATATAAAGTGCTGGTTTAGGGAATCTAGCACACTTTTCCTGTCTGTAATAATTTTATCATTCAACTTCAATATATTTGGCATGAGAGTATCCCTAGAATCACTGTCTTCTGACTCTAGGGATACTGTCATGCCAAATATATTGAAATTGAATAATAAAATTATTACAGACAGGAAAAGTATGCTAGATTCCCTAAACCAGCACTTTATATCTTTAGAGGGATTAGCTGAACTATCACACATTTAATTTACATTAAAATCTGATTTTGCTTTGCGTATTTGAGACACATTTGTTTCTCAGCCAATCTGAGCTATTTTTGGAATTCTTTGCCTTTGACCAAGCAAGATCACGGTCATGAAATAGATCAGACAATTTCTGTGAAAACCACAGATTATCAGGCCCTTTAACCTTATATTTTCTAAAAGGAGCATGCTTGTTTATAATGTCCAAGAATAGTGATTTAAAATATTGCAATGCTATCTCGGGCTCCGGGATCAAATTTACCTTGATCCAGTCACAAAGATTAAGATCAATTAAAAAAGCTTGTTCACAGAACGACTTAAAATCTTTTGTTCTTCAACTATATATATACATGCATGCATGCATGCATACATACATACATACATACAGTATTGTTCAAAATAATAGCAGTAGAATGTGACTAACCAGAATAATCAAGGTTTTTAGTATATTTTTTATTGCTACGTGGCAAACAAGTTACCAGTAGGTGCAGTAGATTCTCAGAAAACAAACAAGACCCAGCATTCATGATATGCACGCTCTTAAGGCTGTGCAATTGGGCAATTAGTTGAAAGGGGTGTGTTAAAAAAAATAGCAGTGTCTGCCTTTGACTGTACAAACTCAAAACTATTTTGTACAAACGTTTTTGTTTCTAGGATTTAGCAATCCTGTGAATCACTAAACTAATATTTAGTTGTATGACCACAATTTTTTTAACCCTTCTGCAGTCCTTATTTGGGAGTCACACTCATGGCCTTCACGGTCAAAAGTGACCGGACACCTGAAATTTAATTTTTTTTTTTTTCTTCAGTAAAATTAGTCTAATATTTTTGTTCAATATTTTTTTCTTTTTTCTTTTGTATTTTGAGAGAATTTTATGGAACTAATTAATATTTATGCAATAATTGATATATTTTTCCAATTGAAAATAGTACAATTTTTTTTTTTCAATTTATGCAGTATTTCAGATGAAAATAGACACTAGGCCTTTAAAATCCATTTAATTGAATGCAGATTAGCACCTCCTGGTGTGAGCAAAGAAAGAAAAACATGTAATTTCATGCTGTAACCACTAGTTGCCTGTATAGGACTCTATAGAGAGGCTTGTGAATTTCCTAGTTGTTTTTAGACATTTTTTTTTTTACTTTTATTGGGTTGTCGATATAAATGTATATTTAGGCATTCTCAAAGACTACTTTTTGTCAAGGTTTATATATTTTTTTGCATTATTATTATTATTATTATTATTATTATTATATAGGGTATTATATAGATTTTTGCATTATTATTACTAGTCAACCCTGAACACAAAGCGTTTTGTTACACACTAACATTAAAAAACTATAAAAATGTAACAAAAGAAGAAGAATGCTTTATCAGAGCCTAATCCTTCAGGGTCTGATCTGATTTCAACCTCTTATTTCACTCTAACTCATTTTGGCTATATGGTTATAGCCATACCAAGTCATTTGAGTGTGTATAATTGTGTATGTGTGTGTGTGAGTGGATGTATCTGTTTTACACACTTGATGTTTTAGAGTATAACCCATTCCTTGTTGTCCACTTTTTAACTGCAATGTAGTTGAATTATTGATTTTATTTTACATAGTTGCTGTGTTACAGGCACACCAGTTCATTGGTGTGTGTGTGCGTGTGTATGAATGGATGTGTTGATTTTGCACTCTAGATGTTTTAGAGTTTCACCCCTTCATTGCTGTGCAATGTTTTTCTGCATTGTTGGGGATTTGTAGATTGCACACACAAAAATTTTCTGTACTTTTTAATTTTTTCCCGTTTCCCATTCATTTCCTATGGTCCGTCATTTTTGACCGAAGACCATGAGTGTGACTTTTTTTTTACGACCACTTAACTTTTTCGAATCATGCTCTCAATTTTTTTGTGTATTCACATACCAGGTGCCATATCAGTCTACGAGTTTCGTACCATTCTGGTGAAGCTACGATTTTTAAAAATTCTAAATGTAAAATTCTCCGGTCAGAAATGACCGAAGGCCGCAAAAGGGTTAAAACTGCTTCACATCTGTGTGGCATGGAGTCAACCAACTTGTGGCACCTCTCAGCTGTTATTCCACTCCATGATTCTTTAACAACATTCCACAATTCATTCACATTTCTTGGTTTTGCTTCAGAAACAGCATTTTTGATATCACCCCACAAGTTCTCGATTGATTTTGTTGGTTTGGAACCAAGACTTTGCTCGTTTACTAGTGTGTTTGGGGTCATTGTCTTGTTGAAACAACCATTTCAAGGGCATGTCCTCTTCAGCATAGGGCAACATGACCTCTTCAAGTATTTTAACATATGCAAACTGACCCATGATCCCTGGTATGCGATAAATAGGCCCAACACCATAGTAGGAGAAACATGCCCATATCATGATGCTTGCACCACCATGCTTCACTGTCTTCACTGTGTACTGTGGCTTGAATTCAGAGTTTGGGGGTCATCTCACAAACTGCCTGTGGCCCTTGGACCCAAAAAGAACAATTTTACTCTCATCAGTCCACAAAATGTTCCTCCATTTCTCTTTAGGCCAGTTGATGTGTTCTTTGGCAAATTGTAACCTCTTCTGCACATGCCTTTTTTTTTTTTAACAGAGGGACTTTGCGGGGGATTCTTGAAAATAGATTAGCTTCACACAGACGTCTTCTAACTGTCACAGTACTTACAGGTAACTCCAGACTGTCTTTGATCATCCTGGAGGTGATCATTTGCTGAGCCTTTGCCATTCTGGTTATTCTTCGATCCATTTTGATGGTTGTCTTCCGTTTTCTTCCACGGTTCTCTGGTTTTGCTCTCCATTTTAAGGCATTGGAGATCATTTTAGCTGAACAGCCTATAAGTTTTTGCACCTCTTTAAAAAGTTGATTGGAGAGGGGAAAACCTATAATCAAAGTACGCTGTTCTTCTGAACAATGTCTTGAACCACCCATTTTCCTCAGGCTTTCAAATGCATGTTTAGCAAGTGCTGGCTTCAGCCTTAAATAGGGGCCACCTGATTCACACCTGTTTCTTCACAACATTGATGACCTCAGTGATTGAATGCCACACTGCTATTTTTTTTGAACACAACTTTCAACTAATTGCCCAATTGCACAGCCTTAAGAGGGTCCATATCATGAATGCTGGGTCTTGTTTGTTTTCTGAGAATCTACTGCACCTACTGGTAACTTGTTTGCCACGTAGCAATAAAAAATATACTAAAAACCTTGATTATTCTGGTTAGTCACATTGTACTGCTATTATTTTGAACAATACTGTGTATATATAGATATAGATATATAGATATACCCAGCATCAGACAACAGGTTGGTGTTAATTTCACTCAGCAAGGAAATAAAGCAATGAAGTAACTTACCCCTGCTCAACCATTTGACTTCTGTGTGAAGTAAGAGCCATACTCTGCAGAGGGTTCATCAAGAATCAGTTTGAAGCATCTGTGTTATTTGGACTTGAGTTAATAATACAAAAAAAAACTGGTGTCATGACATGATCAAAGCCCATAACGTTACTGCAGATCGCCCTGCTGATGAACGATGCAATGATAGTTCAGAAATGCAGGAAAATCTGGGTGAAGACCCTGTCTCCTAGACGGCCATCAGGACAAGACCACAGGAACCAGATAAGTCCTCTGCACAATCTGACTCTGCTTTAGCCTAGATTTAAACTGCTGATTTTGTCTGGCCAGAGGAGAATGACACTTTTTTTGATGCACTATTTCCCCGTCTAAATACTGTACAGCAAATATAAAGCCACCCAGCTTTATATCAAGCTGATGTAAAGCTGCTTTGAGACAATTTGCATTGTTAAAAGCGCTGTACAAATAATAGTGACTTGACTTGACTTGACATTACATCACGTGGCCAGAACAACTGCTGTTACCCAAAAGGTTGACGCGGAGGCACTAAAAGCTCAGAAGACTGTATTGAGCACGAGCATAAAAACACAGAAGTAGAGGACTTTCAACCAACATACAAAGAATATGGATTTCAAGATGTTGTTGTTGGAGTCTGAACATAGAGATATATTTATATTCATACAGTATATTTTCTGTATATGTCTTTATGCAGCTCATGGTGTTTTTTTATAAAAATAAAGGATGTTTATGACAAATGACAAGCAGGTAGCTTTCGGTCCAACATACAAAGAGAGCATGTCTGTCTATTATAGAATCCATTTTAGATCACAATCCGAAGTTATTACAAGCACGCGATGATGGTTTAAAGTGAGGTTTGAGCAAAAACATTAATGACATACATTTTGAAATGTAGTTTGATGCTAATTGTACCTCTACTTATAATTTTCTTGTAAGCAATATGGATAGTTTGTGTTTCTGATGAAGAACAAATAGTTATTTATCTTAATTTAATGCTGCATACTGAGCAGTGGACGATGTAAAAGCCATAGGCTACATGAGGAAAAATGCATTGCTGCTCAGCGCTACCTCGTGTGCAGATGTGAATTAGCAGAAGGGTTAGGGTTAGATCGTTTCGTGCTCTGTGTGAAAGAAACGTTTGTTGGTGAGTCACCTCGCTTTTGCGTTATGCTCAGTGTGAAACAGCCTTTACAATGTGCAATAAATCCAAAGTGGCACCCTATTATGGCTGGAGCTCCGTATGTTGTCATAGATACCATGCTTTTCGAGGGGCCAGTGGTTTTCCATGCGGTAGCTCTTGAAAACGTTGTAGATGTTGACAACTCTGGTCATTGTTCTCAGAGGAAGCAGTGTCAAAAACTGTCAAAAAACTCTATGGTGGAAAAATCATCAAAAACCATCTGAACGAAAACAGCCACCATGTTCACTCTTCCATGTCCCGTTCTAATTGTCCCATCACATCTGAAGAAAGCAAGGAAACTCTCCTTGTCACAGTGCTGCTGGCACTGAGCTGGACATCAGTGACAGCAAACATCATTTCTGTCTTGCTTTTGTGGTCCTTGAATAAAGATTTAGCCACACTGTCATTGCTGTCTTCACCACAACACCATTGTTTTTTACGTTAATACTGCCTTGGAGCCTCACCCTGATTGGATAAAAAGATGTCTTGGTGAGCTACCTTCAATCAGGCTGTGAGCAAACAGACATCTTGACATCTCTTTGTGTGCATTTGTTAGTTCAAGTGCGATAAGTTGAGCTTTATTGTCATTCTGCTACATGTGTGGGCATATAGTGGAACGGAATGTGGTGTCTCCCAGGACCACGGTGCTACACACTAGTTAAACATAAAATAAACCTACAACAATGCAAATATAGGAAAAGCAATAGAGCTATACAACAGTTTAACCATCTGACTATACATATACTATAACTACTATACCTAGTTGACTACACATACACAAACTGAGACTGTACAAGAACTTTACATAAATACTGTCCATGAAATTGTGCTAAAGAGATATTTGTACATGAAATTGTGCAGAAAATATATATTTTGTACATTTTAAATTGTTCAGAAGAGAGATTTTGTGGGAATCGGCACATAGTGCAAAATATTTAGTAGTGCAATATTCAAGAAAACATTTTCTTATTGAGTCTTTGTAGCAGGGAGTGTTTATAGAAAGAGTCTAGTGTGGATATGCTGGGACGAGTGCGTTACTACAGGTGGTTTTATAGCCCACTCACCTGTGTGTAGCACACTCAGAATTGCACTTAGGAAAATTGTCAGTAGTTATTTATGAGTTGGGGGGGCTGTGGTGTTCATGGTTTCAGAGGGGGGACAGGGACAGCCTGGGGAAAGAAGCTGTTGAGCAATCTGACAGAATAAGCTTTGATATTCCGGTACCTTTTTCTTGATGGCAGGAGCTGGAAGAGGTTGTGGGAGGGGTGGGTGGGGTCCTTCACGATGCTGGAGGCCTTGCTGGAGCATTGTGCAAGGAAAATATCTTGGATGGAGGGAAGAGGGGCACCGATGATCTTTGCGGCAGTTCACTGTCCGTTGTAGGGTCTTACGGTCAGCAGCACTGCAGTTCCCATACCAGACAGTGATGCAGCTGGTCAGCACACTCTCAATGGTGCCCCTGTAAAAGGTGGTGAGGATGGGTGGAGGGAGACTTGCCCTTTTCAGCCGACGGAGAAAGTAGAGGCGCTGTTGTCCCACCTTGTTGAGTGACATGACGTTGGTGGTCCAGGTGAGAGCCTCTGTGATGTGCACCCCCAGGAATTTAGTGCTGCTGACTCTTTCCACAGCCGAGCTGTCGATGGTCAGTGGGGGGTGATCACCGGAGTTTCTGTTCAGCTAAAGGACTTTTATTTGTCCATGTCTACACCTGTCTATTCTTCAAATGATTCCTTTCTTCGTGTGCCGTTGATCAGCTGCATCTTAAATCACCTCTGGATATGAGGTGTATCATCTACAACAACGATCCAGGCCGGTAGTGAAACTAAATTGTGTATGTTCATCCAACGCGGCACACAGGACAGCGACACGCTGAACGCCAACGACACTGTAGATTTATAGGATTAATAACATTGCATCGCACTCAAGTACCTTAAAACATCGTCTCCTCTCTCTTCAATTCTCATACTTCAACTGAACATGGAACAATGTTTATCTCATTGACTCCATTAAAGGAAAAAGAACATTGACTTATGATTTATTCACTGGGTTTTTGCACCTGTATATATACACTTGTGGGAAGTATAAATTAGGATTTAAAGATTAGTTGTATTGTGAAGAGTATTTTAACCAGTACTTGTCAAAAATCTGTTGAACCCCTCAGAGTAACAGCTGAGGTGTTACAACACACATTAAATAGTCTATATAATGTTATTTAATACTAATGTCAAATACACCAAGGCAATGATAATTCACCACATTCATTGCTGTTAAATCAGTTATGTAAATGGGGGAGACAGACTCAGTAGTATGTTGCAGCAGGTGCACAAAAAATTCTTACGTGACAACTGCTTGTAGGAGGGATCCCATCTCGTTTTTCCTATCTGTGGAATGCGTGGAGGCTGCTTTATCCAACGGAAGCTTCCTTCATAGGCTTTCAGCTGTTTTATTTTTATTACAAAACAAGATGGAAATGTTTTTGACACATTTAAGGCTTTAAATCTTTTACCTGAACAATCAAGGGGAAGCCTCAGTGCTTTGCCCTTGGATCAAACTATGGAATCAAGGCAAGAGCATCTACAGAGAAACAGTGAGTGACACTGAACAAGGCAAACACAAGGTAATGAATTAATATCCAAATGAATGAAGGTAACTATAGCAACAAACAGGGTGGTACAGGGAACTGAAACAGCTAGAAAGCACAGGCTAAAATCAAGACAGGTATCTGTCAGATACAAGGGGTGATGTTCCAGAGAAAAAAAAAAAAAAAGAAAAAAAAAAGTCTGTATGGATAAAAAAAAAAAAAAAAAAAAAAAAAGGTTTACAGCAACTTTAAATGTCAAAATACTATCTGTGCTCAATGTTTATTTTTCTTTCTCTCCAACACAGGTATAATTGTGACATCATGGCCTAATATGGACAGAGAAGCCAGGGAGACCTATCTGGTTGTGGTTCAAGTGAAAGATATGCTTGGACTAACCGGAGGCTACAGCGCCACAACCACTGTGACCATCAGCCTGATGGATGTCAATGACAACGGACCCACTTTCCAGCACAGTAAGATGAAAGGGTCCTCACACCTGGGCTCACCGCCTTCCGGTGGCCATAGGAAAATGGGGAGCATTGGGCAATATGCTTTTAAAGTTGTAAAAAGTTCATCCTGCCAACAGGTGGCACTATGATTATAACTGAATATTGGCATGTAGATGTCTTCAGGCCAGGATTCTTACCAAACATGTGAAGTTTGGGGCAGATCGGACATTGCATGTTTAAGTTATTGTAAAACAAGTAATTTTCTGCTGCCAGCAGGTGGTGGTATGATTATAACTGAATTTTGCCCTTAAGATGTTTTCAGGCCAGGACTCTTATAAAACGTGTGAAGTTTGGTGCAGATTGAGCATTGTATGCATGAGTTACAACAACTTCCTGTTTCATAGTATTAATAGCATACTTTAGCACTTAGTAAGTGTTGCTAGCAAGTTTGAGCATGTTTCTAACATGTTTAGCACACAATGGCATATTTTGCTGTGTTGCTAATAGTGCATCAGTGTTAAACGTCACAACGTCCTATTGACAGTAGGTGGCGCTATGACTATAACTGAATATGAGTTAAGTACAGGACTCCCATCAAACATGTTAAGTTTTGGGCAGATTGGACACTGCATACCTGAGTTACAGTAACTTCCTGTTTAACTGCATCAATGGCATGCTTTAACACTTAGTTAAGTGTTGTTAGCATGTAGCCAGCCTATTTAACACTTGCTGATGCTTTTTAATATGTTGCTAGGAGTCCATAATAGTGTTAAACATGTCACTTCCTGTTGCCAGCAGGTGGCGCTATAATTATAACTGAATATGGGCATGGGTATGTGTTCAGGACTGAACTCCTATCAAATGTGAAGTTTGGGGCAGATCGAATATTGCTTGCCTGTTACAGTAACTTCCTGTTTCATGGCGAAACATCGAGGTTTGTCAGGGCGCCATAGACCCTCAACTCAAGATCTTCACTATTTCGCATCACAAAGGCCTTATTATTACACTCAGCAAATTTGAAGATGATCCGATTAAAACTGTAGGAGGAATTTGTTAAAGTACGTGGCCTGGAAATGACAAACTGTACAACAATCATACAGGAAATTCAAAATAACGGTCTTCCTGTTGGGTTCGGGATTTTGAACAAGAAGACTTCTTTTGTAGGTATTGGTGTTAAATGTGTGTACCGAGTTTTGTACATGTACCTCACACCATCGGTGCTCGGGGCCCTAATAATTAATTAAAATGATTAATTATTTATATCACTTTTCTGCTTTAAGCACTCAAAGTGCATTACATTGTGGGGGGTGGTATCTCCTCATCCACCAAAACCTTTCATGGAAATATAATGACATATATAATGCAATAAAGCCGTTCTTTGTATTATAAAGCATTTTCAGATCAAGTTGGGGTGACTTGTGATGAGATTATGTGGGAATAGATCAGTACTTTTTAAATGGACAGAAACACAAAAATAGTAATTATATAGGCCAATGATCCTCAAATCTGGCCCACGATATCCACTTTCCTGCAGAGTTTAGCTCTAAACCTAATCAAACACACCTGAGCATGCTAATCAGTGTATTTAAGATCATTTGAAAAATCACAGATAGGTGAGTTTGATCAGGGTTGGAGCTAAACTCTGCAGCAGTTTTGCTCTCCAGGGAAAGATTTGAGGAACCTGATATAGGCCATGATGTGATATTCAGTCAGTTTTAGCTCAGATGAATGAACGAATCTCTCAGTGAACTTTATCTTCCTGCTCCAATCAAAGAGGTCTGGAATAATGAAAAAAAAAAGAAGGGTTCCAAGTTGAGATGCTTGCACTGGCAACGGAGCCAGAATCTGTAGTTTGTCTGACTCAACATCTGTCCTGGACAACATCTGTCATTCCCAATGGCAGTGCCCAAAGTTGTGTTTTTCTCAGAGATTTTTGTCATGACCATAGAAACCACCCCTAAAATCACTTAGACCACTGCAGCTTCCCCTATGGCTCCTTTCGCTTCAGTATTCCTAGTCTCCTACGAGTTACCCACCATTGCACCTTATCCAAAGCTGCCTAACCCTAACCCCACTTCAATAACTGTCTGGTTCAGCTCAGCTACCAAATCTGACCTCAGAAGACTACAGAGGGTAGTCCAGACTGCTGAGTGAATCATTGGTAAAACCCTCCCCACTCTCCAAGAACTGTACTTATCCAGAGTGAGCAAAAGAGCTGGCAAAATCACTCCGGACCCCTCACTTCCAGCACACTCCCTCTTTGAACTGTTGCCGTCTGGTTGACGCTACAGAGCTCTGAGCACCAGAACAACCAGGCACAGGAACAGTTTCTTCCCTCAGGCAATTCATCTCATGAGCACTTGACAATCAGCATTCAGTGAATTATTGTATTATGCAGATTATTATTATTATTATTATTATTATTATTATTATTATTATTTTATTATTATTACTATTTATTTATTTTAATTTTTTTCCTGTTTCTGTTGCCAAAGCACATGAATGTTATTGACTTTTTTTTTTTTTTCATTTTCCTTTGTCAAGATTTGTACACATTTGCTATATCAGAGTCAGCCCCAGTGGGCACTACAGTGGGAAGAATAATGGCAGATGATGGTGATGTTGGTCTGAATGCTAAAATGAACTACAGCTTAGAAGATCTTGAGGAGAGCAGCACCTTCACAATCCAGACGGACCCTGACACTCAAGAGGGGATTGTCATACTCGCTCAGGTCTTACAGTACAATACAGATATGCATATGTAATCATCATCTAAGACTTTTTTTTTTTTTTTCTGAACATCCATGACAGTTTCACAAATATTGTGCATGGTGTTCTTAGAACAAATTCAAGATTTATATTCATTTATATTTGTACTAGTTAATATTTTATTTAAATATTTTAATTCATAATTTAATTCATAATGTTAATTTTCAAATTTCAATCTATAAACACTGCCAATCACTGGACAAAACATTTGTCTTTTATAAATGTTCTCTTGTCTCTGCAGCCACTGGATTATGAGAGCAAGAGACGGTTCGTCATTGCTGTAGAGGCCATCAATGAAAACATAGATACACGCTTTTTGAGTGCATATGAGTTTCATGATAGGACAACACTCAAAATTACTGTGACAAATGTGGACGAACCACCCATCTTTTATGAAGAGCCTTATAACTGGAAAGTTCTAGAGAGTGCCCAAATAGGCACTCAAGTTGGTACAGTCTACGCTAAAGACACTGACACCACCAACAACCCCATAAGGTAATTTCTTTTTCTTTTTTCCTTCTCTCCTTTCTAATTTCAACCCATACTACCCCCAAAAGACAGATTACAATAACATTGCATCAGAGGATAAACACTGTGGCTCTATGGTGCTTTCAAAATATTGCTTAATTTCTTTAAATGGTCCATATCAACTTCTAGCTCAATCAGTGGCATACGTAAGGGCCTGCAATGCCCAGATCAAAAAAGACGTGTATAACTTCACAAAACCCTTGACTGCCCAAAGTCCACCTATTGATGTGACAATACCTGGGACCTGTACCATGAAGCCAGATTAGCTGGCTATCCAAGTAATTTTCAGTTTAGTTTGCACCAATCCCAGGTTTTAGGTACCATGAAAATGGCTTGGCTTTTAGCAGCATTCATTGCCATAGTAACGTACACTCCACAGCTAACCTGCTCCGGGGCAGGTTATGTTCTGGGTAAGAGATCTCAAAGTGAAACTGGACCAATCAGATGTGTGCAAAGTAACACATGTCTGATGCAAAAAAAAAAAAAAAGTTACTCCCCCAGTTTTTCTTCCTCCAATTTGAAGGTCATTATGTAGTAAAATACAAAAATAAATTAAAAAAATGTCTGGCTTTAATGATAATTACTGAGATTTATTTTATAAGATTTATATATAATTTATATAATTATTATGATTTTAAATTATTATTAATCAATTACACACAAGCAATTTTATTTTAACAATTATTATAAAACATTTATTTGAAAGGAATATCAATATATATAAAGATCATGTGTAATATAAATAAGCTGTAGAATCAATCGATAATTGACTATGTGACCTTACATGTTTGAGTCTCTATCACTATACAGGTGCTGGTCATATAATTAGAATATCATCAAAAAGTTGATTTATTTCACTAATTCCATTAAAAAAGTGAAACTTCTATATTATATGCATTCATTATACACAAACTGATATATTTCAAATGTTTATTTCTTTTAATTTTGATGATTATAACTGACAACTAAGGAAAATCCAAAATTCAGTATCTCAGAAAATTAGAATATTTACATTTGAGTTCCAATTAATGACCATCCCTACAGTATAAATTCTGGGTATCTCTTGTTCTTTGAAACCACATTAATGGAGAAGACTGCTGACTTGGCAATGATCCAGAAAACAAACATTGACACCCTCCACAAAGAGGGTAAGTCACAGAGGGTCATTACTGAAAGGTGTGGCTTTTTACAGAGTGCTGTATCAAAGCATATTAAATGCAAAGTTGACTGGAAGGAAGAATTTGGGTAGGAAAAGGTGCACAAGCAACAGGGATGACTGCAAGCTTGAGAATACAGTCAAGCAAAGCTGATTCAAACACTTGTGAGAGCTTCACAAGGAGTGGACTGAAGCTGGAGTCCGTGCATCAAGAGTCACCCCGAGTCCGGAGAAAGAGTGGAGAGGCACAGAATCCATGTTGCTTGAAGTCCAGTGTGAAGTTTCCACAGTCAGTGATGATTTGGGGTGCCATTTCATCTGCTGGTGTTGGTTCACTGTGTTTTCTGAAGTCCACAGTCAACGCAGCCATCTACCAGGAAGTTTTAGAGCACTTCATGCTTCCTGCTGCTGACCAACTTTATGGAGATGCTGATTTCATTTTCCAACAGGACTTGGCACCTGCACACAGTGCCAAAGCAACCAGTATCTGGTTTAAGGACCATGGTATCCCTGTTCTTAATTGGCCAGCAAACTCGCCTGACCTTAACCACATAGAAAATCTATGGGGTATTGTGAAGAGGAAGATGCGATATGCCAGACCCAACAATGCAGATGAGCTGAAGGCCACTATCAGAGCAACCTGGACTCTCATAACACCTGAGCAGTGCCACAGACTGATCGACTCCATGCCACGCCGCATTGCTGCAGTAATTTAGGCAAAAGGAGCCCCAACTAAGTATTGAGTGCTGTACATGCTCATACTTTTCATTTTCATGCTTTTCAGTTGGCCAAGATTTCTAAAAATCCTTTCTTTGTATTGGTCTTAAGTAATATTCTAATTTTCTGAGATACTGAATTTGGGATTTTCCTTAGTTATCAGTTATAATCATCAAAATTAAAAGAAATAAACATTTGAAATATATCAGTCTGTGTGTAATGAATGAAAATAATATACAAGTTTCACTTTTTGAATGGAATTAGTGAAATCAACTTTTTGATGATATTCTAATTATATGACCAGCACCTGTATATTATCAACTACATAAACTAACTTCACAAGTTTCACTTGTGAATGCACTAATAGAGCAAGATAATTTCTTTTATTTGTCCTCTTTCATGGACAAGTACTTTCTTCAGTGTACATGGGTTTAAATTCCTCATTCTTCAATATTTTAACCTTTAGCAAGACTTAGATCTTGCTGGTTTTCTGGCAAGAAGCGAATCACACTTGCTCTGTGTTGCAAGGCATGTGATTGGTTGTTCGCCACTGTTACACATTCATGGGAACACACTCTACAAACTCAGGATCAAAGCTTGTGTTGACAAAGAAAGTTGATGATCAGCACCATGGTACCAACAAAGCTGGATTGGAGTGGTTTGGTTTTATCAACTCGAAATTAATCTTGTAACTCTGAATTTGTTCAGCTACTATCATAGTACAGGCCCCTGCTTTTGCTAGTGATATTCAGGACTTCTGACTTGAGATAATTACATGGAAATTGTAACGTAAGGGGTGTGACAATGGAGCTGTGGGTCCAAATGCAGCTTTATTGAATAAAACGTAGTCAGACAGGCTGGGTCAGTATCAGCAAATGGAGTAATCCAAAAAAGTTATCCACAGAGCAGGCAAAGGTCAGGGCAGGCAGCAAACAATCATGAAACAAGGAACAGTCCAAGATCAAAACACAAAGGGAAGGCAAGGCACGGCACGGCAAGGGAACACGGACCAGGGGCCCGTTTCAGAAAGGAGGTTAAGGGAAAACTCCGAGTATGTTAACCCTGAAATGAAGGAAACTCTGGGTTTTCCATTTCAAGATGGGAGGTTTGTCAAACCTCAAGAAAGTAGGGTAAGTCAAGGCCGTTTCCGAAAGAGAAGTAACTTATACTCAGTCAGTTACTGTGGTAACTTATTCTGTGAACCTAACCTAGTCAGGAGCAGGTTTTCTTCTGTAAACCCAGAGTTTCTTTCGGTCCCCCCCTCCTTTTTTGTGTTAGCAAAGTTTAAATACCTTATTCATTCATTCACACTGCAAAATCGCTATTCTTAATGAGTATTTTTGTCTTATGTCGAGTACAAATATCTAAAAATTCTTAATATGCATTTTATAGATGAAAAATGGTCTAAGATATTTAGTCTTGTTTTAGCTAAAATGCACTTAAAAAGGAAAAAATCCCCCAGGAAACAAGTAAAATTGTCCACCATAGGGTAAGAAATAATCTTAATGCAAACTAAAACACAAATATTTTTAATTTCTTACCCCATTGAGAGAAAATTTGCAAAATAAGAAAAATGGACTTTAAAACATCGGAGATGCAGAGCACATTATAAGTCCACTGTATGCAGATTTTAAGGAAAGTGTGCATCCCTCTCACACTCATTCTGATATTTTTTTTTCCTGGGAATAAATTCGTCAAAGAGGAGTTTCACAGGACTGTAGGTCAGTGGTGTAAAATTCGGTTTAAATGAGGCTAATCTGGTAAATGACGTTCACTTGATAACATCTTTCTGTGACCTCTGGAAGTAACCCACTAATCAGAATCACTAATTCTGAAAAATAAACTAATTACTGTATGGAATGGAAGGATGCCAGATGGAGGAGTAGCTACAAGATGCTGTAACCACAGCAACACAAACTAGTCACAATTTATATTTCCTACAAAAGCAAAAGTTATTCTTTTTACTTTTGGATTTTAGAATTCTTCCAATACTTGACCATCTGTCATCTGTCAGTTATGCTGGTACAGGTTCTCCCCCCTTTTATTACTCTAATTAAGAAATGTAACAGGTTGGATTAGAGATTATTTAATTGTGAAAAGAGCATTTGGCAGTGGAAAAAGCTGCCGGGCATAGAAATACACACTGAATGATATTTAATGTCAAATGTTTGTAAAGTCATTTAGCCTGCACCCATGAACCTTTCATGCTTAAAGCTTTACCTTGATTGAATTGTGTTTTTGTACTTCATTTTTAGCTGCTGCCACATTCGTGTTTCTTTTTTCTGTCTTTTTCCTTATTTTTATTTACTTATTTTTGGCCATGGAATACCAAAGTGGAGTGAGGGGAAATAAAATAGCATGATTTTTCAATATGTTTGGCTGACTATATTTTATTATGACTGCGTTGTCGAGTATACTTAACTGTGCGCATGAGGTGCTGGCACGATCACTTAATTTTTTTTTTTTTTTTTTTTCTTATAAAAGTGGAAACAACTTACAATAGCCTACTCCTTCATTTGTGGTCATATAAGAGTAATACATTTTTCAAAACTGTTCAAAATATTTTTTATTTGTGTACATTCACAAAAACAAAACCATGTGCTTTTGTGAAATAAAGGAAACAAACAGGATGCGCTTTCTCAAGAGTGCATTGCAAAAATGAACCCGAAATTCTGCATATAGGCTGCTAATTGTTGCAGTTCTTTTTTTTTTTTTTTTTCTTTCATTTTGTTAATTCACTAATTATTTAGAAAAATTTTGCAAATGGGCCCATTTCTTTTTTATAAAATGGCTTATTTTTCTGCCAGTGCTGCAGGTACGTGCATGTGAATCCTCACGTTCATGTAGTTTATGCTGCTTTTTGCATGTATAAAATGAATCCCTGGAAAACAAATTTAGGTATTTTTAATGGGTCACAGCTACCTATCAATTTTAATTTAATTGTAATTTAACATAATCCTGTCGGTTAATGGTATGGCTTAACAACCATCGTTTGGGAGAAATAAAATAACCGAAATGAACATTCCCATTTCCTATAAACGTTAATCAGAAAAATAATAATAATACAACTGCTCCGGTTCATGATTATTGCTTAAGCAGCCTAAATATCTAATAGTCTATAAAAAAGTACAAAAAAAAAAAAAAAAATCTTGTGACACTTGTAAATTAAAAATAATTTTATGTAGGCCTGTACAATTTAATAGGCTGTTTTGTTTCAAATGGATGAAGAACAGGCTACTAGCCTATAATTTACACAATAGGAGACATTTATGTATGGAAACAGCTCAAGGGTAAATTTTTTTTAATTTTTTTTTTTTTTTTGCGACACATCAAAACTTATGCAACAATTCAGATTTTTAGGGATGACGTCATCACGCACACCATTTTATTGGTAAAAGGCCAGTTGGATGGAAACAGGCTGTAGACAGCAAATTTCAGTTTTTTTTAAACGCATATTCTTTGTTGATAAAACAGTGCAAAAACTGCATAGCAACTTGACGTGTGTGTGCCTGTGCACGCGCGTGCGTGTGCCCTTCTTATGGTGAGACTAATGAGGTAATGAGAGACAAGTGATAGCAATTGATGATGAGTGCAGATGAGGCCGGGCAAAGGATTATGGGAAATGTAGTCTTCGGTAAATGGTAAAAGTCAGGGATGGAGTGCCTACTGGTGGACCTCATGGGAGCAATGTTGGCACCCAAAAAGGTGTTTATTTTAGGTAGATATGCAAAAATGTTAGGTGCTCTTAAATTAAATAACATTAAGAGCATAAATAAAACAAAGGTTATTAATAAAAACAATCTAAACTAGAATACAACTGGATCTGGAGTGTACCATGCTCGAGCATTGCTACAACAACCTTGTTTTACTTACTCTTAACAATCCATTCTTACAATTAGTAGAAGCAAGAAATATGTTTTGTTAAGAGTAAGATATCATTATTATTATTATTATTATTATTATTTATTTATTTTTTTTAATAAAATAAACTCTTGCCTCACCATATAATTAATAAATAAGTGCATCAGATAATTAAGAACAAGAGTTAAATACAAAAAAAGTAATGATGTATTTTATTATTATTATTATTGTTGTTGTCGTCATTGTCATTAATCTCTCTCCATCCAACACTTTGTGGAATAGTGAAAGTCAGCATTTTTAAAATGTTAGCATAATGCTTTTTTTTTTTTTTTTTAAATCCACATTAAATTCAAAAAGCATTTTGTTCCTGTTGGGCAGAGATGATGACTGTGATTTTGAAAGGTGTCCAGCTTGATGACAAAAATATATGAACCAAGTTTTGTGACTGTAGGTGAAACTGACCCCACTACTTTAGTCCAAAAAAAAAAGCCCCCAAACCCATTGGAAAAGGAAAAAAAAAGAAAGAAAACTTGAAAACTTAGCCTAAAAAGCTGTAGCTTAAAATCATTAGTCACATTGTGTTTTATACCATATAATGCCGCAGTACAGTATAATCTTCTGTAGAGTTAATTTATAGTAGATATTGATGTTGTAATTATAACTGAAATGATGCATACGTGTTGACCCGGTTTCCTATTTCCCTAGTTGGATTTGTTGTTTTGTACTGTTGTTTGTAAATTTGGAGCAATCTGGAGAAACGGACTAAAAGATTCTGAATCTGCAGAACAGAATACATTGTTTGCTATACCATATACTGTATGTGCTTTGCTAGACAGTCCATGATTATTTGATTTACCTGCTGTTTGTGCATGGTTGAAATCTGCATATGGTAAAAAAACAACAAAAAACAAACAAACAATGGAAGTATACGAGAAACATAGATCCTAATAAAAATTGTTTTCCTTGAACAGATACAGCATTTCAAAGAGCAGTGACACACGACAGATGTTCAGAATTGATCTCAGTAATGGGACAGTGTATGTGGCTAACCTTCTGGATCGAGAAACAGCAGCCTGGTACAACTTGACCATCGACGCCAGAGAGATCAGTGAGCACATTCTTGTCACTAACATGCATCAACCACTGACTACCACAGGCATATGATTAATGATTTGAATATACAGTGTACTGTATACATTACAGATGTAATGTCTGATCTGGTTTTGAGTTTTGTTTGAGCTGTTTTCTTCTTATTTCTGCACTGCACTCTGTTCAGTTTCCTGTATTTGTTCATCTGGTACCATGGTTTTGGCTCATGTGTCACTAGGGTTGGATATCATTTTAATTTAATCGTTTCCGATTCTGCTTGTCGATTCCTAGTTTCGATTCCAATAAGATGATAAATCAGATATATATATGTATATATGTCAAACATGTAGATGTCAAACATTTATTGTCTTTTTTTTTATTTTTTATTTTTTATACAGAGCATTCTGTTGCAGCTAAATATCATGAGCAAAAATCAGCAGCCTACAGAACACTTAGGCTTACAAGAATAACTTTTGCCTATGCTTTTAACAAAAATACCTCAGTAAATAACAACTAGTCTTCAACACTTTAATATTTGAAATTTATAGTCAAGTAAACAGTCAGTAATAAAATAGGAACAAACAAATCAAATAGCATAAATAAATACAACTGAACCAAATGTCAGGTACAGAAACTATAATTAAAGTTTAAAGTATCATGAAACCTCACTGTTTCAGCATTAGTCTTTCAAACCTTAGATCTGAAAAAGACTCCAGAAATAGGCATCTAAAACTGTGGAAAAGTGGGAGTGAAGAGAGTGGGTATAGGGGAGACAACCAATAAAACACAGACCTTCAACACACTCATTATACAGATAAATGAATATTAAAATATCTTTAAAACACAAAGAATAAAGGCAGTTCCTTTTTGCTTACTCTTTTAATTTTGGGTCTGTATCGTTTGCGGTGTATCACAATAATCTGTTCTGTCATCGTGTTCATGATCAGACTTACTGCTGCCCTTATTTGCGTGCATTTCATTTGAAGAAGACATGATATGTGTGCAGACACGGTGTTGGTTCATGTTTGGAGCATGAGTCGAATGCAGGAATCACTAAGCAGAATCAAAATGCATGTGTTTTATCAAATACCCATTTCTTGGAAATTTGGAATCGGTTCTAAAATAGACACATAGGGTTGGGTATCGAAAACCTGTTCCATTTAATGTCAGGTTTGGGGTCAGGGTAGCCAGGTCTGCAAAGCAAAACCAGCCCAAAACTATCCCAATCATGTTTTTTTTTTTTTTCCTGGGGGACCACCCTGTCCAAATCAAGACATGAGACATGAGCGGAGCAAACACAGATGAACATTACACCACGAACTGGCACAGGACAGAAAACACTAGGAGAATAATGGCTCGTTTCCACGGAGCGGTATGGTACAGTTCAGTACAGTACGATTCGGTACGTGTAACCCTGATCAAGTTTGCGTTTCCACTGCCAATAGTACCCTTACTTGGTAGGCGTGGTGTATGCCGGAAAGTAGCGATCGACAATAAAGCACTACAATAAGCACAACTCTGCCTCTTTTTATTAAATGTCAGTTTAACCCTCTAAGCGCCAAAGTCGCAACATTGCGACAAGACGTCATACTTCATTAAATAGACTGTAGTTCCTAATATAGTGTAATATCGCATTTGTATTCCCTAACACTAGATGGCAGACATGTAGTACTTCGATTCTAGACCAAAATTGTTCGAGGAAATAGCAGAGCAAGTGAGCTATCGTGTTATTGATGCGGAAGCAGTTCAGATCATAGCGTGCGAGTAAATTGTAAGATTTGTGAGAGAAAATCGCCAAATGGCTAATGAAAAGTTGTACCGTGAGGATGTGTTGCAAATGTTATTCACCTATTCTGACTCTGAAGGGGAATATTTGCCTTTTGGAAATGACGATTGGTCGTCTAATGATTGTGCATCTCCCGGTACATCTTTGCATGCGCAATGGCGCCGCCGTAAAAGGCGAGAGTGTTCACGAAGCACAATCAAGTGATCATTTGGATCCTTTGCCCAACGGGGATGGGGGTGGCAGGGGTGGACGTGGTCTTAGTGTCCATAGGAGAAGCATCGCGTTGCTGATGATCAGCCAGATTGCGTCTTTTTTTCTGATCGCGCACGCTCAAAGCGCCGCCGGCAGACAGTACAGGTGCAGTCAGTGTGGGGTAGGTCTGTGCACTGTGCCATGCAATGAGAGGTACCATACTCTCAAGAACTATAAACTGTCACCCAGATACCTGATTGGGCAGATAGCTGGTCAACTGATCAAAAAATAGGCACATGTATTTTACTATGGCACAGTAATAAAGTAATAATTTACTACTTTCTCCTGTTTTACTGTTGATTTCCTCTTTTCCTGATCATTTGGAATGAGGATAAAAAGACCAAAAAAACAAAACATGCAAATAATTTCAAATATCAATTCAATATCTAATATTTCCTGAATATTATGAAATTCAAGAGGGCCGCCCCCTGATGACATCATAATATGCAAATTAGATGAGTATATTTACACCCCACATAAACTTTAGGTCATGCCCAACATTTTTCTCATTTACAGTAGATCTCTATCTTTAAGCCCTTTCAAGCCACAAGCTTTTGAAATATTGATGTCAAATCCAGCATTTTTCAAAAAAAAAAAAAATGCCTGTTAAATATAGCTTACCCAAAACGAATTGTGTATCATGTTTAATCACTACAGAGACATCAGAGCCAGTGGCAAATATCGGAAGAACTAGCCGAGCTAAGGCTGCTCTAGGCGGATACATGAGCACTGAGCACCTGGTGATCGCATGGAGCTCAGAAATCTGCATATCAAATTTTCAAATGGGCTCTATCTTTATAAATAAACAGCAGGTTTGAGTTTTAAACAACTATATTCTCGCCTGGAAAAACTTAAAACTACACTTCATGACACAATAACAATAGTATATTTCTAGTCAACCAATCAGTATTCTGCAGTGAGTTTAGCTCCACCCCATTTGGTACCAGCCACATGCTACAAATACGATAACACAAGAACCAACAAAGCTATGAGATGAGCACACTCAATGCGTGCGTTCACAACAAAGACAACACATGGAACATGAATGTTCGAACCCCAACACTGAACCAAAACCGAATTGACAGGGGTACCAGCTACTCAAATGTTATGCTCCCAACGTATAACACAAGGATGAAAGAGTGCCCATCCTGAGCGAAGTTGAACCGCACGCTCACACAGAGACAAGATGATACATGAGTGTTATATTGTGAAATAGTATAAACTAATTAAACATTAAACAAATACATAAACAATAGCTATTATTAATAATAATAGGATTATTGCTGAAGCCATTATCCATGCTGCGGAGTAACTGAAGCGAGAAGCGTGCAGATCCATTTGCAAAGCTTTATTATTAAACATGGTCAACACAGGCAAGAGTTGGACAAATAACTGAATTCCACTCTCTTCACTGGCGCAATTATTAATGACTTAACCGGAACAAGTTTCCAACATGGCGCCAGCCAATGAACAGAGAGCGCGGGCCGATTATAATTAAAGGGCCATATACATGTAAAAATTAAAGCAAGTGGAAGCACCTTTTTTAACCTGTTACACAAGTAAAGAGAATGCCTAAAAGTCTCCGGATGTGTTCTTGATGTAGAAGATGCATCGAATGCAGACTTTGATAGAATTGAATCATTAGAAATCCCAGACGATGCTGTGGCACATGATGTAACAGAAGCCTGTAAGGTTTAAACTTCTTGTTCTAGCTTAAGAGATTCCCGCCGCAAGTGTTATTTGAACAGTCAACATTTGTATTGCATATTTTTCCCCCACATAAGCATTTATACCCCACACAGAAAATGTATTTGTTTTGCCTAAAAATGTAATGAATCAGAGTCAGAGAGTGATCTATGTATGCAGTTGGGTTTAGCCCTGATGAGAATAACTATAGCAAGAGCCCATTCTTTCCCTAATGAATTGCCTTGCGTGATTCAAGGAGCAAGGCTACAATATCTCACATGCCTCAAACTACAGGGTCTTATTTAATCATTATTACTATTTTTATTTTACCACAAATCATTTATGGTTAGTTAAACCTGTTTTTAATGTCAAAAGAGACCTGAGGCTTACCTTTTTTCCATTTTGTTTCACTTTTGTACTCTTGTCTGAGAGCACATGGAATATTATTTAACCAAAGTTGGTAAGCTCCCTTAGCTTTTCTTAATTAAGGTTACTGATGGGCAAAAACGAATAACATGTATGTTTTACTGCATCTTTCAGGCGATGAGCAGCTGTCCTCCTCAGTGTTTTTGCACATCACAGTCCTTGACATCAATGACAATGTGCCCACCCTGTCACAAGACTATCAGCCCTATGTGTGTGAGGACACACAGGCAGGAGAGGTAACGCGCACACAAAGACAGACAGAGACTGAGCTTTCTCCATCTGAGAATTGCACTCTCATTTTGCTCACCTCTTTTAGTTTCAATACCAGTTTGTTTCAGTGAAGTAAAGAAATCACAGAAAGATCAACAACTAACAGTGGCCTGCTCCTGGTTAGACTGCATTGGTGTATTGAAAACATGCAAAAAACACACACACACAGACACAC
Source organism: Acrossocheilus fasciatus (assembly GCA_036784905.1). NCBI lineage: Eukaryota > Metazoa > Chordata > Actinopteri > Cypriniformes > Cyprinidae > Acrossocheilus > Acrossocheilus fasciatus. The sequence continues at coordinate 211,356 of CM071961.1, forward strand.
ACAGACACAGACAGACACAGACAGTTAAGTCACTCTGGTAAAGTCTATTTTCTGTATCTACACGGATGGGTTTTTACATAAAACCAACATTTTAACAATCACTAGATATTTGTATACATATAATAGTCCAAGTATGTCCTGTAGGCAAGGATCTAACTGTTTGAGTTTGAACTGTTAATGAATTGAGGTACATACACAGATTATATCTTCTCTGTCTGTCTCACTTAAAGCTAATTGAGTTGATCAGTGCCACTGATGCAGATGATCCTGTAGATGGCCATCATTTCTATTTCTCCATGATCCCAGACAAACACATTAACCCCAACTTCACCATCAGAGACAACCAAGGTATGTCACAACATGAGCTTTCAAAGTTTAGAATGGCTGGTTCATACACATACACATACACATTACACCTGCACACAAACAGTGAGTGCTGCATATTTATTTTGTCACTTATGTTATGTATAGATTATTCACACAACAGCAACGCAGTGCAAAACGGTTTCGCCCAGCTGCGAGTCCAGTTTCATGCTGAACTCAGCAGAAAATATGCCTGCCAGCCACAGGCACACAGACAACACTTTCTAATTACCTGTAGTAAATCTGACTCAGTCTAAATGAAATAAGTGGTTTATAGTTATAATTTTATTTATTTTAACTCATAATTTAAATTATGACTGATATTTAAGATGGAAATATACATCTCAAAATAGTACCTCAGAAATCACTGCTCACTGTTCACTGCTCAAATAAAAAATTAAGGGAACACTAAATCATTACAGTATAACAGTATAAAAGTAATTTCACTTAAACTTAAGGGATACCAGTCTGCCCAGTTAGGAAGCATGACTGATTGTGAATCAGTTTCACCTGCTTTGGTGCAAAAGAAAGGGACAACAGTTGCACTGGAGAGGCAACAGCAAGACAACCGCAGGCATGCGATCAGCTAGAGACAAAGAAGCAGGAAAATCTGACCATGCCCAAGCCAAGTATTAATGGAGTTGTTATTATTAAAGTACCTGCCAAACGTTATAAATAAAGAATAAAGTAAAGCAAAAACAGCAATATTGTGAAATATTAAGATTTTTTTAAATAAAAAAATAAAATAAAAATATTTCTATTTTAATATATTATAAAATGTCATTTATTCCTGTGATGCAAAGTAGAATTTTGAGCATAATTATTCCAGTTTTCAGTGTCACCTCAACTTTTAGAAATCAGTAGAATTTGATTTAATGCTCAAAAAAAACATTTCTGATTATCAATATTGAAAACATTTATGCTGCTTAAGATTTTGTGTGGAAATGGTTATACATTTTATTTTTCAGGATTCTTTGATTAAATGGAAAGTTCAATTAACAGCATTTAATTGCATTGATCATGTATATTTATTAAATTTATTAAATAATTTATTAAACAGAAATATTTTGTAACGTTTCAAGTGTCTTCACTATTCACTCACTTTTCATCACTTTAATGTACAGTTGTGTTCAAAATAATAGTAGTCCAATATCACTAACCAGATCAATGGCAAATATTTTACTAGTAGGTGTGGTAGAGTAATAGACAACCAACAGACCCAACAGTCATGACATGCATGCTGTTGATTCTGTGTAAATGAATCATTAATTGAAAAAGGTGTGTTCAAAATAATATCAGTGTGGAGTTTAATTAGAGAGGTAAATCATTCTGTGAAAAAACTGGTGTCAAACAAGTAGCCCTTATTTAAGGACGAAGGCAGCTAATGTTTTACTGTGCATTTCTCTTTGAAAATCTGAGTAAAATGGGTGCTTTCAGACATTGTTAAGAAAAAGTGTACTTTTGATTAAAAAGTTGATTACAGAGGGGAAAACATATAAAGAAGTGCAGAAAATGATAGGCTGCTCAGCTAAAATGATATCAAATGCTTTAAAATGGCAGCCAAAACCAGAAATCATGTGGAAGAAAACAGAAAACTACCATTTGAATGGATCGAAGAATAGCCAAAATGGCAAAGACTTGATCAGCTCCAGGGTGATCAAAGAAAGTCTAAAGTTACCTGTGAGTACTGTAACAATTAGAAGACGCCTATGTGAAGCCAAGCTATCGGCAAGAAGCCCCCGCAAAGTCCCGTTGTTTAAAAAATGAAGAGTTTACAATTTGCCAAAGAACACATTGACTGGCCTAAAGAGAATTGACACAATATTTTGTGGACCGATGAAGCAAGATTGTTCTTTTTGGGTTTAGGGTCTGCAAACAGTTTGTCAGACGACCCCCAAATACTGAATTCAAGCCACAGTACACCGTGAAGACAGTGAAGCATGATGCCGCAAGCATCATGATATGGGGATGCTTCTCATACTATGTGTTGGGCCTATTTATTGCATTCCAGGGATCATGGATCAGTTTGAGTACATTAAAATACTTAAAGAGGTTATGTTGCCTTATGCCAAAGAGGAAATGCCCTTGAAATGGGTGTTTCAAACAAAACAACAACCCCAAACACACCAGTAAGCGGGCAGCATCTTGGTTCCAAACCAACAAGATTAGTGTTTTGGAGCGGCCAGCCCAATCTTCAGACCTTAATCCAATAGAAAACTTGTGGGGTGACTTCAAAAATGCTGTTCCCCTTCTAGGGAACTCAACGCTGCGTCCTGGTGGACAACTTCTCTAGGCTTCCAGCCTCTCAGTGGTCTTATGTATCTGGCTACTATCGCTCACATAGCATAGCTATCTGAGGATGGCTGTGTTCTTAGCTTGGTTAGGGTGTTCAACCTTATCTGGTATCGGGCTCCCTCTTTTTACCAAGTTATGTGAGTGGCCCGAGGCGTCAGCGGCTTGGCCCCTTTCTGAGGAAAGGTTTGGTGCATGTCTGTTACCTCCTTGGTGCTCTCTCACCAGGTGGACAGGCATGTGCCTCGGCATGGCGTGATTGGATATCGTTCCCCAAATTGTCGACCAGGATGCAGCGTTGTGTTCCCTAGAAGGGGACGTCTTGGGTTACTCATGTAACCATGGTTCCCCGAGAGGGTACGAGACGCTGCATTCCCTCACCATGCCTTCGGCCTGCCTGTTTGCGTCTCCTCAGACAACTGAGTTGGAGACGTATTGAGCAGGTGCTCTTTTATACTTTCGGGTACCTGACGTCACGGGCCACGTGGACCAATAGGATTGGAGTTGTTTTACATTTGCTTCAGGTACCGGTCACGCAGACAGCGTTCCCCAAATTGTCCACCAGGACACAACGGTTACATGAGTACATGGTTACATGAGTAACCCGGGATGTTTCTGAGGCAAAACTAAGAAATGCAGAGGAATTATTATTATTATTATTATTATTATATATTTTTTTGAAGGTTTGATCATTTTGTTCTCAACAACTTACACCACATATATAAGTAAAGATATTCAACTTGAATATTTCATTCATTAATATCCAATGTGTGATTTAAAGTGTCATGAAATGCACCTTTCACACCTTAGATCTGAAAAAGACTCCAGAAATGGGCATGTAAAACTGTCAAAAAGTGGGAGTGAAGAGGGTGGAAAGAGGGGAGAAAACAACCAATAAAACATCTAAAAAATATGTTTTAGGGTTTCATGACAAGTGATGTGTGTGTGTGTGTGTATATATATATATATATATATATATATATATATATATATATATATATATATATATATATATATATATATATATATATATATATATATATATATATATATATATATATATATATATATATATATATATATATATATATATATATATATATAATTTTTTTTTTTTCTTTTTTAACTTGTTACACTTCTTTATATTCATTCAGTTTATAATTGTGTCATAATCTGAAACTGTCACAGATAACACAGCTAGCATTCTGGCACGGAGAAGCACCTTCACTCAACATGATCGCACACACTACCATCTTCCAGTTGTGATCAAAGACAGCGGTTCTCCCATTCTGTCCAGTACCACCACGCTAACCATCAGGGTGTGTGCGTGTCAGCCTACTGGTCACTGCCTATCGAGTGGTGTGGAAGCCTCTCTGGATGTCAGTATGCAGATTTTACTGGGCCTCTCTGTTTGCCTCATCACACTTGCAGGTGAGCCATTATGGGAAATGCTCATTCAAAGTGACTATTTTTAAAGTGGTATTTATATAGCCCTAGATAGATTTCTCCATTTCTGATTAATTATGGGCTTCAAATGTGGTTGCGTCAGTACTGAATTACAAGACTCTCTTTTCTAGCAAAACTCTTGTGTTAATGAGGGAATATTCTCTACTCTCCAAGCAGGCAAGTATGACAGAACACAGGATAATCTAATAAGCTCTCATAATCAATATACTGATAAACCAGTGTGACCTCACACTAATATAATAACACTGATGCTTAATCAAGTGTCATAATGCTAATGATATACTGTATGTAAATGAGGCTGCATATATAATTTGCATATGTGCAGTATTGAGTGAAACATAATGAGCATTTTTCCTTAAAGTTAGACAGCCATTATCCCAATCATTTTGTCAGACTTGATTTTGTGATAATGACCAGCTAACTGTAATATTTTGACACACTATTTCCCTGTTTAATACTGTAAAGCTGCTTTGACACAATCTGCATTGTAAAAAAAAAAGCTATATAAATAATGGTGACTTGACTTCACTATACATTGTGTTTATTTATTTATTTATTTATTTTTTATATTATATTTTAATAAAATATAATATTTTAATAAAATAAAAATACATTGTTTTTAAATAGTGGTGCAATATTTCTGTTCTGTCTTGTGTTCTCCAGTTTTGTGTTTAAAGACTTTTGTTTTGTAATGTGTTTGCTCCCTTCTGTGTCTGATTTTGCTTCCTTTGTTCAGTTTCTGTTTGCCTTGTTCCCTATGCTGCCTTGTTTGCCTTCATAGTTCCCCTTGTTTGTTACCATAGCTATCCTTGTTAATCACGTCCAACTGTCCCTTGTTAGCCCTGGTTAATGTGCATCTATATACCCCTGTGTTTTTGCTCATAATCTTTTTCTGGTGTTGTCCATTGTGGCTGTGTGTTGGTTTTGCCTCAGTTCTGTTCCTTTATTTTTGGTTCAATTTTGTTCCTTGCGGAACTCCATTTGTTTTTGTGATTGGCTGTGTGCATTTTTGTCATTTATTGAATAAGCTACTCAACTTCATTTGGATCCTGCTGTACCTCCTTTCTGAGACTGCCAAGGTATGGGTTCAGCACTTAGGCTAAGTTGCCTTAGACAGGGCACACACTTCCTCAAGGACAACATTCAGAACATCCTCGAGGGGCGCTTTGTGAATTTCCGGAACATATCCTACAGCTATTTGGTTTCTCCTTCACAGTGGGAGAGGTGTAGGAGGACCCTGTCATGGCCGCCATTTCAGAGTCTTGTCCTATCATTTCCGCCACTCCTGAGTCTCAGTCCATCATGTCTTCCACATCAGAGCCTTGATCCATCTTGGATGCCACGATAGAGCCTCCAGCAGTCATGGATACCACAGCTGGCGTCTTTGGTATCTAGTCCAGTAGTCTCAGAGGTCCTTCCACCATTCTCTGATGGTGACCGCCATCTTGTATGTTTGGGCAACACACTGCCCTCCAGCTCCTCCCAAAGTGACAGCATCTGCTCCAGCTCGCCCAAAGGCAGTGGTGTTCATTCCAGAGATATTTTCCTGTCCCGTCATGGCCAAAGAGGCCATCCCTGAATTTTTTTTTACTTGCAAAAAAAATAAAAAATACAAGCAGCTTGCTTTTTTTGATGGCTGTTCCATTTCCCTCTTGAAAACATTGCAGAAGTTTTCGGTTGTGTTCAGCTCTGGAGAATGTGCTGGCCATGACATTGTCTTGATGTGGTGTTCTACTATCCACACCTTGATGGACCTGGCTGTGTGGCACGTGGCATTGTTTAGCTGGACAAACCAATCTTCAGATTTGGGGAAGATTGTCAGAGCAGAAGGAAGCAAGTTTCTTCCAGGATAACCTTGTATTTGCTTTGCTTCATGCTGAAGCACCCCCGACTGATCCTTCACCAAATTTCACTTATTTTTTTACTGGCTACATAGTCATGCCAGCAGTGAAGTTGACTCATCTCTCCATCTCACTGACTGCTGTGTGGAAGCCTTTCATCTCTTCCAAGCCACCTCTCAATTCACTTCTTCTCTGCTGAATAAGGCATACTTATGTTATGGTAGTGCGGCATTGGCAATGCACACTTTAGCTGTGTTACAGGCTTATTGTATGAGGCACCTGGACAAGGGTTTGGGACTGAATGCTGAGAGAACGTCTATGCAGACCTTTGGAAGTTTAGTTTCTTTCAAGTGGCCACTTGGGCAGCAGAGGTGAGCCTGAAATAATTGTTCTGAAGTGGAGACCACACCCCCATTCAGATGAAGAAAATTATGAATTCACCTTTTTTCATGTTATAAACTCATCTCACAGAATCAAGGGTGCCATCTAACTAACAAGCTATGGAGGACCGTTAGAAATCAGGCTTGAATTCCTCTCACAGGCCATCTATTGGCTAGGCAGCAGTTAGAGAGTGTCAGACTGGATGTTTCGAGCCATGCACTAAGGTTATTCAGTACATAAAAACACAGACAACATTTCTAGGAATGACTTCTACATACCCAAGAAAGACGTCAGAATGTGTGCAATTCTGGATTTGAGGAATTACTTCGCAAATTGTACTAGTTTTGTGTCACACATTCACAAAGTATATGGATGTGGTCTTAATGCACCTGTGACTGTGTAGCATTCGCATATCATATCTCAATGATTGGTTGGTGTTTGCTCAGAGAACTTGGCTTCACAGCATTGCAATGTATCCTCGATAGTTTGATAGACTTGGGGTTGCAAGTGAACCAAGACGGCATTGTTTTAATTGCTTGGGCATCACACTTGTTTTTCTAGGTGTGGAGCTGGGTTCACTGGTCATGAAGGCACGTACTGTATAGTACACAGGACGATATCTTTATGTTGTGCTCTTTTATGCTATGTTTTTAATGATCAATATTCCAATTCACACAGAGATGACAACATTGAAATTTATTAAACACATACTTAAAGAAAATAATAAAAATGTCCACAGTATCTGTAAAATAAGTAAATTATGCAATTTTGCTTAAATGATGGGTTGCACAAATTAGTACATTTTGCACTAAATTAAACAAATGTGTAATCCTAGTATGCTTCATAACCAAATGTATAAAATGATCTGATCTGACCCTTCTTGCATTGATGGAATTTTTTTGCATTTCTCTTGTTTAACTCTGAGGAAAACTATTTTGATTGCCTTGATGTTTGTTGGGGAGTGATGTACACTGCATGATTTCCAGCATGGGAGAATGTATAGAATCATTGTCAAGTTGGAAATTGTCCAACAACCCAGGGGTATCATCTTCTGTTTCAAAGGTTTACATTACATGTATGAATTCATTGATAAAGCGCAATGAATTTCCCCCACACCTTCAGCACTCATTCATCCCTATATAAAAATTTTACTACCTCCAAACTTCACTGTAGGAATCAGTCACTTCTCACTGTACTCCCTCTGCAAAGCAATACATTTTGGATGCTTTTTGATCCAAAATTGACTTGGTCATTGATCACAGATTTGGTATTAACACGGATAGCTGTGTTGTAGCAAATTAAGCTCAAAGGAAAATGTATATAAATAATTACAGCTAATTATAATTATTTATATCAGTTGCCAGAAGTAACTGTAGCAGAATATTACAATTAACTAATCTGTTCATCCAGCAAACATGCAGTGTAATTTCATATCATCTCTAAGAAATGACATTTTTGTGGCCACAGAAAATAATGTTCTTACAGTACTAATTAGGGATGTGCCCAAAGCCCAATACCTTATTCGGAAAGGCACGGATAACGGATTTATTCTAATAATAGAAAAAATATTCGGCAGACACAATCGCATGTTTTCTGGAACAGCACTGCATTAGTGAGGTCTGCGGTTGTTAAGATTTGTGCAATAATAATGGCTAGTACTGCTTTGATAGCGTTTGACACAGTTTCGTAAAGATAATATGATGATCATAGCATTTGTCTAACGAATGTGGTCTCCTCAGCAATAAACTATCTGCGCACTCATTTTTTGATTGCTGCCTGCAGTGTTGCCAGATATTGCTACAAAAAACAAACACAACCAGTCTCCTGAAAAATTCACCAAAATAAGTTTGAATCTTGTATTTTGCAAATAGGATACGAAATCTCTAGCCTCAACCTTTATCTTCCCACTTTATTAATGCTGTTACATTAAGTATTAAAACAAGTCCAGCGACGCTTTTAATAACTAGATCTGGCAACATGGCGGAGCAGAGTGGAGGCTGCACTCCACTCCTGCGTTTCGCTGCTGCGAGTCAGCCACATGAATTTATTCAGTGACATGATTTTAAATAATTTTTCATACGTTTTCAAATTTTATTTTTGAACATGAAACATTTACGGAGGTCTGGACCTCATAGCTGGCTATGGGCCTGGATGTGTAAAGTGAATGAGTGCAAAACTATAGCCTATATGAATGAAATGAGCGCAAATCAGTAGCCGCGTTGGGGTCTATGCGCATCTCTCAGAAATCAGAGCTTTGTCTGGAGTTATGTCAACTCGACAAAAATATCCTAAAAATGGTCCTAACTTCAAACCTTTTCAAAATCCAACAAAACACATTACATTAGCCCTTTTCGTGAATGGCATTACATTTAATTATAACGAAGAAAAGCGACGTTTGATCAAGGCTTTTGGAGGGTCCAAATGATTTGTTGCACTCTGTTGATAAAATACTCGTAAATGACTCCCGCAACACTACTAGTTTCTACTAGTGCTCTTATTTAAGATTATGGATGCTTGTCTCTTGTCAAATTTGTACACAAAGTTTCAGTGGAAAATAAAAAGTAAAGTTATTTTTCTTTTTTGATAGTTTTAAATAAGATATTTACAAAGTTATAATTTTAATAAAAAAATACTTTTAGTTATACAAGGCATATTTGTTGAATGAAAACTACAAATTGAACAGATTTGCATTTTAAAATGGTATTTTCATATAATTTTACGAACTTCCGGTTTAAGCCACGCCCACTTCCGGATCTATCCGAATACAGATACAAATAATTTTGAGATTGTCACTGATACAGATACAAATAATGGCTCCGCTGCACACCCCTAGTACTAATGCATTAGAACAGAGGTTATCAATTCCAGTTCTGGGCTACCACTGCTCTGCACATTTTGTATGCCTTAATTATTTAACCCCCTGGGATCTGAGAGTGTTTTGGGGGCCTGGAGAAGTTTTGACATGCCCTGACATTTGTGCTTTTTTTCAGTTGCTTTTAAACCTATAAATGGCTAAAGTCTAAAAACACTGTAATCAACACAAACTGGGCTACAATAATATGTTAGCAGCATATTTATACATGGTTGTGTTTTTGAGAAAGCAACGTTAATGCGTGGTTAGTGAAAAGATAGAATTTTTAAATCACTTGAATAACGCAATAAAAAAACATACAGAACATTTGTTCACGAGACTTTTGAGAACTGGATCTTGTAGCCTAGAGTTTTTGCTTCAAAATTTTGTGAAAATTATCCTGTTCACTCATTCACAGAAAACAATATTCATTTAAATTTTCTAAGTCATTTTTGTCTAGAAAGCCTGTATGCAAGGAGGCTTAAAGATAAACATTATTTGTCCCCGAAAGGAAATTTGTCTCGGGCAAAGTGCTACAGTGTTGCTCTAAACCAGGGGTGTCAAACTCAGTTCATGGAGGGCCGCAGCCCTGCAGAGTTTAGTTCCAACTCCCATACCATGTAGTTTTCAAATAAGCCTTAATGACTTGATTAGCTGGATCAGGAGTGTTTAATTAGGGTTGCATCTAAATTGTGCAGGGTTGTGGCCCTCCAGGAACTGAGTTTGACACCCCTGCTCTAAACAATAATACATTAAATAATAATAGATAAAACAGATTAAATAAAACAATTAATTTAATGATCATGAATAATAGTGTGATTCACACATGAGAAGACAAAGGACCACATAATGAGCTGCATAATGAGCCTTTCGGTCAGGTGTGTGACTGAGAGGGAAGAGTTACAAGAAAGAATGTGAGGACAAAATCTATATTTTTTGTTTGTTTGTTTGTAGTTTATTTAGAATATATTCAGCTATCACACAAAATAACTTAATTCACTTGAAAGTGCAGTTAAACCGATTATTAGGAACAAACAAACAACACGAGTCAAGACATTGTTTTGGATATTGCACCCACAGTGGCAGGAAACTGTAACTCGGGACAATGGGAGACAGCAGAAACTGCACAAGAAAACAAATGGACGTGAGCAACTCCAATGATCGGACAAAGACAGAGTAAACATGGTGACAGTGTATGTATAGGCTACATTACCAGTCAAAAGTTTTTAAACAGTAAGATTTGTAATTTTTAAAGAAGTCTCTTCTGCTCATCCAAGCCTGCATTTATTTGATCCAAAGTACAGCAAAAACAGCAACATTTTAGAAATATTTTTACTATTAAAAAAAAAAACGGTTTTATATTTAAACATATAATTTATTCCTGTGATTTCAAAGCTGAATTTTTAGCATCATTACTCCAGTCTTCAGTGTCACATGTGTTATGGGGCTGACGAGACGTGAGACGTGCAAATCCATATGCAAGCTTTTACTGACTAGAGACGTGGTCATAACAGGCAGGGTCGAACAATGGCAGACAGGTATTTGCAATGCAAAGAGTTATCTAAAACGGGCGTGGGTCAGATGACAGTGAACAGTATCCAAAGGGGCTAGACAAGAGAGGTAATCCAATACGTAAGCAAAAGTCCAGGCAGGGGAAAACACAATCCGAAACAGGCAAGACTAGGGAAACTAACAGGGGCTCAGTAGGGCAGTGATAATGCATACAATACTCGGCACTGACGGAAGGAAAGTCCAGGGTTTAAATAAGGCGTGTCTAATGGGTTTCAGCTGTAATCAGTGCAATGTGTAATCAGTGACAGCTGTGTGATCTGTGCGATGGATGATGGGAAATGTAGTAGATGGTGAAGTGCAACAGTACTGTGATCAGTGCAATGAATACTATGGTGAGTGAGTGAGTGACCTGGTGGTGAGTGAATGGAAGTTCACAGACCAGATTCGTGACCACATGATCCTTCAGAAATCATTTAAATATTCTGATTTGCTGCTCAAAAACATGTATTATTATTATTATTATTATTATTATTATTATTATTATTATTATTATTATTATTATTATTATTATTATTGAAAACAGCTGAGTAGAATTTTTTTCAGGTTTCTTTGAATAGTACTTTCAGAAGAACAGCATTTATCTGAAATATAAATCTTTTGTAACATAAATGTCTTTTATCTTCCCTTTTGATCCATTTAAAGCATCCTTGCTAAATAAAAGGATTCATTTCTTAATCCCCCCATTAAAATAAATAAATAAATGAGCATTTTGATAGGCCTATCAGGAGCAACTATATTATTACATTAGTAATTACTAATATTGCCCACGTGATTTTATATTATAGATGCGCACATGCTTTGTATGTATTATCGTACAGTACAAAAAGACATTCTATATCTGAGAAACTAAATTATTGTTAAGCACGTTTGAACATATATTTGGAGACATTCACAGTAATGATTGGTCTAAACATTTTTAGACATTACTTTTATCTAAACAATAATTTTACATAGTATTGTTTATAGAACATAAAAACATCCTCATGCTGTACAACATTTTAGATGCAATGAAAGGTTTCCTATCATATTTCAAAACGCTGCACTCGATTTCACACATTTTGGCATGGAATTATAGTTTGGGAAAAGTCCAACTAGTAAATGCGTTCAAGCAAATAAGAAACATTACTTACTTGGCATGAAAAATCTACTCCGCTGGCTTCAGCTGCACTTGCATTCTGTTTGTGAGGTAAACAAAGCTTATTCATCTCAGTGCGTCTTCTGAGGTAAATACAAGGCCTATTCCTCTCAGTGTCGTCTTGCAAATTACAAAAAGTATCCGAGATGAACATGTTGCTGCTTTGTTTACTGTGATGTGGGCGTATACATGTCGCGCATCTCACATGGAGATTTGTAATATCAATAACGTGAACAGCACGTGGGTGGGATCACATTAGAGATAATGAGATCAGACGGGAAAAACTGGACATGTCATTGGTTTCATACAGATTACTTTATCACAGAATATTTGTTTTCGGTAAGAGTTACTTCATTAACTCTTACCGAATATCTTTCTATAGATATATTTCTCAAGTCTGTGTAAAGTATTCGCTGAGTTTCAGTTCATTTTAATGACACGTTTCTAAAAGTAGTTTGCGGAGACAGTGAAGACTGAGAGTGCACCTTGTTTGTTTTCTTTATTTTACAAAAGCACAAAGTTTTGTTGATATGGTGAGCATATACAAATAAAAGTAGACCCTTTACAGATTCAAGTGATGTATTACTTTTATGCGCCTTTGCCGACCCCAGGCGGTTAACACATCTGATTCATCAGCTTGTTAGGAGGGAGATCCATGAACTGAAACGAGGGCATCAGACAAGAGAGATATACAAAATGTGCAGAGCAGTTGTACACCATGACTGGGATTGAGAACCACTGCATTAGAGCATGTAGCAAGATCGGCTCATTAAATCAATTTAGATCAGTAAAATACGAATTCAGATCATTAAAATATGAATTCATACTAAAAATGGTATAGGTGAGGTTACATTGATTAGTAGGTCTATCATAAAGCATGCATAAAACATTATAAAATACAAAAGACAACACTCGAAAACAGTAAGAATGCGCATGATGTGCTGGGGACATGCATGTTATTTCATTAATTAGTAGACAAACCTTCCTACGAATTAAGTCCTGTCTGTCTGTTTCAAAGTGAATTAAGTGAGAGAGTTTCTCTCTACATTTCATTGGGTCATAAAGTTTATCTGTTTACTGTGGTAACCAGAGGTCTGTTCTGTCATTTTGGGTTATTTGCATTCGGAGGAGGGTCCTGTAGAACCTCATGGTTGGCTTGTTGGGTTTAGGGTGTTGAATTAATTGTTAAATATAACAGATTCTAATGTGTCTGATTTGTCCAGCCATTGCAATGTGTTGCAGCATTATTCTTGGTTCTAAAATAAATTTGGGTCTAAAAAAAGTTTGTTTGCAAAGCTTCTGTTGTGAGATGTTTGTAAACCAGTCACAATTTACCAAAAAAGACAAACAATGTCCTACTTATTTGGAAAATATCACATCAGAAGTTTCAAAAAGTAATAATAACCAGATGATAATCAGACTCAGACTTAAAATAAACTTCTTACTGATGGTCAAAAGCTGCAATGAATCCATTACTTTTGAGATGCTCTTGTGCTAACATATTCAGTCTTTGTCAGCTGTGACGAAGCAACATTTTGTTTTGATTTTCAGCTGTCAAAAATGTTTTACCTTAAATCTCAAATAGCATATATGATATAAAGGGATAGGGAGTGTTTCTCATGCACCTAAAAATAAAATGAGTTTGCAATCTTACTATAGATATTGTGGAGATTCATTCTCATTATATTAATGTAGCTTTTAATGAAGTTATAGACCTGACCCTGATGAGAGTTTCTTGATTTATATGTGGATTTAAAAGTGTTCGTTTTAAAAGTGTAGTAAAACCTGTTCTTTCTCTGGTTTGCCCTGCAGTGCTGTCCACACTAATGCTAGCAGTGCGAAAGTACAAGATATTACGGCAAGAAAAAATTGCAACACAAGAGTTGGAAACAGTGGAGTTCTCTGAGAAAATCTTGAGCTTTGTCGTCCCAGAGACAGAGTCCAGCCAAACAGTTCCTCTCCGGCACCCACGTCGACGAGAGCGCAAGCTCTGTCGGGAGGAGGTCACCACAAGTATCCGCATGTCTCTGCGTCACTCTCACCTCATTGGACCTGAAGACACAGTCTTTCAACAGTTTATTATGGACCGGCTGGCTGAGGCAGATGAAGACCAATACATTCCACCCTTTGACTGTCTGCACACATATGCCTTTGAAGGGACAGGGTCTGTCACAGGCTCACTCAGCTCACTTGCGTCTTCCACATCTGATCCCTGCATGAGTCAAACTCGTGATGCGGGACAGCATCTCCTGCGGCTGTCACCCTGGCTAGGAGCAGCAGCTGACGAGACCTCATTCTGACCTGGGGATAACATAAGGATTCTAATGTGGCTTTTTTTTTCCATCCCTACCAATACTGGATTAACGAAACCTGAACTTTTAAGGGTCAAAGCAAAGTAGGTTCTTGAACCCTATTCATATTCTGCTACTACTACTTTTAAAACTTTTTGGGAATCAGAGATTGTATATTGCAGAGCCCCTAAAGTTGGTATGATCTTTGGGTAACGGTATAATAGTAATCAAATTTATTTTTTCGTTAATAACTATGAAACTGTGTGACATATGAGGTTTTACCTCTGATTCCTTGATCTCCTGAACAATTTGCTGATATACTGTTCCATTTCTATGTATAATTTTTTTGACCATTTTAAATGTTCCATCTCTTTTCCACCTAGTTCCTACAGAATAACAATAAGAGCAACACCATGTCCTAATTACACATGACATAACACAATTCCAGCGAAAAGCGATTTGTCTGTCCACACCAAACGTGACGTGACAGAATCAATCAAATATTACAGCCAATCAAAAGCGTGTATGGGCGGGCTTTCCCTGGAATCACACTGCACTCTCAACAAAATGGACAAGTTTATGATCTAATTCATAAATATTAAACCTTTTTAACATTATTAAATGTACAAACTCAATGTTGAACCAACGAGTGCATTCCATAACAAATACGTTATCAGTCACTGAGTTCACAGTTTTAATGTATATATTTGCTTTAATTTATTTTCAATATCTAAGGTAAACTATCTATTGTTGCTTTCAGTATGGCTATAAGGTCACACAAAATAATATTTAAACTCATATTAGACATGTTTAACTTTGAATAAAGCACATAATCACCTGATTATTTACTGTCATATAGTTTGTATGTTGTTTTCCAGCCGTTACGTTGCAGAAATAGAAACCGTTTCTAAATTAGAAATTTTGCATGTCGCCATCATGGCTAGTTAGGACAAAAACTCTGATTAACATGGAAAAGCATCACATCGCATGTAGTTAGGACGCGGTGTTAGAATAAAAATATATTTTGGGTGTGGCCAATGATCATATCTAACATACTACCAAACACAAAACCAAATAAATAAATAAATAAATCCAAGCCAAACAAATTACACTCACACACTTCTATCACTATCCAATCATGAAAAGACTGGGTTTGAATGCCCTCTGCAATGTATAATAGTAGGCTTCTTAGGCTAATTGCTTAATTAGGCAACTGGATACAGCATTGAAATTAACTCTGAAGAAGTCACTGAAATAGACCATAAAACACGTACTTAACATTTGTTTGCAAGACTTTTGAATGCTGGATTTTGTAGACTACAGCTAAAAAATGATGTGAAAATCATCAATATATTTAACTATTTTAGAGCCTTTATATTAGAAAGGCCACATGTGAAGGAGTGTCAGTGGTCATAAATATTAATGTGTTTCGCACAAATCCAAAATTTTGTTAAAGTTACTTATAAATGTTGATATTTAGATGAAATGGAAAAAACTGAGAAGAGCATAGCCATTACACTAAACACAACAAATAACATTCAAATGTGGAGATGAAGTGGGGGTGGGGACGTGCTTTGTGATGTGTATAATTAGGTTCAGTTTACAGTTTGTTATGCATTTGTCATCATTAGACATGCCTGGGCTGCAGCTTGTGGGTGGCATGCGTGCATTTGTTTATCATGTTGACATAGACAGCACTTACATGCAACACAGAACACACAAAGTTCTACTCTGCTGCTCTCTTGCTCTCCATCTCTCTCCCTAAATGAGTCCAGCACAGTTTTAGTGGGGGTTATGTTAGGGGATACAATATACAGGGGTACCAGCACGGATATTACAAACCCTTAAGCAAATGTGCAGTTGCGCCTCTGATGACATACCACCAGACAACATATCTCATCTCATCTCAACATCCTGATAACATTGCAATGGCAACCGGGACGCCAGATTCAAGCTGCTGGAGAACATGACATCTGACAAATCTGTCCGTTTCTCATCAGTTACATCAAAAGGATTTCAATGACTGCACCAGACTGGTCAAGCAACATTAGCCATAGTCTATTTGAATTACTTTTGTAAATATTTATGTATCTTTCATGATTTAATACCTTTGAGCATCTGAAACGTCTGCTAGTAAGAAAGATAGCATAGCATCCTTAGGTCTTGAATCCTTTAATTCATGTAAATATATTTTAAATTATTTGATAGTTTAAACATTAGTGCCTTTGGTAGTGTTTGCCATGTCACAGTTACTGACTGGCATGGTCATAAGGTTACAATGCAGACAGGGTGCTACGACAAAAGTTTGGTCATATTGCCTGTAATTATCAAGTAACCTGGAACACCATGATTAACTGGTTCAGGTGTCTTTGATTGGTTGGAGCTGAAATCTTCAGGATGGTCTTCAGGAGCAGGGTTGGAGACCCCGGGCTTAAGCTGTCTGCCCATAGAAGTATTCATTTTAAAAATTTAAAAGATAATGGATCAATTTGTTTTTTACGGTTGCCACAACAAACGTTTGGTCATCATATTACGTTGCAGTTACATAACAGAAACATTTTTTTGGTTATTCTGGAGGAACATGATGGTTTTCTATGTTAAGAGAAGCTCTTGAGTTTTACCAGCTTCCATAATGTAAACCATACAGATTATTATTTGTATTTTTCATATAAGAATAAAGTGTTGTGAAACTAAAGATAGTGGAGCGTATGATATGGTTTAGTAGAAACATTTGGAGAAAGATTCATAAACCCTTCACATGTGTAGCTAGTGTCTGGATTATTGTTATTGTGGTCTGCTTGCTCACACTGCTGACTCTATAAATGTGGATCTCACTAAATTATGCTGAATATCCTTAGATTTACTTTAGAACTACTAATGAACTACTAATGTAAAAATAACTTTGTAACTATGGGAAGAGATTGTCTGTCCCTACTGAGCTAAAATATAGAATGTTATATGAGATACAATGGTTAAAAAAAAGAACATGAATTAATTAATTTATTTCTTTTTCAGCTTGAATGTTGAATTCCTCCACAAGCAATATCTCTGACACACCTGTGCTGATTAAAAATTATTTCAAACTTCAGTCTCAGTTTATGTGCATTTGCCACACAACTTTTTTCCCCTCTTTCTTGCATGACAAAATGCTACAGCTGGGACTATTTTAAAATAGCACACATACAGAATTGAGGACTGATGTGTCAGAATTTATTTATGTGGTGAATCCCTAGCAGCATATTTCTGTCCACTGAGATGACACACTCTCCCTCAGGTCTTGCCAAGTCTTGACATTAACATATCTCTTCTGGCAATTGCTCATTCAGAAAATTAAATCTCCCTAAAGACCCAAGGTCTTGAAACATGAAGAGCAATCAAAGAACAAAAATACTCTTCTTTTGAATGTTGTAATATTCCACAGACATACCTATGGCAAGACATTTTATCATTTAATTCCCCTGTCCAACTCCGGATATCATTGCAGTTTTGACTCATTGTAACTGGTATGAAAGATTTTGAGAATGCTATTTTAACTAGTTTATTTATTTATTTAAATATTTATTTATTTACAAATGAGTTTTGAATAGTTAAGGTTAAAAATTGTAATTAAAGCTATCTATAATGTCTATATCTATAATGTTGAGCTAGATTTAATTCTAATATATAATTATCAAAGAACAATTTGAGATATTTAATTTCTCCTGATTGAAGTTATTCAAAATATATTTTAGACATGTTTAGTTCCTATATACTTGGTTTCTAGGGTGACCACCATCAAACAAACCAAATGTGGGACAATTACTAAGTTTGTGTGGGACAATGTGGGACAGCGTGGGACATCTTACAAACACTAAAACATAACCTGAAACTATTATATAATTCTCTAACTTAATAAAAACCTTTGTATTCCGCCTTTCAGCTTGTAACAATACACTGTGTCCTTTAATCCCTTCCAGAAAACACCATTACACCACAATGCAACATAACATGACTTTATTTTACATGTCATTTACATTCAACATCACTCAGCCCAAAGGCAGCAGGCATCATGCAGAAAACTATTTTTGAAACAGTTCTGATCAAATCCAACTAAAATCCCAAAAATAATTTATGAATAAATAAAATATAAAACGTGAAATTATTTCATTGACAGTCTTTATATTAAACTAAAAACTTTCATATTTTTTTTTAGAAATGATGTGGATTGAAACAACCACAGCAGGGAACAAGTTGATAAATTCTGTTCTCCTCCAGCACCAGAGAGCTGAAACACAAGAAGGCTCACATTATTCTATTCTGTAAAGATTTAGATATATTTTATATTATAAAGAATTAATTATTTTACCTTGTTCCTGAATTTATACTTTTTATTTGAACGTGCAGCTTCCAGTATGGCCTTCTGCTTAAGTGCAAACACTGTAAAAAATGTACCATAGAATTTACAGGATGTTACTGGCAAAAAAGTTGCCAATAAAATCTTGTAAAAATGATGTTAATTGCTGTAAAATGGATTACAGTATAATACTGCAAAGCAAATTGCTGTATGTGAAATACAGTAATTTGTAGTATTTTTTTACAGTAACATTGAATTAAACTTGTAGTTTATATTACAGAAATATTTTGTAATCTCACAAAAGTACAGTATTTACCTGCCAACAAAAGTTGCCAATAAAATCCTGTAAATACCCCTAAATTCAAGATGATGTTGTAATAATTTAACAATGAAAATGCTGCAAAGAATAATTGTAACAGTAAACTGTAAAATACTGATTTAAATGAATTATCATGAGAACTATCTTAATACATTTACAAATTAATAAAAACCAAGTCAAAGATGTTGCAAATAAATATTTATTAAAACTGGCAGAAAGACATTGCAAGGATTTTACTGGTAAAAATAAATATGTCTTTCAACATTTAAAATCCTATCATAAAAATAACATAGCATCACAAAATAACTACAAATAACTGTTATATCACAAAAAAATAAGCCATATTCTGAGTAGAACATTAACTTTCTATAAAAAAAATTAAGGTCAATCAACAGAATTTGTATAATTTTGGTTAAAGGATTAAAATAAAATGCTGGAATCAACATTATACCACAAATTCTGTTGTTTGAGCTTATGTTATATTAAATTTAGAATATTCCTGAAAAAGACAATTTAATAAGTACATACTGAAAGTCCATCAACTTTCTGAGATAAGCACACACATGAGGGATGTCCCTCTTCTCCGAGACCTTTCCACTTGTTTTGCCTCTATGTATCCATCTTGTATCCAGTGAGTGTTGTGATTCCAACAAAACATCAGCACATAAAAACAAGCAGAAGCTTTAGAATAAAGTTCAGTATTGAATGAAACTAGTTCAATAAAATAAATGTAAAAATGCCACTTATACAATACAATAAGCATTTACCAGTACTTAAACTAAATAAGTAAGCTTTTTCACAAATGAAATTACTCAAGTAAAACGTTACCTTTGAAGTGTGCAAAAGACGCCTGCTCCCGGGACGCCAGACTGAAGTTGTAATACGACTGAAAATCCAGCCGCAAAGTTGAGGCATGAATTCACAACCATGTGACCCTTGAATAGGCCTAGTCAAAAGCCACTGGGTGCACCTGAAATGAATAAATATAAACAATAATGTAACTTACAATACAATATTTCAATATAAAATGTAATCCAAAATACAAGTTTATCAAATGATTTACAACAATACCTAATATAATCAGCTTCAGAGAGTCTTGAAGCATCAAACATTTCTCCACATCAGCTGCTATTCTTTGCACCTACAAGAAATAATGTAAATTATCTTGTGATAAATGAGACCAAAATGAACACCCTAAAAGGCATATATTTTAAAATAAACTCTTACATTTGATTAATAAATTCAATTATAACAATACATTGTAGAACTGTACCACCAATCAAATTAAATAATTTATAATGCAAAATTACAACTGTGTTATGACATCAGTGTTAATTTTGGCAGGCATTTTTGATTTAGTCTTAGTCTTTATCATGAGACGAAAATGCTTAATAGTCTTAGTCACATTTTAGTCATTTGAGTCTTTCATAGTTTTAGTCTAGTTTTAGTCGACGAAAAGTCATTGCATTTTTGTCAACTTTTAGTCATTACTTTTAGTCAAACTGCAGTTACCAACATTTATTTTGGTAGCCATTTTATACGTAGTCTTCAAACAAAAATAGTCATTAATTAATTTCTCTTTAAATCAATTAAGCTTATGAGAAATTTGAATCAAGGATTGAATCTGGAAAAACTGGAATAAATATTCATTTTTTGGTAGATATACAAATTAAACTCATTTTTCAGATACAGTAGTATTGTCACCATGGCAAGTATACATTTATTTAATATTTTTCATTGGTTAACATTAATGACACATATAGGTATTTAATAGGAATGCTGTCCATTTAAAACGGATGCATGTAATACTGACACACATTCAGTTTTCACACATTCTGTTTAAGTTCACTTAAGCCATATCCGACTGTATTTACGTGAGATATTCTAGTACACAATAGACATTTGAACTGCTGTGTATGTATTTGAGCACCGAGAACTGATCGCGCGCTGTATGAGAACAGAAGAAGTGGAGCGTGCGCGAGAGAGAGAGAGAGAGAGAGCGCGCGCTTCTATCAGCGAGATTCCGCCTTCACTAACTTTAAGTTAATCAACAACGAATTGTGACTCCCGTGAAAAACGGGACGGTCTGGTCACCCTATTGCTAACCCTTCAGGTCCTGAGGCCATTGTTTCAGATCGCTAGTTCGCGTTTTGGTAGCCAATCCGTCCGCGGCTGCCATACTGAGACTAGATATAAACGCCCCTCATCTGATTGTAATCTAATGACAGGGACACACATTTTGAAAGACAAGACAGTTAACTTAGCCTATAGGGTGTATTTTGAATGTCCAGTAGTCCTCAAATAACATTTTAGTCCCGTCTCGTTAACGAAGACGCGGCATACATTTCGTCATAGTTTTTATCATCAGATATTATTTTTAGCTCGTCAACGTCTAGTCTTAGTCACAGAAAAAAGGTTCGTTAACGAATATTTTTCGTCGTCGTCTTCGTTGACGAAATTAACACTGTATGACATTAATGTTTTACATTAATTTTTGAAATTACAAATATGAAACTATGTAAAAATGCAATGATACTTTTTAAAAGTGAAACTAAACCGCCATTAGGTGGCAGCAAATAATTTAATGAGTGAGTCAATTGAGTCATTCATTGAACCGATTTGTTCAGAATGCTGAATCATTCAGTAAAAACACAGCTGAGTTTTGCTTTGATCTTTGTTTGGAACGATTTTCGATAGTGAAATAGAACAACAGTCAATATTGTGTATAAAAAGTAAGTAACTTAATGTTAACTAATTGTTTATTGAACTATGTAACATTTGAAATCGTGATAATCAGCAACAGATCACTTGTTATGCTACTTAACAATATCAGATGTTATAAATAAACTCAACAGTTTGAACATTTACCTCATGTTTGTTCCGTGAGTTTATGTGTGCCGTTAAGGTTATTTGTTTTTATGTTGAATGTAATAAAATCAGAATAAGTCTTTCATTT
Source organism: Acrossocheilus fasciatus (assembly GCA_036784905.1). Classification (NCBI taxonomy): domain Eukaryota; kingdom Metazoa; phylum Chordata; class Actinopteri; order Cypriniformes; family Cyprinidae; genus Acrossocheilus; species Acrossocheilus fasciatus. The sequence continues at coordinate 233,157 of CM071961.1, forward strand.
CGATGCTTCCATAGTTATTTTTTTTTCAATCAAGTTTTAATCAGGCTAACTTGTCCAATCGGGCATGTAACGTTAAAGATGTCTTTCACTACAAAATTGCCCCGGACAAACTTTAATGCTTTAATGTCGAGTACAACTACAGTGGCAATAGACACATTTTCTCATTTACATGTAGTTTCTAATTATAGTAAGATGTCATGTCAATATGTGACAGCTGAAAACATAAAAACAAATCAAATTTCACATATTTTGCTGTTCGTCAGTTATTTCGACAGATAGTAGTTACTATGACAATCATTCACACTGGGCAGTACATTAAAAGTTGGGTAAACACCACTTTAAATGCTCTCAAAAAAAAATTAATCTGCCAAAATGAGAAAAATGCAGCATTCAGCCTAACTATGCTATAATAGAAGTTACCAAGGCCACTTGTCTAAATGTCGTGATAGCAGGCTATTGCGACATGATATCGCTTATATATTAACTTAAATAAATATAAAAGGATATATTTCTTAAGTAAAATTAAGTGAACTTACCAGGAATTATGAATAAAGCCTCTAATCTTCAATCTTTCTGGCACTGCTCCAGTCACTGGATTTCAGATTCGAATGATGTGCGAGCAATCCCATAATGCCACACTACAGTAAAGTAGTGTAAAAAGCAGGAGCTACAGTGACAACACCTGCTTCTTGTAAATTAATTACAGTTGACATGGAAGTATACTGTTAACAACTGTAAAACCTTATTTGACCCATAATGTATTGCGAATTGCAGCTACATCTTGTAAAATGTTTAAACAGTAAAATTCTGTAAGATTTTGCAGTAGAAACTACAACAATTTTTTACAGTGTAGCTGTAGAACTCTTTACAGCTGTATCCAAAGTTGTTCTTGACCTGAATTTCCCACTTGATGAGATCTACAGAGCACTGGTTTCATTGGTCAGTCCATGCTGCCGTCATCAGGGAAAAAAAAAAAAAAAGAACTCTCTCCACAAATGTATTGGTAAAAGGCATACTTAAGAGAAAGGATACAATTGCAGTCACATTTGGTGTATTTGTGCCTTGGAGCAAGGTTGACCACTTCTTAGCAACAGGAGCTATTGTCTTTACAATTTCCTGTCAGCATGGTAAAGTAATACAGTATTCTTCATACAGTTCATCCATGTCCAGTTTTTCATTTATCTGAAGGATGTCCACCACATCACAAAGATGGGAGAATGTGAACTCTCTCTTCAGCCCCAAGACTGCAACATTCATGTGGTAGCTGTTGTCGGAGAAGTCATACCTCGTCAAGGTAGCTGAGTGCAGACTCATAGAAATTGAAAAAATACTGTTGGATTGCTGCTCTCTTTTGGTCTGTGAACTGTTGGAGGAGAGCACTGGTCTCTACACCAAAAAAATAAATAAATAAAAATGCCATCCACTTGTTGCTGTTGAAGCTTTGTTCTGAGAGTGGACATAATTTCATATAGCTCACAGACAGGACAACCATCTGCCTCCAAAAGCAGAACCACCTCATGGAATATCTTCAGTCCATTATTGAGGAAGGACAGGTAGGCCTGTAACTCAAGAGGATGCCCCTCACTGTCTTGATCCTGTTTAAATAGTTTCCACAGCATCTTCGGACAATGTTCCTCTCCCAGTGATAAAAAATAAGCCTTGACTGCAGACCAGCTATCATGTAGCCTTGAGACAACAGGCCATATATTCAACCATCTTGTTGGTACATGTCTCAGGAAAGCTTGAAAATCTTCCTCCACAAAAGAAAATACAGCTTTCAATTCTTCTGTGTCTTTTGAGGAGAATGAGAAGTGTCTAAAAATCTTGTTTACTGTGGTTTACATGTCTATTTCCAGTCTGTCTTCAGCATATTTTACACAGTCGTGCACTATGTGAGCCATACAGTTTGCCTTTATAATGCCAGAGTTTTCTGCTTTTAACTTTTGGAAAACAGAATTGTGTTTGCCACAATTTACATAATTTACTTGCATTATCTGCAGTGTATGCAGAAATCATATCAAGTTGTAGGTCATTCTCTTTTAGCTTGTTCATTATCTGGCAGTGTATTGAAGTAGATGATTCATCGCTGTCTTCATAAAAATCGAGCAGCTTGTTTTTTAATCCCTGCTATGGTGTCCAGTATTTCAGTGACAGTGGGAAAAGTTTTGTACTGCTGTGATTTAAAGCATCGGAAGCCACAGAAAAAAAAGGCATGCGTGATTTTTTTCTCACCTGGGAGCTGAACTAGCGGTGTTCTTAATTCTCTTAAACAGCTCTCCACAAAGGAAGGTGCAAGCATGTCTGTTACTATGGATGCTGCTTTCATTCGACCACATGACATTTTCTTTGCGATCTCAGAGTCTGGGAAAATGACCGGGGCTAGCTTACTACCACAGTCGGATGATCTGTATGATTGCGCATGCTGCACACTGTGATAAATACTGGTTACCTCAGCTGCTGTGATATTATCAACCTGGCTGTCCTCTTTGGATATAAGGAACGATTCCATTGACTTGGACATTTCTTTCTGTTGTTCCCTTTTCTTGTGTGATTCGCATGTGCTGTGAAGCTTAACGTCATATTCTCCTCCATGTGAAATAGAAAAGCTGCTTTTACATAAACTGCAAAACACTCTTTGGGTATCCCCTTCAAACGGACTCTCCCAGGTATATGTCTTAGCCAAGTCTTTACTAAAAGAACATTTTGTCTTTTTTGTTGCCATTTTGACACCTTGTAAAATAGCTTCTAATTTACCGAATTATTCATTTGTTTTCTGATAATAAACTGAAATAATATGACAATTGTAAACCAACAGACTGATGAAAATGAGGGTCATTTTCTCAATATGCCGTCAAAATATAATTTTAGGTATTTTGAAATTTTACTTGTCAAACCTTAAGAGATAACTTGAACCTGATTTTGGAATAGGAACATCTTACTGGGGAGAATTACAATATCTGATATCAGAAACGTGATGCAAATACACAATTGCTTCAACGTAACCATTCCTACCTTTTTTTTTTCCAAATAATTATTTATAATAATAATTCCTGAGTTGTATGGCCATATATAAGGAACAATGTTTATACAGGTTCATTTAATGCATGGGTGCCCGTTAAAATATATAAATTTTTGTTTTGAAGATGAACGAAAGTCTTAAATGGTTTTGAACAACATGAAGGTGAGTACTTGATTACAGAGTTTAGAATTTCTATCTATCTATCTATCTATCTATCTATCTATCTATCTATCTATCTATCTATCTATCTATCTATCTATCTATCTATCTGTATGTATGTATGTATGCAAGTATGTATTTCTTTATTCATTTATTCATTATTATTATTATTATTATTATTATTATTATTATTATTATTATTATTATTATTATTATTTAGTTAGTTTTTGGGTGAACTGTTAAATTAAATAGAACATGCATTGTTATTTCTTTGTTTTTATCCCAGCTTCTTAAAGTGTCTATGTGTGTAGATTTGGAACCTCAAATAATTTTGTAACTCTAGGCAAGTATTTCATTTCTATTACTTGTCATTGCCAGTTAAAAGTTATTTATTTATTTATTTATTTTTAACTCAGTAGCTACATTCCATTTGACCAATTTGACCAATCAGAGCCAAAGTTTACAAAGTGATTTTTTTTTCTTCGGGTCAAAGTCAAATCACACCACCATATGCTGTTGAGAAGGTAACATGTTTTTAGCCAAAATCATCCCAGTTTACATTGGAATCTATTATTCAGAACATTGTCAATATACAATAAATAATTTAATAAATTTATTCTTAGTATATAAGAAAACTTATTTTATTTGTGTGTAGGAATATCTTAGTGTTTGTCTCATACATAATGGAAATTCACTCATAGTGGAGACCGAAATTCGAGCTGCAAGCTGGAATAAAGGGAAAAGTAAAGATGAAATTAGATCCAAAAACTCACAAATTAAATTTCTAGAAATCCAGATGCATTTCAGAAATCTTTATGTAAACCTAATGTCACATTCAGTTCTTTCCTTTAGACTCCTCTGATGTCTTTCTGTACAGTATGAGTACCTTCAAAGTGTCTGAGACAGTGTCAATACCCTAAAGCAGGGCTCGACATTAACGCTTGTCCGCTTGTCCGCTTGTCCGCTTGTCCACTTGTCCGCTTGTCCGGGACAAGTGAATGTTTTGGATGGGCAAGTGAAAGAGAAATTTACTTGCCCAATTGGACATGTAACTTGAAAATGTCAATAACAAAAACAATAATAACTGCCTTTATTTGTGATACATCCTTTGTTATAGGGGTGTGCGATTATATATCGTTTGCGATAATTTCGAAATTGTTGTTTTAACGAGTACATTGCAAGAATCAAACAAAGAGTGCACGCATAATTACGTAAAGTCATCTAGGTTTGACTAGCTCTCGTGCATTCTTTCACTGCATGATTCAGTATTACAATTACAATGCATGAAGAATGATCAGAAAATTCAAGATATGGGGGAGGAAAATGTATGCATTTATATCATTTCATATAGTTAATATCACACGAAGATCGAACGCAGTTTTTTTTTCTTCTTTTGCTTCAAAAATCATCATGATTACAAATGATAATAGTTCAATAAACAAGAAGTTAACATTTAAGAGACTTATGTTTCAGACACCATATTGCCTGTTTTTGCTCTATTTCACCAACAAAAATAACTCCAAACATAGCCACAGCGCTGTTTTGCGTCTCTGAGGAACATGACGGTGTTTCGTGCCTGAATGAATCAACTGTTTAAATGATTCGGTTCAGTCGCAATGACTCCCTTATTAACAGTGACTTGATGCCACCTACTGGTGGTTTTAATTTCACATTTACAGTATTTTTTTATTTTTTTATTATTTAATTTCAAATATCAGTATTCAACGTTATATGTATCAAAACATTATTTATTCATTTGTAATTGCAGATTAAATTATTCCATGTCCCTCAGAGCTGCATTAAACAGTGTGTAAATATATCTATTCCACTTCAGATGCAGCTTCTGTTTCCTCTGCATTGCAAATATGAATTTTGTTGAAACTGATTTCATTTGTTTGGTAACAGCCCAAATTTTTATACTAATTGACTGATTAAATTTAACTAATTAAAATTTTTAAATTTAAGTTTGAAAATAATGAAAATTATATATATATATATATATAATATAAATATTAGCATTTTATTTTTAAGTTTACTATAAAATAATTGTATTTGTATTTAATTCTAACTTTTTATTTTAAAATATAATAGTATTATCACACTTTATTTTGTTGTTCATTATTTCATTTAAAAAGGAAAATCTAAATAAACTAAATGTGTTTTTTTATAACTACAATAAATAATTATATTTATAACTCAATTTAACTCTCTCCGGGCAAGTGACTTTTATACTCGGACAAGTAAATGACAAATTTACTTGTCCGAAGGACAACCACATGAGAATGCTTAATGTCAAGCCCTGCCTAAAGGATGGATTCTGTTTGCCAGTGAGAGCAGAAATCATCCTCGTTGCATTTGGTTGCATCACAGTAAATTAAATAACACCTTGCTGATTTCACTGACACGATGCTCATACAGGCAAAGCCTCCACCTGGTATTGCATCACTACTCTTAAATCTGTTGTGTGTATGGCATACAGTTAGGGAGACAGCTACCCTTTAACGTTAACCCTGACAAACAGGGCAGTGATGCAATAAAGAAACCACAGCACATCAGCACTGGACTGTTTCTGTGATAGAAGATGGAAGAATGAATGTATGGGCAAAGACATCCAAGTAGAAATGTAACACTGAATGTGTGTCAGGATGAGCAAAGACACATGCCGTTAAGTGTGCCTAACAGTAAAAAAGGGTGAAAGTGTCCAAATAAATGTCCAAATAAATGGGGATCTGGTATGCTCACTTTTGTCGGGGGAGTTGTGAAGGCAGGGAGCGTGGAGACGGGTTTGGCCCAGGAAGGTGTGAGGTCCCTGCAGTGACACGCAATCTCCTCTCCTCAATTGAATTTTGTCTGTTTAATTTTTAGAAAGCAGATGTAGCAGCTAAATTGGGTAAGTTACCTCACAGTGGTTTCAGATCAGTACACTTCAGAGGTATTCAGCACATGGTGTGATGGCACAGACATTCTAATTATAAAGCATTATGATGACACACACTAAAAAAAATAATTCATTGGATGAACTCAATTTAATTGAGGGCAGGATTTCCATTCAATAAATATGTGTAGCCCCAACTCATAAAAAACAAATTCATGTGATGAAATGTAATTGAATTGGGCCAACTCAGTTTGATCAAATATGGTTTAAATTAAATTGATATGTTGATGAAGTGATTTTTTTATGCTTGTTGAACTCAAAATAAAACTTTTAACTGGAAAATAAATGAATGGGCAGACAACATACTACACTTAAACAATATATATATATATATATATATATATATATATATATATATATATATATAGAAAGTATTTAACTTTAGCCATTAGCCAACTTGTTAAGCATAGCATAAGATGGCTTTAACACATTCATGTCATGCCAAAAGTAGTTTTTTTTTTATTTTTATTATCAAAACAACTTTGATTCATGTTTGCAGATCCTCAACCCAAGCATACGCTCTACACTTTACCACAACGGTAACCCCCAAAAACACTAACATACCAGAAAGTATTTTAAATACAACCATAAAACAGCATTAAACATTAACAATTCTCCCAATGTAATCATCTTAATAAAAATGCCTAAAATAACATTTTATTTCAAGATTTACTCTCCTTATCCAGCCCTGTGCAAAGCATGATGGGAAGGGGAAATCAATTTCCTAGTTACAAGTAAAATCATTTATGTTCTTTCAAAATGAAAATATTGAGTCGAACCAAAATGCAACTGTTTCAAGTCAGTTTAACACAATGCAACTGTTTAAATGGGAAACCTAACATAATCGTGTTAAATGAAAATTATTTATTTATTTATTTTTTTACTCTGAACAGTGTTGGAGAATCATTTTTTTGAGTGCACAGCAATTCTTATTTTACTTCTCAAATCGTAAACTCTGCATTATCTCTTCTTGCTGATATGCATACATGTTCTGTATAATAACTAGGGCTGTAAAATTTGGGGTAATTAACTATGGAAAAAAATGACAAATGCATTTAACGTCCAGACCAGAGCATCAACTTCCATTGATGCAGTGATGATGATGATGCAGGACGAATGACTTTGTGATGGAGTCTATCAGAATGCTGTTATATGTGTCACAGAACGCTCTCAAACAAGAAGAAGATCCAATTGCAGCTTTTATTGAAGAGTACAAAAACAGTAATCCACATCAGGGCAAAAGGCAGAAAAACATGCACAAGGTAATCCACAAAAAAGAAACTGCAAAAACAGAACAACAGAAAACACAAAGTAACAGAATGCAATACTCCAGCAACAAAGGACATAAACCACAGGCTATAAATACAGGTGAACTGAGTATCTCTTAAATACACAAAGCTGAGGGTAATGGGCCAATAATTAAAGCAAGGGGTGATGGGAACTGAAGTCCACAAACGATAGACAATGATCCAGGAGGAGTGCCCTCTTGTGGCTATCATGGCCGGATGGCCAGGGAGGGGCTGGAGGGACAGACCAGCGAGGCTCCAGCCAAACAGGAACCCTGGCGGGTGACCAGAGCAGAGCAGGGAGCTTGCAAGGCAGCAAGGGGCGGAGCGGAAGACCACTTCAGGCAGGATTGCAATGAAGATCACATAAAGGTTAGTAACAGCCTTTATGGCCATAACAGAACAGGCAGACAGTTCAGCAAAGGTCTCCTTGACCGTAATAGGGCAGACAGACAGTTCAGCAACATGTTCAGCAACAGTTCAGTCTCCATGGTCATGAGAGGGAAGGCTGAGAGTTCAGGAGTTGTCACCACCACCCAGAGAGGAGCTGAAGCAGATGCTGCCACCTCGAGAGGTTTTGCAGCAGAAGCCGCCACCTTGTGAGGAGCTGGAGTAGGCTCAGGAATGGACTCCTGGACTGGAACGAGCTCAGGAGTGAAGTTATACACTTTAGTGGGCTCTGGAGCGGACTCATAGACTGGAGAGAACTCTGGAATGAACTTGTAGACCTGAGTGAGCTCAGGATTGGCTTCATAAACTGGAGCAGGCTCGGGAGTGAACTCGTAGGCCTGAGCGGACTCTGGAGCAGACTCGTAAACCAGAGTGAGCTCTGGAATGAATTCATAGACTTGAGTGAGCTCAGGAACAAATTCATAGACTATAGACTATAGGTAATTCATAAAAAGGAACCCGCAAAAACAGAACAACAGAAAACACAAAGTAACAGAACGCAATAAATACAGGTGAACTGAGTACTTAAACCTCTGGGGTCTGAGGGTGTTTTGGGGCCCTGGAGAAGTTTTGACATGCCCTGACATTTGTGTTTTTTTCAGTCTTAAAAATATATTAATGGTTAAAGTCTGATAACACTGTATTCAGCACAAACTGGGCTACAATAATAGTTGAGCAACATGAATGTATATGTTTGTGTCTTTGAGAAAACAACATTTATGCATGGTTAATGAAAAACATTTTTTTTAAGTCACTGAAATAAGGCCATGAAACACATAAAGAACTTTTTTTTTCACAAGACTTTTGAGAACTGGGTGTGGTAGACTAGATTTTTTACTACAAAATGATGTGACTGTGGCAGGTAAGAAAGAGCGTGAGGAGAATAAAATAGTATAATAGAGTATAATAAAAATATACACAGTGAAGGTCAAGGACACATGATTGAACATACTAATCTGAACACTAAGACTTGAACAGTATCACAGCTTTGTGCCAAACATTCCTAGACTCTAATAACATTCATAATGTTAACACTCATACTACTTTTATATCTTGTGGTTTTATATGTTATAAAATATTAAACAAACATCCTAATGTTGTGAGACATTTAGACAATGAAATGACATATCAAAATGTTTCACTTGATTTCATACATGTAGTCAGTAATTGAACGCGGAGGAGTGATCATCAGACTAAAATCCTATCTACGAGCTGGCGTCCCACCCAGTTTATGTCCTCTGCTTTGGACTACGAACTATTGCCATCTTGCGGTCCGGTATTTACCTGTCCAGTCGTCACGCTGGCTCCGATACACCCATCAGGCCCTACAGGTTTCCTCAGGTCGTCCTCCCTCGGATTTTCGCCCTCGGATCAACTTTCGGCCTCGCGCGATGGGAGTAAACCCTGCTAATCTTCGATCCGTGAGTAAAACCCCGGTCTCACGAAACACTCTGCGTTCTCCAAAAATGGCGCTGATTAACGCTCATTCTTTGGTTAACAAGACCTACATTCTCAACGATTTTATGTCCTCTCACAGTCTGGACTTTTTGTTTATAACTGAAACGTGGGTGAAGAAAAGAGATTTAAGTCCCTATTCCGAACTTTTTTCAGCTGATTACTGTTTCTATGACGGTCCCCAACCTACTGGTAGGGGAGGAGGATTGGCTATTATCACAAGGAAAACTTTTAAATCGTGCTGTTGTTTATTATCCTCTGCCACATATACAAGCTTTGAATCTGAGCTATTATTACTTGACTGGTCTGAACCAATAGTCCTAGCTTTAATACATCGGCCACCTCACTTAGAAAATTCCGTTATAAAACCATTTACTGAGTTCACAGGGAACCTGGTTACTAAACATGACCGTTTTTTTTTAGTTGGTGACTTCAATGTCCATGTGTGTTGCCCCTCCGGACAATTTTCCACAGAATTCCTGAACACTATTGACTCTTTTAATTTGCAGCAATGGGTTAGCTACCCCACACATCTTCTAGGACACACTTTGGACTTAATATTGACTTTTGGTCTGTCTATAACGGATGTTGAAGGGATTGAATCCCTCATATCTGACCACTTTCCAATTGTGTTTGTGATGTGTCTTCCAGAGATCCCCCTGATAACAGCTCCTGATACAAGACAAACCCGCGTATATTCGCCGAACTTCTGCAAGGATTTCACTGAGCTTTACAATAAAGTTAACTCTTCTCTGTTGGTGGAGTCGTCATTTTTTGATCATGATGTTGAACACCATTACGAGTCCTTAAACATAGTTTGGACGGACGTATTAAATGCTATTGTACCTATTAAACTTTGTAAACTAAAATGCAAATCAGAACCTTGGATTGACAGTAACATTCGCTCCTTGAGACAATCCTGCAGAAAAGCAGAGAGAAAATGGAAAAAAGAAAAACTGCAGATCTCTTTTGATATCCTGAAGAAGTGTCTGTCCCATCTAGGAAACACACTCAGGTGTTGAGGTTCTTTCAGTCGCATGACCATATGATATACAGTAAAAGAAGACCTCTTTGGGCTGATCTTGTGTGGAAAAGTGCACTCCTGCTTAAATGTGATATTTTGAGCCTGGTCTCATGAAAGTGCGTATAAATAGTATGCCAAATAAAAATGAAAACTCGTGGTATTGAGACGCAAAAATGGACTTTGGTGTATATATGATACAAATGTATTTGGCGTGCATATAAAACACAGTTTTCATGTGCATATAATACGCATCTACCCCACAACCCTAATCCTACCCATCACATAGCATATACACGCCAAAGTCCATTTTTGCGTATCAATACCACAAGCTTTCATTTTTATTCGGCGTACTATTTATACGCACTTTCATGAGATCGGGTTGGATATTTTAGTAGATCTGCACCAAAGACTGGTGCCAGAGAAAGGGGACAGGTGGGAAACCACTTGCCAATATATGTGATCACATGGAACAATGTGGCATTCCAACATTACCAATGCAGTCTCCTTTCCTTGCCTCTTACTCCCCTTTCCTCAATGCCATTGAGGAGTTTTTCTGAGCCTGGAGATTGGTTTTTGACCATCGTCCACAGGGTCAAATGTCCCTCCTGGATGCAATGGATGCTGAATGCCAAGACATCACAGCTGAACAATACCAGGAAGGATAATGCATACCAACAGATTCTTCCCAAGAAGCCTTGCCAGATATCAGGTGTGATATGGATGAGAACATGTGGCCAAATGCAGAAGATGATTTATTTTAATTCTTCTGTGGCTTCTTTTTTGTTTGTATATTTTGTATTCTCACATAATAAATGACAGCTATATTGCATGTTTTTGTTTTCCTGCATTCTTGTTTTCTTTCTTGTTGCATTCTTGTTTTCTTTCATTTACATTTACATTTACATTTAGCCATTTTGCAGACGCTTTTATCCAAAGCGACTTACAATTGGGGATACAAAAAGCGATTCATCTTGAGGAGGCAATCCGACAAACGAAGTGCTTGTAACACCAAGTCTCAGGCGTTGTTTAAATAAGTACAAGCTAGCAGGGGAAGGAATAAATAAGGAGAAAGTTTTTTTTTTTTTTTTTTTTTTTTTTTTTATGTGTGGGGTATAGTCAAGTAGTGTCGAAAGAGATGAGTTTTCAGCTGTTGCTTGAAGATTGACAAGGATCCGGCACTCCGAATGTGGGTGGGAAGATCATTCCACCAGCTAGGAATGGTGAACGAGAATGTTCTGGAGAGAGATTTTGAGCCTCTTTGTGATGGTACCACGAGACGTCGCTCACTAGCAGATCTCAGACTTCTGGAGGGGATGTAGATTCTTAGTAGTGAGTGCATGTAGGCGGGTGCTGAGCTTGTGGTTGTTCTATAAGCAAGCATCAGTGTCCTGAACTTGATGCGGGCTGCGATTGGTAGCCAATGCAATGAGATGAAGAGAGGTGTGACATGGGCTCTTTTGGGTTCCTTAAAGACCAGTCGTGCCGCTGCATTCTGAATCATTTGTAAAGGTTTGAATGTGTTTGATGGAAGTCCAGCCAGAAGAGCATTGCAGTAGTCCAGCTTAGAAATGACAAGGGCCTGGACGAGAAGTTGTGCAGCACGCTCCGTCAGAAAGGGCCTGATCTTTCTGATGTTGTGTAGTGCAAACCTGCAAGCTCGAGCAGTCTTTGCAATGTGGTCTTTGAAGGTCAGCTGGTCATCAAAGATTACACCAAGATTTCTGACCGAGGTTGATGGGGTAATAGTTGATGAACCTAACTGGACCGTGATGTCATGCTGTAGAGTTGGAGCGGCGGGAAGGACAAGAAGCTCAGACTTTGCCAGGTTGAGCTGAAGGTGATGTTCTTTCATCCATGCCGAAATGTCCGCCAGGCAACCTGAGATCCTTGCAGCTACCGTTGGATCATCTGGTTGAAAGGAGAGATAAAGTTGTGTGTCATCAGCATAGCAGTGGTAGGAGAATCCATGTGCCTGTATGATTGGACCCAGCGATGTAGTGTATGTGGAGAAGAGGAGGGGTCCAAGAACCGATCCCTGAGGAACCCCAGTGACCAGTGTATGTGCTTTGGATACCTCCCCTCCCCAGGCCACCTTGAAAGACCTACCAGTGAGATAGGATTCAAACCAGCGAAGTGGAATTCCAGTGATGCCCAGTGATGAGAGGGTGGAGAGGAGTATCTGATGATTGACAGTGTCAAACGCGGCAGATAGGTCCAGCAGAATGAGGACTGATGATTTGGAGTCAGCTTTCGCAGTTCGCAGGGCTTCAGTGACAGAGAGAAGGGCAGTCTCAGTTGAATGTCCACTCCTGAAACCTGACTGTTTAGAGTCCAGTTTGTTGTTCTGCGAAAGGAACAATGAGACCTGGTTGAAGACAACACGTTCAAGTGTTTTCGCTATGAATGGAAGGAGAGAAACAGGTCTATAGTTTTCTATCAGAGAAGTGTTTAGTGTGGGTTTTTTGAGCAGTGGGGTTACCCGAGCCTGCTTGAACGCAGTGGGGAAGATGCCTGTGAGGAGGGATGTGTTGATGATGTGTTTGAGTGCCGGTAAGAGCGTGGGAGAGATTGCTTGCAGAAGGTGTGATGGGATTGGGTCATTCTTTCTTGTCTTTCTAATGTCCTGTTGCAAATAAAACCTTTACTGCAGCAATTCTGTTTCTGTTTTTCCCCCCTTTCTGCAGAAAAAGAAACAAAATACATGCATTTACTAAACCCAACAAAACAAAAATTGTAAAGAGGCTTCAAAAGAAGCTGTAGTGTAAAACACAATCTATGATCAATGCAATATACTGTATTGCTGTAGGGTCAGACCTGACAACTAAAATGCTGCAGTTTCTGTAATTCCATTTGATGTTAGTGTTTTTATGATGTCATGCTATGATTGACTAAATGTTCCTGTTGGAAGAGAACGTGTTAAAGTTTTGGATTACTAATTTGATTTTGAGACATGTTTGCAGTGTTTAGGTAGATGTAGTGTATTGTGTGTATTATTGTAATTTGAAAATGAGTTTATTTTGCAATGTGTGATTTTGAGCATGAAATTAACTGTTTTGTAAATTGTGTGTTGTAGGTGTGTTGGTGCGTTAAGAGTTTAGGAAAAATTTTTGAAGTATTGAAAAAGTTGTCATAGCGATTGTAAAAAACAGTAATATGAACTCTAGGCCTGCATATCTAGGGCTAGAGATTGGATATTAGGCATGATTTTTGTGACAGCCAGACAAAAGTCATTGTGCACTTCCAGCTTGTTGTGTGCCTTCGTTTTAATGGATACAAGAGAATTAAAAGCAGTCTCGGACAGGTATGTTGTGGCGAATGGAAGGGTGAGTCTGGTTGTAGCATGGTGCACAAGCTTGGATGCAACGTTGGGTCCTTTTATCAGCCAGAAACATTTGTACCCTTGTTCAGTAAAGTACACTTGTTCTCAGAAGAGAATTAGACTTGACATCCAAGAGCGAGTCCTCCACTTCTAAATACTCCATGTCCTCCTCCTGTGTGGTGAATGGATCCATTACCCATGCGCATTTGGCGACATATTCATCAACATCTGTGATTTCATCTCTTCCTGTAGCCGTTCCATGTGAAGTGTGAACTCTTTGCTCAAGGATTAAGATAAATTTCCCCCAGTCTGTTTGAGAAGTTATGGAAAATCGTGTAGGTCTCGTTTTATCAGCTTATTCTTCCTGAAGTCCACTTTATGCACAAATGCGTCAATAATTTCCTTGCATTCCAGCACATTTGCATCCGCGCTCTGCATGTGCTTGTTTGTTTCATTATAGAGGCTGAAAATATCTGCCAGGTATGATGTTCTGATAAGAAATTCAAACTTTAATTTCGTCAAACAGTTTCTGGTTGTTCAGTTTCAGGAACTCCTTTATTTTTTCTTTCAGTTCAATAAAACGAACCAACACTTGACCTCTTGATAGCCAGCACACTTCGGTATGAAGGAGGAGTGTCTGATGCACCTCATCTTTACACAGCTCCGCAAAGATTCACTTGTTTACCGGATGGGCTTTAATGAAGTTAAAGATCTTTACAACTGTCTTCAGCGTTTCATTAAGTTCATCAGAGAGGTTTTTGCTGGCCAAGGCTTGACAGTGTATCATACAGTGAAACACAAGACAGTGGGGAGCCTTTTCCTTCAAACGTGTATTGAAGCCCTTATTTTTTCCCATCATTGAAGCAGCTCCATCTGTGCAGCATGCGACTAAATTATTATAGGGAATGTGATGCTTGGTGAAGTATGTGTCAATCATGTGGAAAATATCTTCTCCTCATGTTGTTGTAGACAAATTAGTTGAATTAATATGCCCTGCTTTATTTCGGCGTCTTCACTGTATTGCAAATATGCAATGAGGACTGCTTCATCTGCCACAGTAGAGGTTTTGTCAAGATGGATGGAAAATGGGTGCATCTTTAACTTTTCAACCAACATGTTCTCAACATCATTCTCCATTCTGTCGATTCTGTTCTTTATTGTATTATTGGACAGAGGCACAGTTTTTAATTTTGAAGTCACCTGTGCCCCGCACATTATTTCTGCCATTTTTACTCATGCGGGTTTGAGCAGAGATGGTGTGTGGCTTTTTTGATTGAGAAATTAGGAGAGCGCACTCCAAGGATGCAACCGTCGCCTGTCTATTTTCATTTTCAGCTCTAGTAAAAGCATCTCTGATGTTCTGGGGTCTATTTGTCATAACCAGTTATTTTTTCCTTAGGAAAAATTCTCTGGTTTACCAACCGTCTGTGGGTGTTTGGTGCTCCGATGTCTCATTAGTTTGCAGGGCTTCATGCTTTCATTCGCTAGTCTCTCACCACAGATTCAGGTTCAGATTCAGGTTGTTTTAAAGTGTTGAACGAGATTCATTTCTTTCAGTTAAGTCAAATAAAAGGACCTGAATGAGGGCCTGCCCGATGACCAGTCAGCTCATACTGAAAGGCTGTCCAAGTATTTGTGAAGCCACCTTGACCTTTTGCTTCAGACAGCAGTGTGTACCAGAGATATTCACAAGTCTTTAACCTGGAGTCTGAGTCAAGTCTTGAGTCTTTGGTCATGAGGCTGAATCAAGTCTCAAGTCATTTAATGGCTCGCTAAAAAAATCCCATTCAGAATCCTCATGTATTGAAATCTTCCTATTTATGAAGATGTTTTATAGGCTATAGACAAAATATATGATCTATAATCTGCTTTATAAAGGTTTAAGGTTAATATACATCCAGCCTGTTACTTATGTTTTAATCCATTACCATATTCAAAACAGTTTTTCTGTAATCAAATTCTATAAAAATAGTCTGATCTTCCATGACACATAAGGAAATAGCCTGTGACACAGATATTACAAAAACCATACAAATAAAGTTTTTCTTTATGATATAAGTCAGGGGTTCAATTCAATTAAAGTTCCAAGAGGCGCGGCCTCTATATTTTTTTCCAAGCAGAGGTCCGGACAAAAATAAATAAATAATTTTTGAAAAAAGTATATTTTTACATGTATTGTATTACATGTATTGTAAAAAAAAAAAGAAAAAAAAAATACTGTTCACGGTTTCATCCTGAAATCTACAGGTGCATCTCAATAAATTAGAATGTCATGGAAAAGTTCATTTATTTCAGTAATTCAACTCAAATTGTGAAACTTGTGTATTAAATAAATTCAGTGCACACAGACTGAAGTAGTTTGTCTTTGGTTCTTTTAAATTTTAAACCCACCAATTCACTCTCTCAACAAATTAGAATATGGTTACATGCCAATCAGCTAATCAACTCAAAACACCTGCAAAGGTTTCCTGAGCCTTCAAAATGGTCTCTCAGTTTGGTTCACTAGGCTACACAATCATGGGGAAGACTGCTGGTCTGACAGCTGTCCAAAAGTCAATCGTTGACACCCTTCACAAGGAGGGTAAACCACAAACATTCATTGCCAAAGAAGCTGGCTGTTTACAGAGTGCTGTTAAGCATGTTAACAGAAAGTTGAGTGGAAGGAAAAAGTGTAGAAGAAAAAAGATGCATAGCCAAACAAGAGAACCACAGCCTTATGAGGATTGTCAAGCAAAATCCATTCAAGAATTTGGGTGAACTTCACAAGGAATGGACTGAGGCTGGGATCAGGGCATCAAGAGCCACCACACACAGACGTGTCAAGGAATTTGACTACAGTTGTCATATTCCTCTTGTTAAGCTGCTCCTGAACCATAGATAACGTCAGGGGCGACATACCTGGGCTAAGGAGAAGAAGAACTGGACTGTTGCCCAGTGGTCCAAAGTCCTCTTTTCAGATGAGAATAAGTTTTGTATTTTATTTGGAAACCAAGGTCCTAGAGTCTGGAGGAAGGGTGAAGAAGCTCATAGCCCAAGTTGCTTGAAGTCCAGTGTTAAGTTTCCACAGTCTGAGATGATTTGGGGTGCAATGTCATCTGCTGTGTTGGTACATTGTGTTTTTTGAAAACCAAAGTCACTGCACCCGTTTACCAAGAAATTTTGTAGCACGTCATACTTCCTTCTGCTGACCAGCTTTTTAAAGATGCTGATTTCATTTTCCAGCAGGATTTGGCACCTGCCCACACTGCCAAAAGCACCAAAAGCTGGTTAAATAACCATGGTGTTGGTGTGCTTGACAGGCCAGCACACTCACCAGACCTGAACCTCATAGAGAATCTATGGAGTATTGTCAAGAGGAAAATGAGAAACAAGAGACCAAAAAATGCAGATGAGCTGAAGGCCGCTATCAAAGAAACCTGGGCTTCAGACCACCTCAGCAGTGCCACAAACTGATCACCTCCATGCCATGCCGAATTGAGGCAGTAATTAAAGCAAAAGGAGCCCCTACCAAGTATTGAGTACATATACAGTAAATGAACATACTTTCCAGAAGGCCAACAATTCGCTAAAAATGTTTTTTTTTTTTTTTTTTTTTAAGTATTCTAATTTGTTGAGATTTTTGAAGAACCAAAGACTTGAACTACTTCAGTCTGTGTGCACTGAATTTATTTAATATACGAGTTTCACAATTTGAGTTGAATTACTGAAATAAATGAACTTTACCACGACATTCTAATTTATTGAGATGCACCTGTATACTATTTTAATAATTTACTTAAAAGCATTATCTACTAAAAACAATGTAGCTACAATAATCTAAACATTCTCATCTTGACCAGAAAATAAATATAACTAGCAGTTTCAAAGTTTAAGGTCTATTCTAGCCATCTAACAACAATTTTCCCAATTATAATTACATGATTCTTTTGAAATGTTCAGGCAGAGTCATAGGTTATTTACATTTACATTTATGCATTTAGCAGACGCTTTTATCCAAAGCGACTTACATTGCATTCAAGTTACAGTTTTAACATTTTACCAGCTCTTGCTTTCCCTGGGAATCGAACCCATGATCTTGGCGTTGCTAGCGCCATGCTCTACTATTTGAGCTACAGGAAAGCTTAAGATAGATAAATAGATAGTAAGAAAAATAACTATTTTCAGCATTGCTTTTTTTGTGTTTTTTTTTTTTTTTTTTTTGCTGTTTTAGTGA
This sequence comes from Acrossocheilus fasciatus, assembly GCA_036784905.1. Taxonomy (NCBI): domain Eukaryota; kingdom Metazoa; phylum Chordata; class Actinopteri; order Cypriniformes; family Cyprinidae; genus Acrossocheilus; species Acrossocheilus fasciatus. The sequence goes on from CM071961.1 coordinate 251,017, forward strand.
AAGTAATGTATAATTTTGCAGCTCACATATTTCTGTTGTTGTTAAAATAACCGCGTCATCCGTGCCGGCGCGTGACCGAAGATAGAGAGAAAAAGCGCATGGAGCTGAAAGGGCTTGAATAAAGCACATTTGGCCTTAAATAAAAAATACTAGAGGATATAGGGCTGCCATAAACAATCCTGAGCACTTGTTATGTGATCCGCTCTGCTGTTTTGACATGCTGCTCACTTAAAATCGTGCTGCTGTTACGGCTTGTGGTCCAGATGGATGCCGGGGTGCGGATGCGGTCTGCCTTTTGAATATCAGTTATACAAGTATTTAAGGATAAAAGACTCGAGTTGCTTTTAAAATATTTATGATTCCTTTTCCTCGAGTCGAGTCAAGTCTGGAGTCATTTCAGGTCGAGTCTGAGTCAAGTCTGAAGTCTATAAAAATGCGACCCGAGTCACTAACTCGAGCGCCCATCTCTGGTGTGTACAGTGTGGTGGTAAGGTGGTTTGCCACCAGCTGTACGACATGACACAGGCCCAGCTTGCTCATTGCCTCGAAAAGGTAACGGGGTCTCTTCAAGGAGGGGGTGGATAGCAGTGGGCTTGTAGAAATCTTTGGCATCCAGTCTGAGAGGGAAGTGTCCCTTCAAAAGAAACACTGCTTCAACTCTTGCGTGTGTCCGGAATATTTTTTTTCTGGCCAAGTCGTTCATGTGCTCCACATATGACCTGGCCTTTTGGAGGATCTTTCATGTGTGATTTGGGTTGTGTACCCCACAGGTCGCTATGACCCTGCTGACTGGATGTCTTCTCAGCGCAGCATGAATGTGAGGTGTGTCGACATAAATCTGCACAAATGTGATACCAGAGTGCTTGACTGCACCGGTGAAAATGTCCATTAGTTGTCTGTCAATGGTTAAGAGGTGGTGGTCAAGGTTCGATTGAAATTTGGCAGCCTCAAGGATGGCAGTGGCAGTGTACAGTGTTCTCCTGTGTCCCACAACCTCCTGGGGTCCATACCTCGACCACATTAGGTCAGTCCCTGGATCTTTTGCAGAGAGGGTGCATGGAGTGTGGCATGTGATGGTACACCTTTTTTTGTTCACCAGGGATTAAATTTCCAGTGTTCTTTAATCTTCTCGGTAGAAAGATTTCTGGGTTTTCTGACCCAATTTTTGGTTTGAGTCATAAGTATCTGGTATATGGATAAGTATATGGATTGCCTGCATAAGTATCTCCAGTATGAATGATTGGTTGTGCCGTAGAACGTGCACAAGTCCCAAGTCGTTCAGGTTGGCCTTCATCACTTGGATGTTGCATGTCTTCTGGTGGCAGTGATTTCAGTTTTTCAGCAAAGACATCCAAGACTGCGTTTATTATTTGTGCTGCGTTGGCCCTTAAATCTCGGTGCAGAACACTGGGTGCGGGTTCTTGTTTTCTGCCATCATGCAACAAATGTTTAAGAGATATCCACCATCCACAAAAGACAGGGTGTGTCCGAAAATTTGGGTCAGTGCAGAAAGTCCCTTGGTGTAGTCCGTAAGTTGGAGGTGTTTTTTTCCTGAGTTCCAGTGGGTTTGGAGGGTCGGTCCCATGACCTGCCCAACGACGTTCCCCACAAGCAATTAGTGCAGGTGTGCTTTTATTGCTATCAGATTTTTAAATTCGATGACAACTCCATCAGTGTCATAGTCATAGTTTATTGTGTCCTTTGCTTGGGTGACAGTAGTGGGGAAAAGGGGGATGTGGACATTCTCATCTCTCAAGAATGCCTCTACAGTGTTGAAGCTGTAGAATGTGTTTTTTGTGTTCTCACTACATGCCCCATTGAACATGTCCCCATAGAGATAGTCAAGCTCCTCATCCCTGTACTCAAAAGTAAGGTCTATGGCAGGGATCCTCAAATCTGGCCCACGAGATCCACTTTCCTGCAGAGTTTAGCTCTAACCCTAATCAAACACACCTGATCATGCTAATCAGTATCTTCACAATCATTAGAAAATCACAAGTAGGTGAGTTTTATCAGGGTTGGAGCTAAACTCTGCAGTGCAGATTTGAGGAACCCTGGTCTATGGGTTGTGCCGTATTTTCTGTTAAGGGAGGAATAGACAATGATAAGTTGGGTTACCACACCTAGGGTGAAAGAAATAAGACATGAGAAAGCGAAGTGACGTGATCTGAACATCAAGCAAAACATCCTGATCCCTCCCAAAACATGAAATTAGGACTGAAAAGGGGGTTGAATTGTGTATTTGTGAAAAACCATCATCAAACCATTTTTATGGACCAATGTCCATAAAAGGTGAAAGACCATCAATAGCAAAGCATCAAGAGTAAAGTGAAGTGATCCATCCATAAATCAGAACCTCCAAGATGTCCATGAAAAGTGAAGGGATCCATCAAGAGTGAAGTGAAATGCAGAGAAAGTGGATGTAGGGCTGGATTGGATAAAACCTTCACAATATCCATGAAAAGTGAAGGGTCACCAAGAGGAAATAATTAAGAGCGAAGTGAAAAGCAGGAAAAGGGGATGTAGGACTGAAAAAACCTGTGAAAATGGAGAAAAATGTCTGTATGATGGCTAAAAGGGCTGAAAGCTTGGATAAAACCTCCAAAATGTCCATGAAAAGTGAAGGGGTCCATCAAAACTCTCAAAAACGTCCATAAGATAGCCAAAAGGAGGTGAGAGACTGGATAAAACCTCCAAATTCTCAATGAAAAGTGAAGGGCCATCAAGAGCATAGCATCAAGAGTGAAGTGAAATGATCCATCCATGATGCAAAACCTCCAGATTCCTCCTGAAATGTAGAGGAAGTGGAAGTAGGAGTGAAAAACTTGAGAAAACCGAGACAAACATCCACAAGGTGGTCAAAAGGGGCTGGCATGTTAGATAAAACCTCGAATGTCCATGAAAATTTCAGGTCCAAATGGAAGATGGGTTGAAAAAGTGATGGAGAAATGATGGAGAAAACAGTCCACAACCACCAGGAAAGGTCAGAAGTCGAGGGTTGAGAGGGTTGCGGAGCATCAAGCTTCTATCAGACGTCCCTTTTCAAATTAATGGCAAACCAGGCCGACATCATCCACACAAGAACAGGAACCCAACCAAAACCTACCAAACCACTCAAAAACACCTGAAAACCAAGTAAAACCAACAGGAACCCAACTAAAACCACATAGAACTTACCAAAACCAATTTTGTTTGTCATTTATTGGTTATCCCTTTCATAGAAGTCATTTAGCTCATTAAGGAAGAAGATATGGAGTTACATTTTGTTGGGTGAGGATTTTTTTTGGCCATATCCACACGCATATTTACTTGAGAGGTACCAGGCAGAATAGGCTGCCAGGGTGGAGACCAGGGGTTCAGGGACGGCCTCTTCGGGAGATTCTGCAGTGATCGCTGCCACCTCGGGAGAAGTGTGTACGGCCCAGACACACAAAATGGCTTCCGCCATCAGAAGGACAGCAGACAGTGGAAGAACCGCTGAGGCAGCTGGGATGCTAGCCGGTCGCACCAGTTTCGTCCGCCATGAGACAGGTCCAGTAGACGAGATGGTGCAGCTCCCCCCAAAAACATCTTCCTCCACCTCTCCCATGCTGAAGGGAGAGGTACATGGAGATGTACAACCAGCCAGTCATTATCTCAAAATAGACCATATTAACACTATACATTCTAACACTAAATATACACATAAATATAATTCTGTCATGACAACTCTCGGAGGGATTGACATGGTAATGTACATGACAATGTGAATGTGTTTGGTTTTGGCGGAATAGAGCTGCTACGCTGCTGCTGCTGCTTCTGCTGTGGCAGAGCAAGTACCGAGACTTGCTATGGCCAATACATCCACCACATGCTGCTGTGAGCATGTAAGAAATACTGCTGCTGCACATATAACATATCTGGAATAGCCCTCATATAACATACATGAATAACCCCATAGCAGATCTATACAGGTAGAGCTGGGGAAGGTGGAGGGTTTCTGAAACACGTTGCAACTGCTACAGCAAGCACTAGTCATATATTGGAATGCTGAGCAGCGAGCTCATTTGACTACCAATACAAGAGACAACCAATCATCTGTGCCATGTGATAATGATATCATTATGTCAGATTGAGTTAGACTTAGCGGACGGCGCCATCTAGAGTTTCATGCCAGAACTTTGTATTTTTCTTCCTGTAGCTGAAACAGTAGAGTAGTGCTAGCAACAGTAGCAGCATTGGTTCACCGTTAAGGGAATGAATCACAAGTTATGCACAATAAAACCCGAAGTTTTCACTTCATATAAAATTGATATGTCAAATGCATATGTAGCCATTTATGAGCTCTATATTTACAGGTATGTATCCTATTTACAGCTGCATTACATTTAAAGCTATTATTCAAAAGAAAGAACACTGCATATGAATACAAGTGTCAGAACTGTGGAGGAATGAGCCTGGACTCATTGGCCATCATAATTCTCTCTGTGGATAACACCCTACAACTTTCACTCCTGTCTGCCGTTCAACTACAAAGCATCACTGAGAAGAGAATAGTAACACTGACAATTTGTGTTTTCCATGAAATTCATTCTATGGGACAAGCAGTCTTTTTTAACGAAGAAACAAAGATTTGACCTTCCCAATCAGACATAATCTTCCTTAACCTGATTATTCTTTAACAGAAAATTCCCAAAGATGTCTTCTCTCAACCATCAGTCAAAAAAATAGCAGGTATTCAAGAGGGGTTTGAAAATCAATTGTCCTTTTTATTGTTCACTAAATAGGCTTAAAAAACAAACCTTAAAACATTTTTAATTTCTTATTCTTCAAAATGTAAAACTAAAAGAGTTGGTAAGTTTATTGTTCCCGCATTTAAATGGGGATATCATTTTTCTGTGCTACCAGGATTCTCAAGGACTCTGTAGCCCGGTACACGTCGGGCTAGGTTGTTTGGTGTGTTCCACTCATCGGCTCTCGTCGGGCTCACGTCGGTGGTAGTTTGCCTGATTCAACATGTTGAATCGGCGTCGGGCCGTCGCGGACCGTCGGTGAGAGAGAGAACTCTGATTGGGTGTTCAGTTTAGCAAATGAGTCCGTGCAGGAGAATTAAAGCGAAAGTGATGAAAACGGGCAAATAAATGAAGACAAGACAGACAAAAGGCTGTTTTTTAATGTGACATGATCTTGCCCAAGCATTCCAATATGCGAATGTTTTCATAACAACATGAGCTGCATAAAATAATGAAAGTTATCAACGTTACTGATATTCAAAATGGTAAGCAAGCGCTGCTTCGTTTACATTTCAAATATCTGCATTTATCTCGTATATCTTTGTTTTGGTTTCTCCATTTGAATAACAAATAGTTACTATTGATATCTGCTGATATAGACAGCTAAATCCTCTCATGCAGGCTCAGAACACAGTCGGTTCAGTTTGCAGTCAGCTGAAGTCTGTGCGGTGTGTTCACGTGCAGCTTTTTTGTCCGACGCTACTGACGCAAGGCGACAACTCCGTCGGCTTTCGTCTGCGCTAGTTCTTTGAAGTCGGCTTGGTGTGTCCCAGGCTTCAGTCACGTCTGCTTTGACTGTGGTATTTATCACCAGTGAAAAAAGCATATACAAAACTGCATTAATATACCAACTTAAGATTTTCAACAAAATTATAAAACCATCAGCATTGCACATACTATACCTGTGCAAGCTTTCACTTTATTACACAAATGAGTTTCAGTGTAGCTTCATGAAATCATGTACATATTTGTAAACAGTGACTGCTGGACAGTGTTTAATATCATGGAGGTACAGTAGCTAAAGCGTATGTAAACTTTACAATTAATAATAATAAGATTAAGAATAATAATAAGAAGAAGAAGAAATAAATTGCTACATATGACCTTTGCTGTAAACAATTTTTGAGCTAGACTGAAACTACACATCAGAATAAAGTTAATGTTTAAAGTCCATATATATAAACTGACAAGCTGAGGTTTACAAAAACCTTTCCACAAATATTTCTCCGAAAGTCTCAAAAAAAATTAAACAATAAACAAGATCTAGAAATATTTTAGCTTTAACCAGGTGGAATTATAAGATGTAGACATTCCGAAAAATACAGGTCTGTCATTACGAATATATCTTAAATTTATCCAGGGGCTTATATACAGTGCATCAGGTTTCCTCAACCGCATCCCTGGAGGGCAACGTACTGGAGAGTTTAGCTTAAACCATCAAACTCACCTATCTGTAATTTTCTTTAAGTCCGTAACTGTAATTAACTTGGTTGTTAATTTATGAGGTAATTAATACAGTTTACTGGTCCAAGCCTCCACTCACTTTTAGTTGAGAATAACATCTCAACAGCCATTTATGAGCACTTGTAATGGTGTACTTTACAGTGTCCACACTGGCAGTGTCCTGGATAGGCATCTGCTTATACCTTATTTGGAAAGGCACAGAAAATGGCTTTAAAACAAATAACGAATTCTACCGGATAATTGAGATAATTTATTTCACTAATTCCATTCAAAAAGTGAAACTTGTATATTATATTCTTTCATTACACACAGACTGATATATTTCAAATGTTTATTTCTTTTAATTTTGATGATTAGAGCTTACAGCTTATGAAAGTCAAAAATCAGTATCTCAAAATATTACTATATTTACATTTGAGTTTGAATAAATGACCATCCATACAGTATAAATTCTGGGTATCTCTTGTTCTTAGAAACCACAATAATGGGGAAGACTGCTGACTTGGCAATGATCCAGAAGACGAACATTGACACCCTCCACAAAGAGGGTAAGTCACAGAAGGTCATTACTGAAAGGTGTGGCTGTTTACAGAGTGCTGTATCAAAGCATATTAAATGCAAAGTTGACTGGAAGGAAGAATTTGGGTAGGAAAAGGTGCACAAGCAACAGGGATGACTGCAAGCTTGAGAATACAGTCAAGCAAAGCTGATTCAAACACTTGTGAGAGCTTCACAAGGAGAGAACTGAAGCTGGAGTCAGTGCATCAAGAGTCACCACGCTCAGACGTCTTCAGGAAAAGGGCTACCTAGCCACTTCTGAACCAGAGACAACGTCAGAAGCATCTTACCTGGGCTGTGGAGAAAAAGAACTGGACTGTTGCTCAGTGGTCCAAAGTCATCTTTTCAGATGAAAGTAAATTTAACGTTTAATTTGGAAATCAAGGTCCCAGAGTCTGAAGGAAGAGTGGAGAGGCACAGAATCCATGTTGCTTGAAGTCCAGTGTGAAGTTTCCACAGTCAGTGATGATTTGGGCTGCCATGTCATCTGCTGGTGTTGGTCCACTGTGTTTTTTGATGTCCACAGTCAACGCAGCCATCTACCAGGAAATTTTAGAGCACTTCATGCTTCCTTCTGTTGAAAAGCTTTATGGAGATGCTGATTTCATTTTCCAGCAGGACTTGGCACCTGCCCACACTGCCAAAGGTACCAAAAGCTGGTTCAATGACCATAGTGTTACTGTGCTTGATTGGCCAGAAAACTCGCCTGACCTGAACCCCATAGAGAATCTATGGGGTATTGTCAAGAGGAAGATGAGAGACACCAGACCCAACAATGCAGATGAGCTGAAGGCCACTATCAGAGCAACCTGGGCTCTCATAACACCTGAGCAGTGCCACAGATTGATCGACTCCATGCCACGCCGCATTGCTGCAGTAATTCAGGCAAAAGGAGCCCCAACTAAGTATTGAGTGCTGTACATGCTCATACTTTTCATTTTCATACTTTTCAGTTGGCCAAGATTTCTAAAAATCCTTTCTTTGTATTGGTCTTAAAGGGGTGGTTTACTGCGATTTTCACTTTTTTCATTTTAAATAGTGGGTAATGTTGCTGTTGGTGCATGAACAGTATCTGCAAAGTTGCTTTGCTCAAAAAGCTCAACGTAAGCGGAGATATCATCTTTTAAAAATCAGGAAGTTTAATGCCTACAAAAACGACTCATAAGGGACTACAATGAGATACTTCCCGGGTTGCATACGAAATAAACCCATCAACCCCTCCCTCCGGAACATGCAGAAAATGGGGCAAGGCCATGTTCTGCGGCTTTGTCGCAGAGGAAGAGTTATAGTGCAGAGTTGTAGCCATGCCGTCGAAACAGTGTTATTTTCACCCAGCTGTCAGGTCTTCTGTGTTCAGGCTTCCTACGGATGCTGTAGTTCGTCAACAATGGTTCAAATTTATGTTTGATTATGTTCCTGACAATTACAATCCTAATTCAGCTCTCTGTGCTGCGCATTTTACGGAAGACAGCTTCCAGAATCTACATGAGTTCAATGCCGGATTCACAGAAACTATTACTAAAACATGGAGCAGTTACAACTTTAAAACCAGAGGCAGCAGTTGTTGGGCCACAACCTGTAAGTAAGATTTCATCATTTTAAATGTATTTGCATGTATAATTTCAGCCGTAATGTTTTAGTTTTATCAAGGTCGTAAACAAATGCCAACGCTGGCTTTAGTAGCCAGTTAGTTAAAAGCTATTTTGTGTGTCTATGACAAACGCATACAAACATTTTGGACCCGAATTTGTAATTATGTATTAATTTTGTAAATGTATTTTCCATGTATACTTTATGACGTTATTTTTCGATTTGAACGTAAACACAAGCCAACGCGGTTTGGTTAGTAGCCAGTTAGTTCGATGCTATTTTGTGTGTATAAAACGTGTACTAACTTCAAAAAAATGTATGTAATCACAACAGCAAACTTCCGTTTGTAAACATTTGTAAGAGCCGTGCTTACAGAAGTTCTGCTTGACTCTCTTCATTTCCGCTTTCTGGGTCTGATTCTGGCTCAAACTGAAGGAAATATTGACCCCATTATTTACATTTGACCGGAGCACATGCAGCTGTCGCCCGTGAAGGTAATGGGCGTGAAGTTTCCAGACAATGTGCAGTATGCAGTTTAGCCAATCACAACACACCGGCCCAACTATCCAATCTGAGCCCATCGCCTGTTTCTGAGGGAGTGGTTTCAGAGAATCAGGAAGTCAACCGGTCGTTCAAATGACAGAGGAGAAAGCGGCTTACAATAAAGGTGAAGTATATGAAAAATAAGGCGTTTTTTAACAAACAAAACACGAAGACATGTTATATTGCACCCCATAAACACAATCAAGCAAAGAAAAAAAGCAGTAAACCACCCCTTTGAGTAATATTCTAATATTTTGAGATACTAATTTTTGACTTTCATGATTATATATATATATTCAGCAGAGACAGTAACACTCGTGTTTGCTGGATAACGGTGAGCCAGGGAAAGCACAATATTTACATAAACCTCTCAAACCACTATGCAATTCTGAGTGTGTGAAATGAATGAGTGTAAACACTATGAATGAAATAATGAATGCAAATCAATCAACTGTGTTACTGTCTTTGTGTGTCTCTCAGAAATCAGAGCTATGCCAAGAGTAATATCTAATATAATGAATCATATACATTTTTACTATCTATTTAAATTAACTTGTACTATATGTTACACAATGTTACTCTGTCTCACTCTTTCCTGAAGCCGGCAAGCAGACATGAGTTTATAGATGACTGCCCTGATATAAAAAACTATACAAAGTCTGGAAAATGAATGAATAAATAAATAATATTTTCCTTGCATTTAAAACTTAGTATTATTGTACATATTATAGATATTTAAAGAAAAGTTAGAATTACAATAAAAAAAGAAATGTAATGGATCATACCAGGCATATTGATGCCTCTATATATATATATATTAGTGGTGGGCATAGATTAATTTTTTTAATCTAGATTAATCTCACTGTAATCTTGGAATTAATCTAGATTAATCTAGATTAAAATGGCTCATTTGAATTCTGCCAAGTAGATCAGAATAAGTTCACTACTAGTAGTAAACAACTAGCAGTCATCAAGAATTTAATATTGATAATAACATTGAAGACATTGTATGATTATTCCTTAAAGATAAGGTTTTAATAGTTTATAAGTAGTAAGCCTATTACGTTCTGCCCAATGTCTTCAAGTGAAACCGAACTTTTATTTTGACGGGTTGCCGTGAGGATAGTTACAGAGAGCGTGACCATGTAACGTAGAGACAGAAATGACTTGCCTATTTCCATTGGGAAGCTTCTTAAAAATACATTTTCCCTGAAGCAAACCCGGCGGCTTCATAGCTGCATCCATGTTAGCACATCACGTTTGATGTGGTAATTTCACAGTAGACATACACACAGACTCGTTCTCGCCCCCTACAGTGCAGTTCGGCTAGGTATACATCCGCGCTAAAATATCAAGGTGAAACTCATCATAGCTTGCGTAGTATAGACCCAGCTCCCAACCCAACTTTGAGAATAGATTAACGGCGATATTTTTTTATCGCCCGATAAGAGTCTCACGTTAACGCAGCACGTTAACGCCGATAACGGCCCACCACTAATATATATATATATATATATATATATATATATATATATATATATATATATATATATATATATATATATATATATATATATATATATATATATAATATTAATTGATATTAAAATGAAGGGAACAGGAATATATTTAAAACTGGCTCATGTGATTTGACTTTATTTGGTTTAAGCCAACTTACGGTTTTATTTGAATACAGATACAAATTTTTGAGATTGCTACAGAGTTACTGTTAGTTACTGTTGCTCCCTTGGACAAACAAACAGAGCTGCTCACTCTTTTACAATGACAGCTGTCAGTGTGCAAACCTTGTCCCATGATGTTTTTGAACAATTTTGGACACATAAGGGTGAATTCAAGTGTGAATTAAATATTCCATGGAGGGATATATAAAATATTTTAAAATAAATACGGTGGGTAACACGAAACAAGGGTTTACAGATCACAATGCAAGCGGGAGAAGTCTCATACTACGATCATCAAGATTGTGGATGACAACATGCAGGATCAACATTGCTCATGAATTGCAGGGTACGATTAAATTAATGTACATTTAACCAGTTTAATATGGAGAGGCACTGAAATGTAGACCTACGTTTATGTGTTTTTGACTTACACTGTTCATGACGTGATTGATGTCCGCTATTAGGTTTGTTCATTAGCATGGATGCACTAACTTTAACATTAGTTTTAGCCAGAGGTACCTTGCTGAAACGCAAGATAACATTAACATTCTGCTTGAGCAGATGAAAAATTGTAACTTAATGAGAGTATGACAAAGAGAAAATGAACGTTTTTGTCTTCATTGGGATTGGGGTTGAATGCTTAGGGACATTTTGCTCTGTTTTGTTTGGGTTTAGGAAATGTAATAAAATAAATTATATTGCCTATCTTCTCAGCATACCTGGAATCAGTATTACAAGTACCCCAGGCACACAGTTTTTCCTTTTTTTTTTTTTTTTTAGCATAAACACCATCAAACCGATGCAAGCTTCAGATCTTCCAATGTTTCTCTATGGCTCTGAAATCTAAAGATGTCCAAGTTCCGCTCCCCGTGCATCTAATACTCGACTGCCATTGGCTCATCTGTGTTTGAGGGGAGGGGCTTACCGATAGGTCAATTGGCTCCGCTGCACACCCAATATTTTAACATTTCAGAAAAGATAGATCACTGTCTGTGCAGCTGAGATTTTATGCATATAAGAATTAGTGTCATGATTTTTGGTAGAACTACATTACAATATTAGTATAATATTAATTTGTTTTTTGGAGTGTTTGGTCTCTGAAGACCTTAATAGGCTTGTTCAGGTATCTTTCATTAAGGTTCGAACTAAACTCTCCAGGGCAGTGGCCAGATCTAAGGAAACTACATAACACCTACCAAATCAAACTCTGTACCATGATTTTATTTCTGCAAATCTGATGAAACCAACAAACAAATGCAGACCTTACACCTTGCCTTTACACATTTAGAGCAATAACAGTTGTTACATTCTCAGATGTTTATAGGCCAAAGTTCTCCTTGATAGGAAAGGCTAGGAGAAAATACTGCTTCCTTCGAGATTTCCATACAGGTCTGATAGTTTTTTGAAGCGCGGCCCCCAGTTGTTGAGGTAGTCATAACTCTGCTCTGAATCTGAACTGGGTGATTCCAGCGTGCTTAGAGACTCTGCTACAGAGCCATTTCCCTCAAATGCGTACGTCTGCAGTGAATCGTACGGTGGTGCGGAGGGATCCACATCAGTCACTTTCAGCCTGTCCCAGATAAACTCTTGAAAGACAATGTTGTCAGGAAGTGTTTTATAAGATGTCCTGGAGGTAGCAGAAGCTGAGTAAGGGTAGCCAGAGGCTGTTTCTGGACTGACATCCTGGACCTTTGAATCACGTATGATATTGAGATTACGTAGGGTGACCATATCGAAAGCTTCCGTATCTTCTTCACCTCCTCCTTCATCATCATACCGAACAATATTCTCCCTCACATCACGCTCGTCCTCGATGAAAAGAGGTGTTTTCCGTCTGCGTCGCATTGCCATGATCAACAGCATCAGAACTAGAAGAGAAACAGACATGCTGCATGTTGGAAATGAAGGTTCAATGGTTGCACCAATGCAAGGGGACCACAACTGCAGTGATAAAACATTTAGGATTCCCCCCCTCTGGTTTGTAGGCTAAAGATGCCCTGTAAATATATTTGATAACAAGTGCCAAGGCTTGCTGCTGTATTAAAACCAAAAAAAAAGTGTTTCAAGCAAATATAGTTGAGGGATATGCATACTTGTGAAACCTTTTTTTTTTTTAATTTATTTGTTTTTTTATTCTTCTTGTCCTGTAAAGTTTAGGGTTAGTCCAATATCACATTACATGTGGAAAAAAATCTGACATGATTTTACTTGGATCTATTTATAGGTCTCAGAAAACTAGAATTTTAATGGGGTGTGTAGAATTTTATGCCCTCTGTACTTGTGATGAACTTAAACTTTTCAAAGTCATCATTGCCGATATATTTTTCAGTCAGAACTCATTTCACACAGCAGGATTTTGAATCACAGACAGGTCCAGATATTTAGCATGCCAAATATTTCACAGGTGTCAACACATTGGTGATTCTCTCAGATCACATCTTTGATTATTCACACTGCGTGATTGTCATTCGCATGAACGAGCACAGATTTGCCTCAGATTTCGGGTATTTGTCTGCAATTATGCAAAACCTGTCGGTGAGTGAAAAAAAAAACGGCTCTTTGCTTTTGGCAAAGAGTAGAACGTACCCTATGTCAAGAAGAAACAGGAAAACACTTGTTTACTTCACTTCCATTCATATGCATGTGAATGCTGTGTAGCAGACTGACTGGGTCTGGGGTGCCAACTTATACATGTACTAATTATTATAGAGAAGAAGAAAGGTAACGATTATGTTGATTCTGCACCATTTGGGATGATGACATCCTGAACAAATGGTGACCAATTGTAGAATGCGAATGGTTGTGGAACACTGAGAACCATCTCAGACAATGGGGTATCAGAACTTCATTAACATACAGACCACCGCTGTTACAGGAGGAACTTCATTTCCATTAAGGGTAGTAAACTGTAAGTGTATAAAAGGTTTGAGCTTAGTGATGTTCAGGGTTCATTTCGACTCCGTTAAACCCAAGGTACTACATGTACTTTGTCACTGCTATGCTGCATTAAACATCTTCATCAAGATCTTCAACGTCCTCAACATTTCTTTTTTCTTACAACCCCTTTGAGCCAAAGGCAACAATAAAACAAACAACAATAAACCAATTTGCTCTCCTTTCTTAATGTACACAAAAACAACAAGTAATTCAAACTTCTTTGAAAAGTACAAAACAATTCACAAAACATTTAAACATTTAAACAATCTCACATGTACATACACTCAAAGGTCAGTTCAGAAGCATAGCGACAGGATTCGTGGGACCACGTGATTTGCCTGTCAGATGTTGTTTGGTTGCTCATTGTCCTGTTAATAAGTTAGCTAAATGGTTACTATTTACTAAAATGGTTACTAAAATACATCCTCAGTTATCTTATATCTATATATCACATACAGTGCCTGTGAGCAGGAGGAGAGCTCCTACTGGAAACAATACAAAGGGGCAGAAGGAGAAGCAGACAGTATTGGGTGCATCCTCTCAACCAGCGAAGGAAAGAACAAGGACATTTTTATCATCTTGTAGCTGAACTAAGGCTGGACAGCCAACGCCAACATCAGTATTTCAGAATGAACGCAGAGCAAATGGATGAACTTCTGTCCCTCATTGGCCCTGGACTGACCACACAGTCAACAAATTACAGAGCTGCTATAGAACCCAAGCAGAGACTGGCAGTTGGATTGAGGTAAGATCATATTTTTAAATTTTTTTTTATTAAAATTTATTCCTTTATTTAACCACGGGGGTCATATTGAGACTATAGTCTCTTTTTCAAATGGTCCCTGGTCAAGAAAGGCAACACTTAAAATTTTAATTAAATAAAAAAGGGAAAAAGAAAATATAACAAAATAATTTCATTGAAAAAAGAAAAAAATGCTGACCATAAACTGAAGAAATACAAAATTCTCAGACAAACACCTTCATTTTTGTCTTTATTTGTAATAATAAACATTAAATCACCATTCAGCTTTCAAAAACAGCAAAGGTTCGTATTTGTTTTAGTAACAAATATATGAAATAACCATTCAACTTCAAAATTAAAAAAAAAATAAATAAATAATAATAATAATAAACAATCATCAAAAGTACCAATAGGCACAAAATTTTAAATAAAAAAACACACTTTCACATTTTTACATCAATTATGTATAATCGAGTCAGTTTTACTCTACTGACTACAAGTCTCAGTAGTAAGACCCATAAGTGCTCTCGTCTTCCCATTGTGTACCCTGTGGAGGAAGGGTAATTGGCCGAAAACCTGCTGGCCTGGAGCTGTGACTGGACTGCCCTGTAATTTCCTGAGTGGGTGGATGTATTGGTGTGTATGTTGGTGGATGAATTGGTTGCCAACCAGATGCATGTTGTGGGGGAACAGTTTGCTGGTGTTGGGCTTTTTCTAGTTTGTGTAAAGTGTTCAAGATCTCTATTTTGGCTTGTTGCCTCCTGTCCTTATCCAATCTGTGCAACATTGGCACAAGGCTGAGAGCAAAGTGGTAAGCTTCATCTAGTTTGGGAATAGGCTCTTGAAGTAAAGACATCAGCCGCTCCCCAATGTCTGTGGTCTGTGGTCTCTGGCTCCTTTTTTCTTGAGGAGCATGTTCCACTATAACTGTGGGCATCCGCTCCCTAGGGCTACAGGACCTAGAAGGCCTTTCCCTCTCCTCTAAGGTTGCGGGCACAGCAAGTGATGGGGGCGGAGATACAGATGGTATTGGATCTTTCATCTGTTCCCAATGATGACAGTGGAGAAGCAGAACTTACACTGTGTTCCACATTAACTGTTTGTAGGGTCAAGTTACTTTTTGAACTGCATAAAAAAACAACTAAATGAATGAATAAAAAGATAGATAGATAGATAGATAGATAGACCTCGCAATGTATTTATGGTCTGTAAACAATTTGTATAGGAACATTATCATTTTAATTCATACTTTTTTACCACCTTTGTAATACATTATGAACAATTACACTGTTGCTGTAGTCATCAATATCGTTATCACCGTTACATTTAATGTCAATTACATGCTTAATTTTCATACAGACCTTCTTGGCTGTAAGTGGGGCAAAAGAAAGGACATTATCTCAGAATACTTCCAGTCCTTTTGATTTCCTCCTGCTGATCCACTGGGCAGATTTGTATTTTTTCTATTTTTCACAAATGCATCTCTTAATGTCTTCCATCTCATCCTGCATACATCAACTGAAACAAAGACGACACACAGATTAATAAAATAATTTTCGCTTGTTTCTTTCCTCACAGGTAATTGGCTTCTGGAGAGTCAATGCTCAGCTTAGCATTCAGCTATATCCTAGGGCACACAACTGTCATGAACTCAGTTCATATGGTGTGTGCAGCCATTGAAAAGGTGATGATGGAGAGGTTTCTACCCAGCCCAACACAAAATACTTGGAAGGAGGTGGCCCAAGGATTCTGTGAAAAATGGAATTTCCCAAATTGTTTGGGAGCAGTAGATGGCAAACATATAATAATACAAGCACCACCACTGTCTGGAAGTCAGTTCTTCAATTACAAAAATACTTTCTCCATAGTGCTTTTGGCACTTGTGGATGCTGACTACAGATTCCGAGTCATTCAAATGGGGGACTTCGGAAGAAGCAGTGACGGTGGGGTGTATGCCAGATCGGATTTGAGGAGAGGAATGGAGAAAAACACATTACATGTGCCACCCAGTACCTCTCTGCTTGGTGCTGCCCAGCTGGGTGATGTGCCATTCGTTATGGTTGGTGACACAGCTTTCCCCCTCAAGCCATTCCTGATGAGGCCATACCCCGAAGCAAACCTCACGTTCAAAAAGAGGATTTTTAACTACAGACTTTCACGAGTGAGGATGGTTGTTGAAAATGCCTTTGGCATTCTATCTGCCAGATGGAGAATATTTCTGAACAGAATCAACCTACAACCGAAACACGTTGACACACTTGTGATGGCTGCATGCATCCTTCACAATTTCCTGCTTGCCCCTAGCGAAAACCAGAGGTTGACAGACGAGGCAGAGCAGTTGGGGAGACACATGGCAAAAGTGAGACACATGGGAGGAAACAGGGCATCAACAGAGGCCTGTAATGTAAGGGAGGTCTTCTGCACCTTCTTTAACTCTCCTCAAGGCAGTGTGCCTTGGCAGGATAGGATGGTGTGATCAAAAAGCATAACTACAAAGCTTATTGCAGAGTGAAAGCAATTGTACATGAGCATTTGTAAGCAAGTGTTTTTTTTTTTTTTTTTGTTGTTGTTGTTGTTTTTTTTTTCTTTTTTGGCTGATAAGTGATTATGGTCTCAAAGACAAGTACTTGTTGTGTTGGTGAAAATGTGTTTTGGGGGGAAATGCTAAATAAAGAAAGCGTTTGTTTGGGAACTTTGGTGTGATTCTTAGCTATCAATTCCTTGGAAAAGAGGTCATGTCACTCCCAGCCATTCACATATGCATAATAAAAACTAGAGATTGCAAGTCCAACCACCTTCCCAACAGTACACTGTATTTGAACAGCCTTTACAGCAGCAGGTATAATTATGTAATCATAAGTGAAGTTACGTTATCTTCTATGAATTTAAGAACATATAGGTAAGTAACAAAAGGTTAAAACAGTCCTTTATGTACATTACATAAACTACACCTACCTTAAAAAGCTTTGTACCTTATGTAGTTATATCTTGATATAGCAAATAATATCACAGGTCCTGTGTAATGCAAGCTCACTGAGCATTTTAATGGGTTTTCAAGATGCATAAAAACTCACTGGCAATGGGAGGTTATAGTACTCACATTCTACTCCTACAACTCCAGCAATCAATCACCAGGCCTTCTCCTTTTTGGCATTGCCCTTGTAAAAAGGATTTGTGATGTCATATAACACCGTGTGTCTTTCTATTTCGAGGATGAACCTCTCGTTATTCATTTCTGGCCTCTTGCCAAAGATATGTGACCATGAAATACAATTGGGAGTCTGCACAGGGTGTTTATTTTGAAATTTACATGATTTTTTTACTTTTATTTTGTATTTGCTGTGCGGTTTAGACACGGCGTGCGTCAAAAATAAAGCCACAGTGCATTTTTCTTGATCAAAATTGACCCGATTAACATGAAAAATGACACATTTCACCTTAAAATCATGTGAGGTGTTTCACAATCACAGGGCAAAAGGCACACTGTATTGATAAATACTTTAGCTAAAATATTTTGTTTGATACTAATGTCTAAGTTAATACTTGTTCAAATCAATCACTTTAGCAAAGTTTGTACTAGGCTATTTTCTGATTATTTTTATTAATAATGTTCAATAAATATACTGTCATTAAAATGTTAATATAAAAATATATTTTAAAATACAGAAACAAAATAAAGATTCTGAAAGCATTAAAGGAGATCCCATAATAAGTTAATATAGATTTACAGTAGCAACAACAAATTTTATTTTATTTTATTATATGATATGATTAATATCATGTTTTTAAATATGATGGTTTCATTATAAATATGATGATTATCTCTAAGGTGGACACCCAACATAATAGGCTATATGATATTTACCATCTGAATCTAACCATGTCATGTCAACAATTGGAAAAGTCAGCCATCTATTAATTATCATGTAATTATTGTGCCTTTTACCCCAAATACCATACTTTTACATATTCTTCTAGTTATTGAAAAACTGTTGCTTTAATTATCTTAAGAATGATTATCTATTAGAATATAATTTAATTATCTATTAAGAAGACCTTTGTCTCAAAATATATTCAATAATTTTAGCGATTCTCATTTTCTAATTAAATCTACAACATTAAAAAAATAGGCTATTCGATTTAGCACAGAATCAACTACACGAAAACACATCACTGCCAGGAGTTGTTGCCTAAACTTTAAAGGCCTGTTTAAATTATTAAAACTAGAGGTATTTATTAACTTTAAGATTACTTTTTTATCATGTAAACTATATGTACAGCATGTTATATACACCAGTCAGAGGGGAACAAGGCCACATCACAGCATGCATATCAAAGCACATGACAGACAGCTGTCAGAGAACACCTGAAAAGCGTGACGGAATGAACGATACTCGTCTGTATTTGCAGTACACAAGCCGCGGTTCAGCTGCGCGCGACAAACGCTACCAGTGTGAAAGCACAACGGGCGCGCGCTGCTCAAGCTCTGCATACGCGCCGCTTCTGCACTGCCTCTGCTCTGCTTACGCGTGCGGTGTGAAACCGGCGTTAGGTCTCACTCACAGTACAAAGTTTTCAGGGAGTTAGTCCAAAAACTCTCACCTTTAGCTTCCGCAAATAGGCGACATCAGGCAGGCTCAGGGTAGTAAGGCCATGAGCATTGTTCGCCATTCTCTCCCTCAGGTGTACAGACACTTCCTTCATTATTACTCGCTACACGAATCAACAACTCTCTAAAACACATCGAAGATGTGATGATGTATGATGTTTTAGATGTTTTTTGGGAAAGTGGAGTAGATTATACAAATATAGATCATGCACTATTGAAATATCTACCTTAACCGTAACATTTGGCCAGTAGAGACTGAATTTATATAGGGTACCACAGGGCTAAAGGCGCCTTTGATTTTATTTTCCTTTAAATCAATAGATGGCACAAAAACTTGGAGTAGTACTTTCCAAAATGTCCACTTTTCAAGATGCATGTGTCAGGATACACACTCGGATGACAAGGTTATTTGGATTCAGAACAATATTTAATGAAGATCTTGTTGGAATACAGGTGAGTGCAGAGCATCAATGAGTTCAGTGAGAGTGATACTGGTAAATGACTGTCTTCTCTTTTGCAAGGTACTGTCCAAGGAATTCAATGATCGGGAAGGATGTCCTGGTGAGTGGAACTGGTAAGTCTCATAAAGGTATGTTGAAACAGACTGGAACATACGGGATCAACACAGGAACAACTGTCTGAAAACACACAGAGAACAGGTTAGTTGGTCCTTCCTAGTTCAAGGTTCGACAGGGACTGGAGGTGAGGCGTGTTCCTTTATAGTGCTTAATGATGTTGGTTGCTGATTGATGACAGGTGCAGATGATTAGTATTCGGGTGAGTGTGATCTTTGTGTCCTGTGTGTGAATGAGCCTGATTGATCCCTGACATTACCCCCCCCTCCAGGGTCCACGCCAGTGGACTGAGGACCCCGACGTCGTGGTGGTCTGCCTCGAGGTCGTGGAGCTGGTCGATGGGGATGCTGTTGGTGGAATTCTGTGAGCAGAGCCGGATCTAGGATATCGTCCCGAGGAACCCAAGCTCTTTCCTCTGGCCCATAACCTTCCCAATCAACAAGATACTCCAAACGACCACCCCGACGTCGGGAGTCCAGGATGTCATGGACCGAAAAAATGGAATCTTCTTCGATGGTGGGTATAGGAGGTGCGTGGTCAGGATCAGGTTCTGTGGTGGGGGGGAGAACAGAAGGATAGTACTTTTTCAAGAGTGAGACATGAAAGACTGGGTGAATCTTGAATTGAGGCGGGAGGTGAAGTTTATATGTGACTGCATTGACTTGATGGAGAATTTTAAAAGGTCCGATGTATCGTGAGCTTAATTTACGGCAAGGTTGACGTAAACGAATGTCACGTGTCGAGAGCCAGACCAGCTGGCCAGGTTCGAACATGGGTGTATCCTTTCGTCTTGTATCCGCAAACCTTTTATGTCTGTGTACAGCTCGTTGGAGATGATGGTGGGCATCATTCCACACTCTTTCACTCTCTCGAAACCAATAATTCACAGAAGGGACTTCGGAAGGCTCACTGGACCAAGGAAACAATGGGGGCTGGAAACCAAGGAAGCATTGAAAGGGGGTTAGTCCGGTGGTGGTCTGGTGCAGCGAGTTTTGGGCGTATTCCGCCCAAGCGAGGAATTGATTCCATGTGTCTTGGTGATTCTGACAGAACGTGCGGAGGAAACGATTGATCTCTTGCACCTTCCTTTCTGTTTGTCCATTAGCCTGAGGGTGGTACCCCGAAGTCAGACTTATTGTAACCCCGAGAAGAGAAAAGAAAGCTCTCCAAACCCGTGAAATGAATTGCGGTCCTCGATCGGACACAATGTCTTCCGGGATGCCGAAATGTCGAAACACCTGGTTGAAAAGGTTCTCAGCGGTAACAAGGGCTGTAGGGAGGCCTGGCAAAGGGATCAGTTTACAGGCTTTGGAGAATCTATCGACTATAATGAGAATGCATGTGTTGCCTCCTGAAGGAGGTAAATCAGTGATGAAATCTATGCCCAGATGTGACCAGGGCCGTTGTGGAATGGGTAGCAGTTTTCCAAAAGGTAAGTGACGTGGAGTCTTGGATACAGCGCAGACTTGACATCCCTGGACAAAACGCTGTATTTCCTTTCTCATACCTGGCCACCAATATCGTTGCTGTAACAGTGTGTAGGTCTGTGCTGCTCCAGGATGACCTGTCCCCACCGACGAATGAACGGATTCGATGAGAGATAGCCGATGTTCGTTAGGAACGTAAGTGAGGGTGTCCGGGCATTCCGGTGGGGCAGGTTCTTGTCTTGTGGCTTCGCGGATCTGATCATCAATGTCCCATTGAATAGGGTTAACAAAAACGGTAATGGGCAGGACTGGTTCGGGGTCGTCGACTGTGTCTGGAGGGGCATGGAGACGGGACAAGGCGTCAGCACGGGTGTTCTTTGTGCCTGGACGATAGGTGATATGGAAGTTAAACCGTGTGAAGAATAAGGCCCAACGGGCTTGTCGCGGGTTCAGTCTCTTGGCTTCTTTGAGATACTGGAGGTTTTTATGATCGGTAAGCACCATGAATGGATGTTGTGCCCCTTCAAGCCAGTGCCTCCACTCCTCCAGAGCCAATTTAATGGCAAGGAGTTCACGATTACCCACGTCGTAGTTCTGTTCAGCTGGTGACAATTTCTTTGAGAAGAACGCACAGGGTAGGGGTTTATGGCCAGTCTCCTGATGTTGCGACAGGATTGCACCTACGCCGGTCGTGGAGGCGTTGACTTCGACGATAAAGGCTAGATCTGGATTGGGATGATGTAACAGCGGAGCACTGATGAATTGGTTCTTCAGTGTTTGGAAGGCATGATCAGCATCCAGGTTCCAGGTCAGGGACTTCGGTTTCCCTTTCAGAAGGGAGGTAAGTGCCGCAGTTATGGTGCTGTAGTTATTAATAAATCTGCGATAGAAATTTGCGAAACCTAGAAATCGTTGGAGTTCCTTTATTGTTTGAGGAGTTGGCCATGAAGTGATTGCTGTGACTTTTCCCTCGTCCATCTGCACCCCCTGCTCACTCACGAGATATCCAAGGAAGGCAAGGGATTCTTGGTGGAAGAGGCATTTCTCTGCTTTCAAGAAGAGGGAGTGATCTCGTAAGCGTTGGAGAACTCTAGAGACATGTCGTTGATGTGCAGATTCGTCTTGGGAAAAGATCAGAATATCATCGATATACACAATCACGAATTTATTGAGGAATTCCCGAAGCACCTCATTCATGAAATCCTGAAACACCGAAGGGGCGTTGACCAGCCCATATGGCATAACGAGGTACTCATAGTGGCCTGAAGGGGTAATGAAGGCAGTTTTCCACTCATCTCCATCTCGTATCCTGATGAGATTATATGCACTCCTGAGGTCTAGTTTGGTGAAGATC
The DNA here is from genome assembly GCA_036784905.1 of Acrossocheilus fasciatus. Lineage (NCBI taxonomy): Eukaryota > Metazoa > Chordata > Actinopteri > Cypriniformes > Cyprinidae > Acrossocheilus > Acrossocheilus fasciatus. The sequence continues at coordinate 273,270 of CM071961.1, forward strand.
TTTGCACCTTGTAGCTGTTCGAGTGACGTGGGTACAAGAGGGAGTGGATACCGAAACTTTATGGTGATCTTGTTAAGAGCGCGATAATCAATACAAGGTCTTAAGCCCCCATCCTTCTTCGCAACGAAAAAGAAACTAGAGGCTGCTGGGGAAATTGAAGGACGAATGTAGCCCTGTTTTAGGGCTTCTTGGATATATTCTTCCATGGCTCGTTGTTCTGGAATGGAAAGTGAATATATGTGACCACGGGGCACCTGTGTACCTGGTTCCAGGTCAATAGCGCAATCCCAAGGTCGGTGAGGAGGGAGATGAGAGGCTTTCACCGGGCTAAAAACGTCTGCAAAAGGGGCATAACAGGAGGGAATGACTATGGACTGTTTTTCTCGAGGGCTTTCAATCGAAGTTACGGCAATGGAGATACTCTTGGGCGAAGGAGAGTCAGGTTTCGGGAGTTTAGGGAAACAAGTATGGAAACATGTAGAACCCCAGCGTAGAATATCTCCGTTAGCCCATGATACTTTGGGATTGTGTTGAATAAGCCAGGGTCTCCCCAGAATGATCGCAGAAGTAGATTTCTCTAACACTAAAGGAGTGAATGGTTCTTCGTGCAGACAACCTACTCGTAGTGTGATTGGTTTGATTAGGTGTTTCACATACCCATGGGTCAAGGCTTTCCCCGTCACTGATTTTGCTGTGAACTGGGTTGGAGAGCGAGTCTTCGGGAGTTGAAGTTGCCGACAGAGGGCGCCCGAGATGAAATTCCCCGCTGACCCTGAATCGATGAGGGCGGTGACTGAAATTACACCATTAACGGAGATCAGTGACACAATGGTGGATAGTGGAGTTACATTGAGAGGACTGCTTATCACAGAGCTCACCCAGAGACGAGGTGGACGCACAGGGCAGACCCCGATGTAATGGTTGCTATCTCCGCAGTACAGACAAAGGTTATTGGTCAAACGTCGCGTTCTTTCGAGTGGAGAAAGACGGGTCTGGTCAATTTGCATAGGCTCCATCCCATGGGGCTCTGGATTCTCTGCTGCCCTAGGTGAAGGGACATATGATGAGTGTTGGTGATCGGAGTAACAATTTTGAACTCGACGGGAGACTCGGATTGACTGTTGAATAAATTTCTCAATGCCCATGACGTCATCGTAAATGGCAAGTTGTAATCTTAGGGCTGGATTCAATCCTTGACGGTAAGTAGTGATGAGTGCTCTTTCGTTCCATCCACTCGAACCGGCAAGAGTCTTAAACTTCAAAGCATAATCAGTGATAGACATTTGGCCTTGTTTTAGATGATATAGCTGTTCCCCAACAGATGAGTCACCTACGGGACTGCCAAAGACTTCTTTGAAATGTGTTATGAAGTTCTGAAGAGACTCAGTAGCCGGTCCTGCTTGATTCCACATAATCTCTGCCCATTGAAGTGCTCGACCAGATAAGAGTGAAATGATGAAAGAGATTTTCGACCTTTCCGTAGGAAAATGGTAAGGTTGTACCTCTAGGGCAAGAGAGCACTGGAGAAGAAATCCGTTGCAATCTTCTTCCCGGCCAGAGAAGGGTGCTGGTTTCACCATCGGACTAGAAATGAACAGCAGGGAAGAAGCGACAGATGCGGAAATGGGGATCGCTGCAGCTCCGAGCTCAGCAGGATCGAGCGGAGGAATTCCAGTTGGATCGAATTGTTCTGAATCCATATCTGTTTAAGGTCGAACCTTCTGTCAGGATACACACTCGGATGACAAGGTTATTTGGATTCAGAACAATATTTAATGAAGATCTTGTTGGAATACAGGTGAGTGCAGAGCATCAATGAGTTCAGTGAGAGTGATACTGGTAAATGACTGTCTTCTCTTTTGCAAGGTACTGTCCAAGGAATTCAATGATCGGGAAGGATGTCCTGGTGAGTGGAACTGGTAAGTCTCATAAAGGTATGTTGAAACAGACTGGAACATACGGGATCAACACAGGAACAACTGTCTGAAAACACACAGAGAACAGGTTAGTTGGTCCTTCCTAGTTCAAGGTTCGACAGGGACTGGAGGTGAGGCGTGTTCCTTTATAGTGCTTAATGATGTTGGTTGCTGATTGATGACAGGTGCAGATGATTAGTATTCGGGTGAGTGTGATCTTTGTGTCCTGTGTGTGAATGAGCCTGATTGATCCCTGACAGCATGTGCAAATATGACAGATCCTTGACACAATTGTTGGCAGCAGCACAGAGTTGATTCTGTGCTAATTTGATCTAATATTTGATTTTTTTAATATAAATGTTGTAGATTTAAATAGCAAATGAGAATCGCTAAAAGTTTAGAATATATTTTGACACAAAGGTCTTCTTAATGATTTTCAGTTTTGTTTAAGTCAATTAAAGCAACAGTTTTTTAAAAAAACAAAAAACAGAAGAATATGTAAAAGTATGGTATGTGACGTAAAAAAAAAACGTTGGGGTGAAAGGCACAATTATTAACGAGATAATAAATAGCTGGCTGACTTTTCCATTTGTTGACATGACATACTGTAGTTAGATTCAGATGGTAAATATCATATATTAAGCTGGGTGTCCACCTTAGAGATAATCACCATGTTTATAATGAAACCATCATACTTAAAAATTAGATATTAATCATATCATATAATAAAATATTTGTTTTTACTACTGTAAATATATATTAAATTACTATGGAATCTCCTTCATTGCTTACGAAATCTTTACTTTTTAAAATAATTTTGTTTCTGTATTTAATATATATATATATATATATATATATATATGAGCATATTTTAATGACAGTATATTTATTGAACAAAAATTATTTTATCAAAACCAGCAGAAAATATTGCAAAATTTGTTACAGTGATTGTTTTGAACAAGTATTAACTTTGACATTATTAAAAACATTATTTTAGTTATAAAGTATTTGCATCAATACTATGTGCCTTTTGCCCTGTGTGTGGGGTAAAAGGCCCCCCCTTGCCAACTCATACATTCATAATATTTTTAAACAAAATAAACCAATTGTATGATTTATTTTCACACAAAATCTGTTGTTCCAAATCTGTGTGTGTAACAATTGTGTGTAATGTATTTTTCAAATTTGGCTGGCCATTGCTCTTTAAAAAAACTGGTGAAATGGGAGAGTGGCAGAAAGAGGGAGGAGTACAACCGTCACTGTACTGTACATCCATCCATCCATCTATCCCATCCATTTTTCCTAGCGCTTGTCCTATGAAGGGTCAGGAGGCTGGAGCCTTTCCTGGGTCATAGGCAGGACAACCCCCTGGACAGATGGCCAGTCCATCACACACATTCATATTCGCACTCATTACAGTCTCCTGTCCTGTATGTCTCTGGATTGTGGGAGAAACCCAGAGTCAAGTCAAGTCAAGTCACCTTTATTTATATAGCACTTTTAACAATACAGATTGTGTCAAAGCACTTAACAGCATCAAATTGGAGGATAGAGTGTTAGTAATGCATAATGATAAGAATAAACACTCAATTTTCAGTTATTCAGAGATGTCATTGTCTAGCTCAGTTTAGATTAAATAGTATCTGTGCAATCAAATCGGCGATAATCGCTAGAAATTAAGTGTCCCCAACTGAGCAAGCCAGAGGCGACAGCGGCAAGGAACCAAAACTCCCTCTGAGACAGAATGGAGAAAAAAACCTTGGGAGAAACCAGGCTCAGTCGGGGGTCAGTTCTCCTCTGACCAGACGAACCTGCAGTTCAAAAGTTTATATTTCTATTTTTTATTTTGTTGTAATTTCTAACAATAATAGTATTATGTAGTTAGGTATTTTATTATATTTTTGGTTTTATTGGTACAGAGGATACCAACATCAACACAGAGGACATACAAACTCCTGCAGCAGCTGGGACTTCAATGCTGCACATACAGCACCTCATTATACTAGACTGATGATGTTTTTTTTTGTGTGTGTGTGTGTAATTATTGCTTCAGATTTTTTATTTTTATTTTTTCACAAGTACATTTCGTAAATGTTGATGGGTTTCTGTTTTTGGTATGTAATGAAATAGGAAATGCTGTTTTTCTCCTTCATTCTTTGTGCTGTAATACAGTCAGTAAAATGAAAAGATGTTATTCTTATCCTATAATGAAATACTTATGTAACTTCAAAGCTAAAAGTTCATAGTTTATGTAATGCCCCCTGTTGTTAGTATTTTTTTTAAATCAGTGTATTATGAATGAAATGAATGTTTTTCGAATGAGAATTGTTCCCAGGGTTATGATGAAACAAGCTTATTTTGACACCTATATGAAGCGTTTTGTTGTTTTTGTATTGAACAATGCTTGTTAGCAATCAAAAAAAAAAAAAAAAAACTGTAAATGTAGTTTGAGTGATGAATGGAGCTCAAGCATAGTTCAGGCAGACCACGGCATGACAGCAGCATCAGCTGACGCTTAGCTGACCGTAATTCCTCCCAGTACAATTAAATAAGATATATAAGTTCATCCATACTCTCACATGCCTTAGTCTGTTGCACAGACATGCACTTAGTCAGCTTCAGTTCTATAATACAGAAACGGGCTAAAATAGCTTGAGTTCTGTCACGCGTCAAATCAGCTTCCAGTTTCATTGAACAGAAACAAAATCAGCCTTCAGTTCTGTCGCAAAGAAATGTGCTAGTCTGTCACACAGAAAAACGTTAAGCCAGCTTTTAATTTTGTCGCACAGACGTGTTAAATCAGATGACAAGATTTGTACCCCACACAAATTTCACTTCAGATTCAGTCTGTGATCCTGAACTCACAATTCACCACATCGACCAGTATAAGTAGCTTGATTGGAAGTGACTTCAGAACAGTTCATTCAAGATTAGCCCTCTCTATACATGAAGGACTGTGAAATCAGTAACAAGCATCTTCTTTACATCTGGATATACTTCACTATACTTCACTCTGGATATACTTTGCTCATCTGAATGTGTCTTCATAAGCTAAGTTAAGTTTTCCTTTTATTCTCATATGTAAAGGTGAACATGAATGTTACAGTCATAAGCAGTTTTACATTACATATGCACAGGAAAAAAATGACACTGAAGTATAAAGAGCACACCAAATGAAAGTGTGAAATTGTGCTTTAGATACGCAGTAGTAGCACACTGGTATTTACAAGCCTTTTTCACCTACAAGATGAAGTAAGGTCCACAGCTTATTTTGACCAAGAACTTATACAAGATTTACACATAAGAAATTCAAACAGCACTAAGTGGAACTTGGCACTTTTTCTCAGTGGAAACAAAATTCCTTCTAATTGCATTTTAGAGACAATGAGAAATTATTAAAAGCCTCTTGTGGAATTTTTATAGAAACATTCATTGTCATCTCACTCATTCTGCCATATCCCTTCTCATACATTACAACTGAAAATAATCAACAACCAGATGTCAGCCAGCAAATGCCTAATCATCCACCATCCATCATTGTCCCAGCAGGGAGAGTGAAACATTGCTCAGCGAAATAAATATTTCACTGTAATGTTTTAGTGGAAACTGTGAAGCTTCTAGATAGTAAGGAATGCACTCTCTAAAGGTGTTTCACATTGAGCGCGATGCGAAAAAAAAAGAAAAGGCAAAACGCCGACGAATGGTGCTTTCAAACCAAGTGCGAAACGATTGATCACCTTATGCTAATTCACGCATATACGCTAGATGACGCCTACCAGCAATGCATTTTTTCTCAAATATGTATCTCGTATATCGTCTGCTGCTCAATATACAGCATTAAATTAAGATAAATAAAGTTTGGTTCTACACCAGAAATACAAACTATCTAAAATGCTTACAAGAATACATCTTAAAATATAAATACAATTAGTACAATTATTATCAAGCTGCATTTGAATATGTATGAGATTATTTATGTTTTTTGCCTAAAACCCACTTTAAACCATCGAGTGCTTGTAATAACTTCCGATTGATATCTAAAGTGTATTTTATTCTATAATAGGCAGACAATCACTCTCGAATGTGACACCTGCTTATCATTTATCATGAACATCCTTTATTGATATAAAAATACCATGAGCTGCATAAAACACATACAGAAAATATCATCATAATCATATGTCTATATCAGGGCTCCTCAAATCTGGACCTCCACTTTCCTGCTTTAGCTGTAACCCTAATCAAACACACCTGAACATGCTAATCAATGTCTTCAGGATCATTAGAAAATCACAGACAGGTGAGTTTGATCAGGGTTGGAGCTAAACTCTGCAGTGGATCGGACTTCCAGGGTAAGATTTGAGGAACCCTGGTCTATATGCTTTCATATTTTATGTATAGAAAAATGTTTCTCTCATTTTTTCATACGTAATGGCAGGAGATATTATCCCATGATTGACAGATCTTGAGTAAACGTGCTCTCTGACTCATAACACACGGCTGTTTCTACGTGGAGTGACGGGGGGAAAATTCGACACACAAAGAAAAAAAAAAAACACCAATGACCGCGCCTGGTGTGAATAGCCCCATAGGGATCTATTGTTTCGATTCAAAGGCACCATCGTGGCAAACATTCGCGACAAATTTTCGCATTCAGTGTGAAAAGGCCTTAACAGTTGAAGGCTTCTCTGTCAATTCTTCGTCATCAGTTAGGAACCTAAGTGTGCTATTTGATAGCAATATTTCTCCTCAATACCTGAGCGAGCTCATATCGCATTATTGTCCTTCACGTCTGCTACGATCTCAAAACTCTGGCCATTTGATAAAACCTAGAATATTAATATCAACTGTGGGCGGCAGATCCTTTTCCTATTTAGCGCCCAAACTCTGGAACAATCTACCTAACACTGTTCGGGAGGCAGACACACTCTGTCAGTTTAAATCTAGATTAAAGACCCATCTCTTTAACCTGGTTTACACATAACACTCTAACACATTTATATTATTCAAATGCATTAAAGGATTGTTAGGCTGCATTAATTAGGTCAACAGGAACCAGGAACACTTCCCATAATGCCCGATGTACTTGTTACATCGTTAGAAGAATGGCATTTACGCTAATATTATTCTGTTTCTTTCCCATTCTGAGGTCACCATAGCCACCAGATCCATTCCGTATCCAGATCAGATGGTCACTGCAGTCACCTGGATCTAGTATAAATGAAGGCAATTTGACTTGAATGCATTCACAAAAACTTGAAGGTGTTGAAGGTTTAAGGTGCAGGATGTCACATATGAGATCAAATATGAAGACTATGGAGATAAAAATAATAATAATGATAATAATAAAATAAAAAACAAAAAACTATGGTCTAATCATCACTGTATCCATCAGTTAATCTTCTACAGTCATCATTTATTACCTTGTTCATTAAACTTAAAATTGTGTAAAAACTCTCCCTTGACAGTGATTTTGCAGACTCTTGCCTCATGTTCATTTGTGTCCATGATCCATTTTTTTTTTACTGTATTGCTGTAATTAAATTGTGCAAATGATCCATCATGTTCAATCAATAAGAAATGGGTAAATGTTCAGGGCTCTTGTCTCTCCTTCTGTCATGTGTACATAATTAAAATGAAGTGAGGCTAAGGAACTCCCCCACACACACACACACACACACTCACACACATTATTAGTGCAACTAGAACCAAAACACAGAAAATAAACTATAACTAATCAATAATTTTGGCAGGCTAAAATAAGATAGAAATGCCCACAGAATATGGCTACTGTAACACTGATAGACTTAAATCAATTGAATTGACCTGTTGCACTCTTCACTATTTCAATCCAGGATGAGGAATATGGAATTGAATGCATTGTATCTGTAACAGATTTCCCACCAATAAATTTTGGTACTGGCTAACATGACAGAGAATGATCAATTTTACCAGACAAACTGGAATACAACCTGGTCTTTGGTGTTTATTTTGAATGGTCACATTTTTTAACTATGGACAGTATATGCAACGTAGTAAAAACAAAACAATGAAGTCAAATGAAAGGCGATAGTGTATGTGTGTATATATATATATATATATATATATATATATATATATTGTGATGGGAGGAGCCAACAACAGACACAGTGGGTGTGGCGTCAGGGCTCGAAGAGGCTTTTATTAAACAAAACAAACAAAAAAAACAATAAAATAAAGTGTCCAGGGGGAAAAAGTGTCCAACAGAAACAGGTGGTTTGGTGTCCTCGTCGTGCTGCCGGGCTTGTGAAGGAGGGCAGTGTTCTGGAAGGGGGGGTCCAGGTAAGGGGCGGAGTCCGGTGGCCGCATGCGCTCCCGCTCTGGTCTGGGGCACGAGGGGCGGCAGCTTCTCTCTAGCGGCGGCTCTTCCTCTTCATCCACGGCCTTTGGCAGGACTTGTACGACCCGGCATCCTGGCTCGACGGCCGTAATACGGGTGCAGCTTTCGTCCGGACCACGGGTCCTGCAGCTCACATCTCCGGTGGCGCGAAAAGTCCCTCTACGCCCCCTTCCTGGACCCACGAGGACACCAGCATGCATGCACAGGGGAAGAGACCGGTCTCCCGAGGAGAGGCGCGCTTGGCATTTAAACAGTGGTGATGATGAGGCTTCATTCAGTTCAGCTGTGCCTCATCACTCGCCGCCAGCCCTGGCTGTTCCCACGCCCCTCCTCTCAGACACCCACTCCCGTCGGGAGCCTGGTGAAGGGCGGCGAATAAGGGATGGGGTGGTGATGACAATAAGGGGGAGGGCCACCGACTCGTCACATTATATATATATATATATATATATATATATATATATATATATATATATATATATATATATATATATATATATAGTGTATGTGTATATATATGTTCCAAAAGTATTGGAACAGTGAAGACAAAATTGCTCTGTTGGCTGTGGAGTCAAGACATTTACAAATATGATGAAAAGATGAATATTAGAAAAAACTATAGAATGGCACATTTTATTATTAGCCGTTTCAACACATATGTTTTACCAAATAAAAATTACAGCACTTTTAGAGTTCATCCCACTCATTGATGTGAGCATAAGTATTGGGACAGTTATAACATAAGGCAGATATAAAAGATATCTTTACATAAAGATATAAAGAGCTATTATTTAGTTGCAGATTCCTTGCGCACTATCATAGCAGTGAGTCTGTGACCCATAGACATCACCAGACTCTTGGTCTCATCCTTTGAAATACTTTCCCCAGCCTTTAATGCAGCCAATTCCAATTGTTGCTTGTTTTGGGGAGTTTCTGCCTTTACTCTCCTCTTCAGCTGGTGAAATTCATGTTCAATCGGATTTAAATCTGGAGATTGACTTGGGCAATCTAAGACTTTCCATTTCTTTGCCTTTATAAACTTCTTGACTGAACTGAGAACAGCAGTTTTTAAGTGTTTTGTCTTTTCTCATTAGATTTCAGCACAGTTGTTGTTGCTAGGAAACTTTGTTTCGCATACTGTGTTTTACCGTGCGGGAAAGCAAAGTCGCATTTGTTCTCGGCCGTATCGCGGGGATTTCCCAGTTTCGTCTAGCTAAGTAGTAAGGCGTGGTCAAAGCCAGTAAAAGTACTTATATACCTGATTCGTAAGCACTTGTCAGAAGGAGCAGAAGAGAACAGCAGTTTGTAAGTGTTTTGTCTTTTCTCATTAGATTTCAGCGCAGCTGTTGTTGCCAGGAAACTTTGTTTTGCATACTGTGTTTTACCGCGGGAAAGTGAAGTCGCGTTTGTTCTCGGCTGTATCGCGGTGATTTCCCAGTTTGGTCTAGCTAAGTAGTAAGGCGTGGTCAGCTGACTTCTATAACGAATAATTAGGCAAGTATAAAACTGGGTTGTATACCGCGGCAGCCCTCCTCGTGTGAAGACCGATGAGTGTAAAGACGATCGACTCTACCTTGCGCGACTCCACCGAGCAAGAACACCGACACGGCACTTGAGTATTGCTCTTTCCCCTTCCTTCGCTTTTTGCACTACTTGTTCACATTTACTTTAGTCAATTGTACACACTATGTGCTTTCAAATCTCCACCATTACTACTAACACTCGGAAGGCACGCACTGTACGGTGGAGGCAGGCCAATCCTACTAATCTACGGCCTGTTCCTCTGTCATCTACTACTCTGCTCTCTATTCCAATTGGTCTCTGGAACTGCCAGTCTGCTGTAAACAAAGCAGACTTTATTCCTTCTATTGCTACTCACTCCGGTCTCAGCCTCATGGCCCTAACTGAGACTTGGATCAAACCTCAGGACACTGCCACTCCTGCAGCTCTCTCCACTAATTTAGCTTTTTCCCACACCCCACGCACAATTGGGAGGGGTGGAGGTACGGGTCTCCTTATTTCAAATGATTGGAAATTTGATCTTCTACCATCTCATACAGGCAACAGTTCATTTGAATATCATGCTATTACTATTACCCACCCTGTTAAAATCCACGTTGTAGTTGTGTATCGTCCCCCAGGTCAACTGGGTAACTTCTTGGAGGAGTTGGATGTATTGCTCTCAAACTTTCCTGAAGATGGCACTCCTCTGGTACTGCTTGGTGACTTCAACATCCACCTAAAAAAAACCCAGGCTGCTGACTTCAACACTCTTCTCACTTCATTTGACCTCAAACAAGTGTCTACTATGGCTACTCACAAATCAGGTAACCAACTGGACCTCATGTACACACACTACTGCTCCGCTGACAACACATTAGTGACTCCACTGCACATCTCAGACCACTTCCTCATCACTTCTAACCTCACACTAACTCCGGTCACCTTTTGCCGTAACCTACGCTCGCTCTCTCCCTCTTGCCTTTCCTCAATGATTTCATCTGCACTTCCTTCACCCTCCCAGTTTCCAGCATTGGACACAAACAGTGCTACAGACACTCTTTGCTCCACTCTAACATCTTGCCTAGACAACTTTTGCCACCTTTCATCCAGACCAGGACGCACTACCCCCTCTGCCCCCTGGCTGTCTGATGTTCTCTGTGAACATCGCACTAAACTAAGGGCTGCAGAGAGGAAGTGGCACAAATCCAAAAACTCTACTGACCTCAGTGCGTATCAGTCACTCCTCTCTTCCTTCTCTGCAAATATCTCCATTGCTAAAACGACATACTACCACAACAAAATCAACAACTGTTCAGACTCTCGCATGCTTTTCAAAACTTTCTCTTCTCTGTCCTCCTCCCCCTCCTCCTTCATCAACTCTTTCTTTACAAAGAAAACAAGAACCATCAGTGACAATTCCTCCCACCACAAACTGATAACTTCTTACCGAAAAATACACACTCTCTCACCTCCTTCTCCCCTCTCTCGGAGGCAGAGGTCTCCAAACTCATCCTTTCCAATCATCCCACTACCTGTCCACTAGATCCTATCCCCACTCACCTCCTTCAGGCCATTTCTTCTTCAGTCATACCTGCGCTTACTCACATTATCAACACCTCTCTTCACACTGGTACATTTCCCACAGCATTTAAGCAGGCTCGGGTAACCCCACTGCTTAAAAAACCCTCTCTAAATGCAGCACTTTTAGAACACTACAGACCGGTATCCCTTCTTCCATTCATTGCAAAGACACTTGAGCGAGTTGTGTTCAACCAACTCTCTTTGTTTCTTGCACAGAACAATCTTCTGGACGACAACCAATCTGGCTTCAGAAGCGGCCACTCTACTGAGACTGCCCTACTCTCGGTTACAGAAGCCCTGAGACTGGCAAGAGCGGCTTCCAAATCTTCTGTACTCATCTTACTGGACCTGTCTGCTGCTTTTGACACAGTTAACCATCAGATCCTCCTGTCCACTCTCAGAAAGATGGGCATCTCAGGAACTGCGCTCCTGTGGTTTGAGTCTTACCTTTCAGATAGGTCCTTCAGGGTGTCTTGGAGGGGTGAGGTTTCAAAGTCACAACTTCTGGCTACTGGGGTTCCTCAAGGATCAGTGCTTCTCTTCTCCATCTATATCGTCATTAGGATCGGTCATTCAGAAGCATGGCTTCTCTTATCACTGCTATGCTGATGACACTCAACTCTACCTCTCATTCTTACCAGATGATCCAACGGTAGCTGCTCGCATTGCAGCTTGTCTGAGTGACATCTCTAGCTGGATGAAAGACCATCACCTTCAGCTCAACCTTGCCAAGACAGAACTGCTCGTGGTTTCGGCCAACCCATCACTCCACCACAACCTCTCTATACAGCTGGGTTCGTCAACCATAACTCCTTCCAGGACAGCCAGGAACCTTGGAGATGTGATAGATGATCAGTTAAGCTTCACAGACCATATTGCTACAACGGCCCGGTCCTGCAGATTTGCCTTATACAACATTAGGAAGATTAGACCCTTCCTGTCCGAGCAAGCTGCACAACTCCTTGTCCAAGCTCTTGTTCTGTCCAGACTGGACTATTGTAACACGCTCTTAGCAGGCCTTCCCGCAAGTATTATCAAACCTCTACAACTGATCCAGAATGCAGCAGCCAGAGTGATCTTTAATGAACCGAGGAAAGCTCATGTTACCCCTCTCTTCATCAGGTTGCACTGGCTACCAATAGCTGCTTGCATCAAATTCAAGGTACTGATGTTTGCTTACAAGACGACAACTAGCACTGCACCAGTATATCTAAACTCACTAGTTCAAACTTACGCACCCTCCAGAAGTTTGCGTTCTGCAAGTGAACGACGCCTTGTGGTGCCATCACAAAGAGATACCAAATCTCTCTCACGGACCTTTTTCTGGACTGTGCCTAGCTGGTGGAATGACCTCCCGATCTCAATACGAACAGCTGAGTCTTTAGCCATTTTCAAAAATCATCTAAAGACACATCTTTTTCGCCAGCACCTGATCAACTAATACTAACACTTACCTATTATGTCTGTCTGTCTGTCTTAAAAAAAAAAAAAAAAAACTAGCTACGTCTACTGTGGTGGACTAACTGAGACTTGTCATGGCACTTGGATACTGCTGCACTCTCAATGGTCTGATTGCTTCTATTGTTCTCATTTGTACGTCGCTTTGGATAAAAGCGTCTGCTAAATGATTAAATGTAAATGTAAATGTAAACTGGCAGGATGTTTTGGGTCATTGTCCTGATGCAATATGATGCACTTCCCAATGAATCTGGTGGCATTTTCTTGAATATTGGTAGGCAAGATGATTTTATACCCTTCCAAATCATTCTGCTACTGTCATACATTAAGTCATCAGTAAAGTTGAGAGGGTCTGTTCCAGAGGCAGCCATGCATGCCCATGCCATGACACCACCTCCACCATGCTTTACAGATGAGGCTGTATGCTTGGGATCATTGCAGTTCCATTTTATTCTCCACATTTTTGCTTTCCCATCACTTCGATAAAGGTTCAACTTTGTCTCATCAGTCCATAAACACAGTTCCAAAAGTCTTCTGGCTCACCTTTGTGCTTTTTTGCAAACTCTAATCTTGCCTTTCTATTTTTGGAGCTGGTCATAGGTTTGTATCTTGCTGTGTAGCATCTGTAATTCTGTGTCAAAGTCTCCTGAGGGCAGTAGATTGTCAGAGCATCACCCCAGCTTTCTGGAAGTTGTTGGTGATTTTACAGACACATCTCTTAGGGTTCATTTTCACAGCTTTTATGATTTGTCTGTCATCAACTACTGTTGTTTTCTCAGCCGATCAGGTAGTTGTTGGTTGCTGGTATCGCTGGTAGTTTCCAAACTCTTGATTTCTCCATGCCCTTTGTTGTTGCTATAGCTCTAATTGACTCCCTCTTTTCTTTTAGCATCCATAATGCTTGCTTTTCTCTCAAAGTCAGCTCCCTCGTCTTCATCCTTGTTTGTGTGTGTCATCATCAAATGCAAGACTCAGAATGCAGAAGTAATGGATATAACTGATATGACATATTCCACAGCTGATCACTTAGAAAGACCTGTGAGGCAACTGTTCCAATACTTATGCTCACATCAGATAGAGGGATGAAACTCTAAAAGTGCTGAACTTCTTAGCTGGTAAAACATCTATGTGTTGAATCACCCAATAATAAAATTTGACATTCTGTAGTTTTGTCTCATATTCATATTTTAATCATATTTGTAAGTGTCTTGACTCCACAGCCAACAGAGCAATTTTGTCTTTACTGTTCCAATACTTTTGGAGGGTACTGTATATATATATATATATATATATATATATATATATATATATATATATATATATATATATGCGCCTTTCTTATTCGCGCTAATTTCATTTTCACTTTCGAAACACGATTCAAACACGAATCATTTTCAGCAAGGAGGGGAGAGGATGGAAAGGGATGCATACCCAACCCCAGCCCCCAGACCCCAGTTATATTATTAGCATTAATATAACATGAAAAGAGTTTGTAACCCTAATAAAGCACGGGATGAAATACAGTGAGTGAGCCTGGTAAATTGTGAATTAGCTGTCATCATCAGAGCTCGTGCAGCCAGCTGTGCTGGAGAAACTGCGATGACCGTAACCTGCGTCTGCTCATGAATCACTCTTGCTGTAGCCTATTTTGATATGCTCCCTTTTGCCCCATTTTGCCCCCCACCTGGCGCTGGGCCTGGTGTGTGTGTTTTATATATATATTGGACATTAATTTAGGACAACTGATCATGTTTTCATTAACACTTTTTTGACAACTAATGCATATTCCAGGGCCTAGTTTAACCCCCCCCACCCATTCCTTAGGACCTCCAGGATGCAGTAGCAGTGGATGAAACAAAAAAAGATCACAAAGATCAACTCAACAGCAGTAAATAAATGAATAATATCACGTTTTGGACAGCTGTCCTCACTTTTCTTGTATAATCAGTTTCTACACTGCTTGATGTTGTGCCATCACAGTCTTACCCAGAAGAGTGATGATGCAGCCCAGTATAGCGAGCAGAACTCCAGTGCTGAGACCCGCAGGAATAGAGAAAGCCATGGCGCCACACACCCGAGGAACGTCGTTCACACCGCAGTCACACACTCGCACAGAAAGAGTGTTAGTGCTGCTCAAGGCCGGACTGCCACTGTCCACAATCAACACTGGTAACAGATACAGCGACTGCTCCTGCCGGTGGAAACCAGCACGCTTCGTCAGCACTGATGCCGTGTTATCTGAGGTGAGAGGAAAGGCCAAACGTCAAGGTTTAGAATGTGCACAGTGAAACTAGCTGTTAGAATGCATTCAAATGTCAAGAGGGTCAGATTAGATCAAAACTGGTCACCTGACACCAAACACAGGATTGAGAGTTAAATAAATTCCTGAATGAAGGGATGAACAGATTGATAGACACATGAAGAGATTAAAGATGGAAAAAATCTATACAGATGCCAAAAGCACCTTTTAGCACCGTTTATCTGCAAATTTACTTTCAAATATTATTATTTTCCATATAATAATAATAATTAAAAAATAAATAAATAAAAAGATTGAGGACTGGGGCTGTCGAGATGCAAAATGCCCATAAAAATATCAAAAACCATGTTACATGAATCTTTTTGATTAATAGGTAGATGCTGTTTTAAAAACAGGTCGGATTGATTTGTCTATGGATTTGCTCAGTTATAGAATATTTGATTCACTGAATAATAACTTCGGTTTTGCTCTGTTTGTCCACATTCCATGGAAAAGTAATTCCACAGAAACAGAGGTGGGTAGTAACGAGTTACATTTACTTTGTTACATTTACTTCGTTACATTTACTTTGTTACATTTACTTCGTTACATTTACTTCGTTACATTTACTTGAGTAAATTTTTTGAGTAACTTTTAGAGTATATTTAAAGATGGGTACTTTTACTCAAGTACATTTTTAGTGAAAAAATGGTACATTTACTTTGTTACCGTGGGGGACGCTCCTCTCGTTACTTTATCTTAATGCAATACAAGTTAAAAATGCTCAAATTTATTCCAAACGTGCCACTTATGTTTCTGTGGGCAATGAGCGATGCCCATTCGCGAATGATTCATTCCTTTGAGTCAATTTTGTTCAAAGGCTTGATCAAACCAGTGAATTGGTTCACAAATCAGTTTGAATGATTCGTTCAGTTCCCTGAAGCACGTGTCGAGTCGTCTGAAGCGGTTCTCACTCAGAGTTGTAACAAAGTTTAAGAACATCAAGAGCGTTGAAGACGTGGCTTTGGATCTACAATCAGTTGAAAGCAAATCTGCAAAGGCTATTGTTTGTTAACTATGAAGATCTTTATTAGATGAACACCGTGTGTGCTGTCTAGGGTTCCACAGGTATAGATAGGCTACATTCGATTACAGTACATGATACCATTATGACATTACCAGTTTGTTGTACATGTAGGCCTACCTTATAAATTAAATACAATGTATAATTTATACATTAAATAAGCTGTCAAAGAGTATTAAATGAACACCTGTCAAACCCATGTTAGCTCTGTGCTGTGGTGCGTGACCTGTTCCGGGAGGAATGCCTTTGCCTAGACACAATTAATATTGATATCTTCACAATATTTACGCTTGCAGAAATATAGGCTACATTTGTTTCGTTATGTTCAGATGTTCGGTAGTGGTCATGTGAGGAATTTTCGCTCTTCTCTGTGTCAGAGGTTTTATATATACCAAAAAAAAAAAAAAATTGATCCCCTGCTTATTTTGTATGTTTGCCCACTGACAAAGAAATAATCAGTCTATAATTTTAATGGTAGGTTTATTTGAACAGTGAGACAGAATGACAAAAAAAAAAAAAAATCCAGAAAAATGCATTTAAAAAAAAATGTCATAAAGTGATTTGCATTTTAATTAGTCAAATAAGTATTTGATCCCCTATCAATCAGTAAGATTTCTGGCTCCCATGTCTTTTATACAGGTAAGGAGCTGAGATTAGGAGCACTCTCTTAAAGGGAGTAATCTCAGCTTGTTACCTGCATAAAAGACAACCTGTCTACAGAAGTAAATCAATCAGTCAGATTCCAAAATCTCCACCATGGACAAGACCAAAGAGCTGTCCAAGGATGTCAGGGACAAGTTTGTAGACCTACACAAGGCTGGAATAGGCTATAAGACCATCACCAAGCAGCTTAGTGAGAAGGTGACAACAGTTGGTGCGATTATTCGCAAATGGAAGAAACACAAAATAACTATCAATCTCCCTCGGATCTCCCCATGCAAGATCTCACCTCGTGGAGTTTCAGTGATCATGAGAACAGTGAGGAATCAGGCAAGAACTACACGGGAGGATCTTGTCAATGATCTCAAGGCAGCTGGGACCATAGTCACCAAGAAAACAATTCTTAACACACTACGCCATGAAGGACTGAAATCCTGCAGTGCCTGCAAGGTCCCCCTTCTCAAGAAAGCACATGTACAGGCCCATCTGAAGTCTGCCAATGATTCAGAGGAGAACTGGGTTCTGTTGTGGTCAGATGAGACCAAAATAGAGCTCTTTGGCATCAACTCAACTCGCAATGTTTGGAGGAGGAGGAATGCTGCTTATGTCGACAAGAACACCATCCCCACCTTCAAACATGGAGGTGGAAATATTATGCTTTGGGGGTGTTTTTCTGCTAAGGGGACAGGACAACTGCACCGCATCAAAGGGACGATGGACAGGGCCATGTACTGCCAGGGCATTGAAAATGGGTTGTGGATGGGTATTCCAGCATGACAATGACCCAAAACACAGCCAAGGCAACAAAGGAGTGGCTCAAAAAGAAGCACATTAAGGTCCTGGAGTAGCCTAGCCAGTCTCCAGACCTTAATCCCATAGAAAATCTGTGGAGGGAGCTGAAGGTTTGAGTTGCCAAACATCAGCCTCAAAACCTTAATGACTTGGAGAGGGTCTGCAAAGACGAGTGGGACAAAATCCCTCCTGAGATGTGTGCAAATCTGGTGGCCAACTACAAGAAACGTCTTCAAAAAAAGGGTTTTGCCACCAAGTACTAAGTCATGTTTTGCGAAGGGGTCAAATACTTATTTGACTCATTAAAATGCAAATAAATTTATAACTTTTTTGAAATGTGGTTTTCTGGATTTTTTGTTGTTATTCTGTCTCTCACTGTTCAAATATACCTACCATTAAAATTATAGACTGATCATTTCTTTGTCAGTGGGAAAACGTACAAAATCAACAAATAATCCCCCCCCCCCCCGTATATATATATATATATATATATATATATATATATATATATATATACAGTGGGTACGGAAAGTATTCATACCCCCTTAAATTTTTCACTCTTTGTTATACTGCAGCCATTTGCTAAAATCATTTAAGTTAATTTTTTTCCCCTCAATGTACACACAACACCCCATATTGACAGGAAAACACAGAATTGTTGACATTTTTGCAGATTTATTAATTCCTAAGTATTCAGACCCTTTGCTGTGACACTCATATATTTCACTCAGCTGCTGTCCATTTCTTCTGATCATCCTTGAGATGGTTCTACACCTTCATTTGAGTCCCGCTGTGTTTGATTATACTGATGGGAGTTGATTAGAAAAGCCACACACCTGTCTATACAAGGCCTTACAGCTCACAGTGCATGTCAGAGCAAATGAGAAGCATGAGGTCAAAGGAACTGCCTGAAGAGTTCAGAGACAGAATTGTGGCAAGGCACAGATCTGGCCAAGGTTACAAAAAAAATTCTGCTGCACTTAAGGTTCCTAAGAGCACAGTGGCCTTCATAATCCTTAAATGGAAGACATTTGGGATGACCAGAACTCTTCCTAGAGCTGGCCGTCCAGCCAAACTGAGCTATCGGGGGAGAAGAGCCTTGGTGAGAGAGGTAAAGAAGAACCCAAAGATCACTGTGGCTGAGCTCCAGAGATGCAGTCGCGAGATGGGAGAAAGTTGTAGAAAGTCAACCATCACTGCAGCCCTCCACCAGTCGGGGCTTTATGGCAGAGTGGCCCGATGGAAGCCTCTCCTCAGTGCAAGACACATGAAAGCCCACTTGGAGTTTGCTAAAAAAAAAACACCTGAAGGACTCCAAGATGGTGAGAAATAAGATTCTCTGGTCTGATGAGACCAAGATAGAACTTTTTGGCCTTAATTCTAAGCGGTATGTGTGGAGAAAACCAGGCACTGCTCATCACCTTTACAATACAGTCCCAACAGTGAAGCATGGTGGTGGCAGCATCATGCTGTGGGGGTGTATTTCAGCTGCAGGGACAGGACGACTGGTTGCAATCGAGGGAAAGATGAATGCGGCCAAGTACAGGGATATCCTGGACGAAAACCTTCTCCAGAGTGCTCAGGACCTCAGACTGTGCTGAAGGTTTACCTTCCAACAAGACAATGACCCTAAGCACACAGCTAAAATAACGAAGGAGTGGCTTCACAACAACTCTGTGACTGTTCTTGAATGGCCCAGCCAGAGCCCTGACTTAAACCCAATTGAGCATCTCTGGAGAGACCTAAAAATGGCTGTCCACCAACGTTTACCATCCAACCTGACAGAACTGGAGAGGATCTGCAAGGAGGAATGGCAGAGGATCCCCAAATCCAGGTGTGAAAAACTTGTTGCATCTTTCCCAAAAAGACTCATGGCTGTATTAGATAAAAGGGTGCTTCTACTAAATACTGAGCAAAGGGTCTGAATTATTTAGGACTATGTGATATTTCAGTTTTTCTTTTTTAATAAATCTGCAAAAACATCAACAATTCTGTGTTTTTCTGTTAATACGGGGTGTTGTGTGTACATTAATGAGGAAAAAAAAAGAACAAATGATTTTAGCAAATGGCAGCACTATAACAAAGAGTGAAAAATTTAAGAGGGTCTGAATACTTTCCGTAGCCACTGTGTATATATATATCTCATGCTTACTCATTGATGTGAGCATAAGTATTGGGACAGTTGAACATAAGGCAGACATAAAAGATTAAAAGCCATTATTTAGTTGCAGATTCCTTGCGCACTATCATAGCAGTGAGTCTGTGACCCATAGACATCACCAGACTCTTGGTCTCATCCTTTGAAATACTTTTCCCAGCCTTTAATGCAGTCAATTCCAATTGTTGCTTGTTTTGGGGAGTTTCTGCCTTTACTCTCCTCTTCAGCTGGTGAAATTCATGTTCAATCAGATTTAAATCTGGAGATTGACTTGGGCAATCTAAGACTTTCCATTTTTTTGCCCTTATAAATTCTGTGATTTTACAGACACGTCTTTTAGGGTTCATTTTCACAGCTTTTATGATTTGTCTATCATCAACTACTGTTGTGTTCTCAGCCGATCAGGTAGTTGTTGGTTGCTGGTGGTTTCCAAACTCTTGATTTCTCCATGCCCTTTGTTTTTGCTATAGCTCTAATTGACTTCCTCTTTTCTTTTAGCATCCAAATTGCTTGCTTTTCTCTCAAAGTCAGCTGCCTTATCTTCATCCTGGTTTGTGTGTGTCATCATCGAATGCAAGATTCAGAATGCAGAAGTAATGGATATAACTGATACGACATTCCCTGCTTTTAATATCTGAAGAATTAATGCAACAGGACACAGCTGAACACTTAGAAAGACCTGTGAGGCAACTGTTCCAATATTTATGCTCACATCAGATAGAGGGATGAAACTCTAAAAGTGCTGAACTTCTTAGCTGGTAAAACATCTATGTGTTGAATCACCCAATAATAAAATTTGACATTCGGTAGTTTTGTATCATAGTCATCTTTTAATCATATTTGTAAATATCTTGACTCCACAGCAATTTTGTCTTTACTGTTCCAATAATTTTGGAGGGCACTGTGTGTGTGTGTGTGTGTGTATATATATATATATATATATATACACACATAAGTTATATATAAATATAATTTAATTCAGTGATTTAATTCAATTTTCATCAGCTGTTACTCCAATTTTCAGAGTCATATGGTCCTTCAGAAATCATTCTCATATATTGGTTTATTACCAGTGTTGGAAACAAGTTTTGCTGCTTTATCATTTTTGGAACCTGTGACATTTTGTTCAGGAATCTTTAATGAATAGAACGCTAAAAAGAACGGCATTGATAATAAATCAGCATATTGGAATGCTTTCTGAAGGATTATGTGACACTAAAGACTGGCGTAAAGGCTGATGAAGTCATTTGCATCACTGAAATAAACTACATAAAAAAAAAAAAAAAAAGAACATTAAAAATCATTAAAAAAACCCCGGCTGTGTGTGTGTGTGTGTGTGTGTGTGTGTATATATATATATATATATATATATATATATATATATAGTCACGAGTTGACTCCAGGGAAATGCGGAGACGTAGGAGCTTCAGGAAGAACTGCTTCCTTTACAATAACCTTTTTAACATACACTATGATAACTGTGGACATCCAACATATGACGAAACAAGACCGAACACAGAGGAGAGGGAACACAGGACTTAAGTATACTGGAGAGACGAGAAAATTAATGACACAGGGCTGGGGACTAATTAACGGTTTCACTTTATTTTGATGGTCCCTTTAACACATTCTGTTGACTATAAGTAACATTGCACCTACATTTCTACTAACTCTTATTAGAGTGTTAGTAGTGTGTTAGTTGACTGGTAGGGTTAGGGTTAGAATAAGTTGACATGTACTTGCAAAGTTACTTATAGTCAGTGGAATATCTGTTGGGAGGCCATCACAATAAAGAGTTAGCAGATATGAAGCAGACAATCTACTAATACTCTAATGAAAGTTTGTTGACATGTAGTTGCAACATTACTTAGTGTCAACAGAATGTTCAAAAGGGACCATCAAAATAAAGTGTTACCCTAATTAACTAATGATGACAAAAACTAGGACACGGACAGGAACTCCAAATAAGGTCACAAGAGGGGAAACACAAGACGCTGAGACACGGTCTGACACTACCCCCCCCCCCCTCCCAATAGGCCGTACAACATCTAACGGGGAGGGGCGCTCTGGAGGCCTCAAGGGGCAGGGTACCAGGATGGACGGCCTCCAGAGCAGATCCGGGGACTCAGGAGGCCATGGCGGTTCAGGGGACTCAGGAGGCCAAGGCAGGTCTGCCTTCGAGACCTCGACATCGCCCCTCGCCTCGGTCTCTCTGGCAAGAACCTTTTCTTGGGAAAATTTAAGGTGGATCTGGGCAGGCGCTCTGGCAGCGTGGGCTCTGGCAGCACAGAGATTGGGAGGAGCCTTCGTGGCACAGGCACAGGGGGGCGCTCTGGAAGCGCAGAGCTGGATGGGACCAGCGGAAACGCAGGAGGGCTGGACGGGACCAGCGGAGACACTGGGGGGCACTTGCGAGGGGCAGGCACTGGCGGGCTTGCCATACACTCCGGTGGCGGGCTTGCCATACACTCTGACATCGGGCTTGCCATACACTCTGGCGGCAGGCTTCCCATACTCTCTGACATCGGGCTTGGGCGGGTCGCGGACGGCGGCGTGTGAGGGAGAGCCGCGGGCTGGTTCCGACTCGGGACTGGACGCTTCCCAGACACCGGTAGACCCCTTCCCTCCAGCACAATCTTGTGGTGTCTGGGAGGTCCATGGGACGGTGGTAGGAGACCTCGAGCCAGAACAGGTGGAGAATTGCCACGTCGTCCAACGCGGCTCCCACAGCCAATTTACAAAACTCCCCCGTGAACTCATAGAAGGAGAGATCACGTCGGGCAAGGGCGAGGATGGGAGCGGCAAATTCCATTTATTCGGTATTGGTTCGGTCTTCTGTCACATTGTTGACTCCAGGGAGACACGGAGACGTAGGAGCTTCGGGAAGAACTACTTTATTTTCAATAACCTTTTTAACATACACTATGATAATCACAACTATGGACATCCCACATATGACGAAACAAGACCGAACACAGAGGAGAGGGAACACAGAACTTAAGTATACTGGGGAGACGAGATAATTAATGACACAGGGCTGGGGACTAATTAACTAATGATGACAAAAACTAGGACACGGACAGGAACTCCAAATAAGGTCACAAGAGGGGAAACACTAGACACTGAGACACAGTCTGACATATATATGGAGAATATGTGTATATACTAGGGATGCACCGAAATGAAAATTCTTGGCCAAAACCAAAAACCGAAAAAGAGGAAACCAAGGCCGAAAACCGAAACACCGAAAGAAATTATGCCAATTATTAGTACCATTGCATTTATGGCCATGGCTGTGTACTAACTTTATGCAATTGCAATGCCTTGATTTTAGTAAATTAATATTAAAGTTTCAAAGAATAAATCAATTACAAATTATGCAAATATTTATTTAGCACACTGCAACAATGCACTCCCTTTAGGTACAAACCTCACTCATGTGTACATTAAATAATAATGTACAGGCCTACTGGCCTGCTGAAAGGTTGTAAAATTAAATGTTCTCTCATAAAAACAAAGTGCATTTAGGTCAAGTGCATTTTAAATTTTCTCTGTAGGACTACTACAAGAAAGTGCACTCAGAAAATTAGAATATTACTTAAGACCAATACAAAGAAAGGATTTTTAGAAATCTTGGCCAACTGAAAAGTATGAACATGAAAAGTATGAGCATGTACAGCACTCAATACTTAGTTGGGGCTCCTTTTGCTTGAATTACTGCAGCAATGCGGCGTGGCATGGAGTCGATCAGTCTGTGGCACTGCTCAGGTGTTATGAGAGCCCAGGTTGCTCTGATAGGCCTTCAGCTCATCTGCATTGTTGGGTCTGGCATATCGCACATTCCTCTTGACAATACCCCTTAGATTCTCTATGGGGTTCAGGTCAGGCGAGTTTGCTGGCCAATCAAGCACAGTAACACCATGGTGATTAAACCAGCTTTTGGTACCTTTGGTAGGTGCCAAGTCCTGCTGGAAAATGAAATCAGCATCTCCATAAAGCTTGTCAACAGAAGGAAGCATGAAGTGCTCTAAAATTTCCTGGTAGATGGCTGCGTTGACTGTGGACCTCAAAAAACACAGTGGACCAACACCAGCAGATGACATGGCAGCCCAAATCATCACAGACTGTGGAAACTTCACACTGGACTTCAAGCAACATGGGCCTCTCCACTCTTCCTCCAGACTCTGGGACCTTGATTTCCAAATGAAATGTAAAATTTACTTTCATCTGAAAAGAGGACCACTGAGCAACAGTCCAGTTCTTTTTCTCCTCAGCCCAGGTAAGATGCTTCTGACGTTGTCTCTGGTTCAGAAGTGGCTTTGGTAGCCCTTTTCCTGAAGATGTCTGAGCGTGGTGACTCTTGATGCACTGACTCCAGCTTCAGTCCACTCTTTGTGAAGCTCTCCCAAGTGTTTGAATCAGCTTTGCTTGACTGTATTCTCAAGCTTACGGCCATCCCTGTTGCTTGTGCACCTTTTCCTACCCAAATTCTTTCTTCCAGTCAACTTTGTATTTAATATGCTTTGATACAGCACTCTGTAAACAGCCACACCTTTCAGTAATGACCCTCTCTGACTTACCCTCTTTGCGGAGGGCGTCAATGTTCATCTTCTGGATCATTGCCAAGTCAGCAGTCTTCCCCATTATTGTGGTTTCAAAGAACAAGAGATTCCTGGAATTTATACTGTAGGGATGGTCATTTATTCAAACTCAAATGTAAATATTCTAATATTTTGAGATACTGATTTTTGACTTTCATGAGCTGTAAGCTCTAATAATCTAAATTAAAAGAAATAAACATTTGAAATATATCAGTCTGTGTGTAATGAATGCATATAATATACAAGTTTCACTTTTTGAATGGAATTAGTGAAATAAATCAACTTTTTGATGATATTCTAATTATATGACCAGCACCTGTACACACACACACACACACACACACACTCCATAAATTGTATCTATATATCTAAATAAAAATAGACTATAGATATACAGTACATGATCCAAAGTAACTAGTAACTAACTACTTGAGTAGTTTTTTTTTTTTTTATCCAATACTTTTTTACTCTTACTCAAGTAACTATTCAGACTATTACTTTTACTTGAGTAAATATTTCTATAAGTACTTTTACTTTTACTTGAGTACAGTTTTTGGGTACTCTACCCACCTCTGCACAGAAAAGTGTGACTAAATACATTTCTGTCAGGACCACTATCGTCAAAGATGATTGACAATCAGCATACAGTTTAGATTGGTGGTATGGTTCTGTTCTGGGCAAGAATTCCCTGCACATCCATGCAGCCTAGCGTGGATGAGAGCAGGGAGAGCAGCGATAACCCCCCGGGGTAAACAGAACAGAACCAACAAAAGTATTGCAGATATTGTTAAAGTTCAGTAATTTTATGTACACATTTTTTAATTAGTCTGATTCACAAGAGAATCAGAAGGCTGGATCCTGACTTACAGAGGAGGAGTTGGGGATGGAGGAGGGTAATTAGCTATTGAGCAATGCGAAAACTGCTGATAATACTGACAGACCTTATACATGGATGCTTAGATAGGTGTCGTATTCCCATTGGTACACTCTCAGAAATAAAGGTACAAAAGCTGTCACTGGGGCGGTACCTTTTCAAAAGGTACATGTTTGTACCTAAAGGGTCCATTTTGGTACCTTAAAGGTATATATTAGTACTTAAAGTGTACATATTTGAACCTAATAGGTACAAAAGTAAACCTTTTGAAAAGGTACCGCCCCAGTGACAGCTTTTGTACCTTTATTTCTGAGAGTGTAGATGAGGATCAGCTGATGCAACCTGGACTAACGTGACCTGCCAGAACTAACGCTCCACTTGATTATTGAAAATCTCACCTGCCTGTGTCTCTCTGTACCAGCTAAATTATATTAGTAGGTATGAATCTGCAGGGCTGCAATAGGAGATTTAGCTTTATATATATATATATATATATATATATATATATATATATATATATATATATATATATATATATATATATATATATATAATGGAAATTTAGGATAGATGAAAACTATAACATTTAGAATGGACCTTCGGTTCCTATTTAAACTGTTCATAAGCAAAGTTTGAATTAAAGTGCAGTTGATATAAAGCTGTAAAGATGAATAGCTTATTTTTTTTGCACCAGCAAACAGAATTGCAAAGGAAAAAAAACAAACAAAAAAAAAACACCCTCAAACAAACAGCCCATCTGCTCAAACTAACCAGACTGCAATTCTGTTTGGGATTGCTGTAGCAGCCATGAAAATGTCAGCAATCGAAACATTGCTCACAAATGCATTATACAAACAGCACTTGTAATTATCTCATGGTTTGCAGAGTTTACCTTTATTATCTCTGAGGGTGAAGTTGTTATTATTGGCAGCAGAGAAAGCGAGAGAGAAATAGAAACGATGGCCGCTGAGAGGCTCGTCTTTATCCACAGCACTGATCGTCTGAATGACCTGTCACCAGCCCAAGAAGACAAAAAGAGCTTGTAAAAACACACAGCTGACACTTGTCTTTCAAGGTTGAGTGTTTAAATTACCAATGTTAGCTAATAGAATGTTTTCAGAGAAAAGAAAAAAAAGTAAGAAATTTACAGTACACTGTGCCATATCACAAAATTAAATGTCATTTTCAGGAGGTCAGTTTGGGGTTTTTAGGTCTTTTGGCATCGTTTATCATTCAAACTCAAAGTAAGTGGTTATTTGGCAGGACATTTAAGGCTGATCTCAGAAGGAGAGTCTTTTTAAGCAGATTTAAATCTTTATGTCTTTGACAAGAATCAATACTGTCTAATTAACTTATGAGGACATTGTTATCCCACAAATAGGATACATGATTCAGCCAACTTCTGAATGGCAGGAAAGACTCAGTCTGACAAAAATAAATAAACAGATAAATGAATAAATACACACATGAACAGGGGTAGCTGAAAGGCTAACTAAATCTGACATTAATGTACAAACAGTTTTAAAAGCTTCAGTTAAATAGAATAACATGAACTCGTAACACTGTGTCCTAACCAGCGACTAGCAATTTGTCAGTCCATACCAAACACGTCACTGCTATGCGACGCTACACAATCAATCAAATTTCACAGGCAAAGAAAGTCTATTAACTAGTTCATAAATATGAAACATTTTTAACACTATTGAAAGTACATACTGAGTGAGTGACACCATCTTTGTTAGGGAATACATTTTTTGGTTCACAATGAGTTCACAGTTTTAATGTATATATTTTGTTTAATTTATTTTCAAAATCTGAGGTTAACTATACTAGTTGATTTCAGTTTGGCTATAAACGTCATGCAAAATGATTTTCAAACTCCCATTAGACACTTTTAACATTGAATAAAAACCCCATAATGCACTACCAGGGTCATTTTAAATGAATTCCCGTGTCTCACCAGAAGATGGCGCCCACTGCTGAATTATCCATCCATTTTCCAAACCGCTTGTCCAATGTGGAGACAGTATAATTTCATACAGGCATACATTTCTTTTCAACTGATTATTAAATAGTGTATTCAAGTTTATAATGCGTGTCTCTGTGTCACATTAGGATACAGCGTAAAGCTTTAATAACTGTGTACATAAGCTAAGGCTGGCAAGAAGAGTGAAACTCTCCACAAATAGGGTATACTTTGGTGTTCCTTTATGGCATTAAAGGAATCCAATGAAGGCATTTTTCCATGCATAAAAGTTATTTTAAGCCTAGAGTCAAAGTGTCTATGAGAACAGGTTCCTTTAGATGACCAAGCATGCATGTAGGTGTGTGTGCGCACACATTATGTTTATCAGTGATAAACCTTTTGTAATATTACATAAAATAGTAATTTAAAAATGACCAAGCCCATACAAAGCCTCTCTTTCTTGTTATAAATACATTATTTAATGAGAGATGTTGAGTGTTGATGGCCTGGCTCTCGTCCTCTCTGTGAAAGGAGCTGGAAACACTTAGCATAACTGTTGTAACGAGACACCCTTATTATTAACAGTTTTTACAGCTTGATTGATGCTGTAGTATTGTGAAATAATGCCTTTTCATTTTCAGGGTGTCAAATCAAGAGCAATACAATTTTCCTTGATCTCTAATGAAACAGAGCTTGATGTAAAGTGAACACTGGATGGGACTAACCACAATCTCCAAAGTGATGATGGTTTTGGGTTCCTCTGAGCTTTACTTAGGAGAAAGGAGACAGGAAAGGGCATCTGCTTTCATGTTCTTAGTCCATTGAGAAATGGTTAACTCAAACTGTATTAAGAAAATATTCCTCCTCCTCCTTAAATCACTAAAAGTTTCAGGTGGCCTCTGGAGACCAGGACAGACTTGCTCTTGGATTTGAGGGATATCAGTGAAGTAGTCAGGGTGCTGGAGTTCTGAATAAATCTACAGAAAAAAATTGGCAAAGCCAATGAAGCATTGGAGCATTGATGTTTGTTAGAGTGGGCCATAATTTTACTGCTTCTACCTTCCCCTCATCCATCTGGATACCTTGTGAGCTGGTATCCTAGGAACTGAATGGAGGTCTGATGGAATGAGCACTTCTCCACCTTGAGTTACAGATGGTATTCTATCAGCTTGGCCAAAACAAGTGCGATGTGGTAACAATGTTCGGTCTGGTTCCAGGAGTACAAAGCAATGGTTGCATTCCTGGAACACCTCTTTCATGAACCCATGGAATATGGAAAGGTCGTTGAGTCATGCTGTACATGCTGTTGTACACACAATGAAGGTCATGCTTGGTGAACATAGTGGCTACACACACCAGCTCCAAGGCAGCCAGGAAGAGGGGAAGAGTGTAACGATATTTGACTGTTATTTCGTTGAGGTACCAGTAATCAATGCAGAGCCACAAGTCTTTGTCCTTCTGCTTCTAGTTTTAAGAAACTGTGGATGAGGATGAATGTAGCCCTGTTGGAGTGCTTCTTCCACATACTTCTCCATGGCCTTCTGTTCTAGCAGGGAGAGTGGGTAAACTTTTCCTCGGGGCACTGGCTCACCGAGCAGGAGGTTTGTGCAGTCCCATGGCCTGTGTGGAGGTAACTGAGAGCCTCTTTTGGGGCAGAAAAAGTCCTGAGAGTGGGAGTATCTACAGACTGTTGATCGACTGGACTTTCGATGGAGGTGGAATTCACTACCAACAGCTGAGATTCAGATAATTTGCAGGGAAACAGTCAGGGAAACTCTGGGATTTCTATGTCAGGACATCTCCAGAGGATATGGAAATCACTGGTTAATGTTTCAAAAGTCGGGGTGCCCTAGAATGGTGTCGACAGTGTGCTTCTCCAGAACCAGGAGGTTGAGGTTTTTGCCATATGGGCAGTCCACTGGCAGCTTTATAGCATTCACAAATTGTCAGATGGTAAATCCAGGGTAATGCTAAAGGTATACTAATGTTAGTCTAATCTATTAACTATGCACTGTACATCATAAACCCGTCTTTTAGGCAAGTACTAGATATGGATATCACGTAAAATACTACTGAATTAGCATTTAACTTGACCATAATTTAATAAAAAAAATTGTAAGTTACTAATTATAACATTTTCATTTCCACAGCTATTCAACCAGCAAATAATAATAATAATAATAATAATAAAAAATACAAATTGGCAGTGTTGGGGAAGCTACTCTAAAACTGTAGCTTGACCAGCTACAAGCTACACGTAAATTAAAGTAGTTAAGCTACATTCAAGCTACCCTTCTGAAAACTACTGTCATGAATCTGGTTCTTGGACTTCCATCCGCTAGCCACCAGAGATCGCTATTTCATTACATTGACTCTCGCACCACACAGACTGTTGCACATTTCACTGGACTGCATTTCCCATCATCCATTGCACTGATCACACAGCTGTCATCAGTCACACGCTACACTGATCACACAGTTGTCACCAATCACTCGCTCACCTGAGAGCTATTATACACTATTTAAAAAGCCCCCAGATCCTGCTCAAGTCGCAGAGTATTGTTCTGCGTTTATCACTCTCCAAGTGCCGCTTTACTGAGCCTAGATTCCAGTTACAGTTAGTCTAGTCATTTCATGTTGCCTTGTTTACTGTTTCATAATTTCTGCCCTTGTATCTTGGATTAACCCTTGTCTCGCTGTTCGGACTCTGTTTGTACTTCGTTTGGACTATTGCTCATGTTATTGGACTACCCCTCTTATCAAGCCCTCCAGATATTGTTCGCCGATCAAAGACCCACGCTTGCCCTAGGATTACTCTTTGTCTTGCCTGTGTTATACCTGTGTGTTGATGTTTTGACCCTGCCGATGTTTTTGATCACGTCTTGGAATAAAGCTTGCAAATGGATCTGCACGTCTCATGTCTCGTTCGCCCTGTTACAGCTACATTGAAATTACTTTCAAATTACTTTTAAACCCTAACCTAACCCTATTATAATAATTTTTATAATACATTAATTTTATTCATTATTTATTATAAACGCAACACTTTTGTTTTTGCCTCCATTTTTCATGAGCTGAACTCAAAGGTCTAAGACGTTTTCTATGTACACAAAAGGCCTATTTCTCTCAAATATTGTTCACAAATCTGTCAAATCTGTGTTAGTGAGCACTTCTCTTTTGCTGAGATACTCCATCCACCTCACAGGTGTGGCATATCAAGATACTGATTAGACAGCATGATTATTGCACAGGTGTGCCTTAGGGGTGTGACCACCATTTGCCTCATGCAGTGCAACACATCTCCTTCGCATGGAGTTGATCAGGTTGTTGATTGTGACCTGTGGAATGTTGGTCCACTCCTCTTCAATGGATGTGCGAAGTTGCTGGATATTGGCAGGAACTGGAACACTCTGTTGTATACGCCGATCCAGAGCATCCCAAACATGCTCAATGGGTGACACGTCCGATGAGTATGTTAGTATTATCATCCACAATGTTGACATCAGCAAACCGCTCACCCACACGACGCCATACATGCTGTCTGCCATCTGCCCTGTACAGAGAAAACTGGGATTCATCCGTGAAGAGAACACCTCTCCAAAGTGCCAGATGCCATCGAATCTGAGCATTTGCCCACTCAAGTCGGTTACGACAACGAACTACAGTCAGGTTGAGACCCCGATGAGGACGACGAGCATGCAGATGAGCTTCCCTGAGACGGTTTCTGACAGTTTGTGCAGAAATTCTTCGGTTATGCAAACTGATTGTTGCAGCAGCTGTCCGGGTGGCTGGTCTCAGACGATCTTGGAGGTGAAGATGCTGGATGTGGAGGTCCTGGGTTGGTGTGGTTACACGTGGTCTGCGGTTGTGAGGCCGGTTGGATGTACTGCCAAATTACCTGAAACGCCTTTGGAGATGTCTTATGGTAGAGAAATGAACAGTCAATTCACGGGCAACAGCTCTGGCGGACATTCCTGCGGTCAGCATTCCAATTGCACGCTCCCTCAAAACTTGCAACATCTGTGGCATTGTGCTGTGTGATAAAACTGCACATTTTAGAGCGGCCTTTTTTGTGGCCAGCCTAAGGCACACCTGTACAATAATCATGCTGTCTAATCAGCATCTTGATATGCCACACCTGTGAGGTGGATGTATTATCTCGGTAAAAGAGAAGTGCTCACTAACACAGATTTAGACAAATTTTTGAACAATATTTGAGAGAAATAGGCCTTTTGTGTACATAGAAAAAGTCTTAAATCTTTGAGTTCAGCTCATGAAAAATGAGGGCAAAAACAAAAGTGTTGAGTTTATAATTTTGTTCAGTGTATTTTGTATTTAATAAATATATATATATATATATATATATATATATATATATATATATATATATAATTAACATTACAAATAACTGAATGATTGTTAATGAAGAATTACAATAGTTATAAATAAAATATTTGGGGTTTATATATTGTAATGCAATCATGATTTCAAAGAGTGAGGTGAATTCAGGTTGATTGGGACACTTTTTCCAAATAGTTTCAATGACAAAAAGCGTCCCAATAATTTGATTTTGTAAACTATCCGATATACACAATGATAGTTGTATAGTTATTATATCTCAAACTGACTGTCAAAGTGCAAAATTGCTACAAATGTAACATCAATGCAAGAACAAAACATATTCAACTTAAACTAGATACGGAGGAGTCGTAAAATAAGCTGGTTAAACTCTTGCTGGTGCCTTTGCCTTGCCGTTCTGACTCTGTTTGCACCTCGCTTGGCTCTATTGCTCGTGTACCTGGATTATTTATCTGCCCTGGATATTGTTCGCCGATCGAAGACCCACGCTTGCCCTAGGATTACTCTTTGTCTTGCCTGTATTGTACCTGTTTGCCATTGCATGAACCTTGCTTGTTTTGTGACCACGTCCCTGAATAAAAGCCTTGCAAATGAATCCGCACACCTTGTCTTGTCAGCTCCGTAACATACTGCTCTTGACTGAATTACTTTGTAGTTTTAACAATAATTAATTCAGACTCAAACCAAAAATTATTCAGACACCAAATATAATTTTTGATATTTTTTTTACTAGTGGGTGCAGGACACTATAGTTCATTTATATAAGTAAGGATAATAAAATAAAGTAAACTGTGACATATACCCTGAAATTATTCATACTAGTAAAATTGATTTAAAAAAAAAATTGGCACCAAAAAATATTCAGACACTTTGACCTGACTATGTTTTGCTTAAGTGTTTTCTTTAATTGCTAATGCAACCTTTTTACACCACATACTGAACAAAATTAAGCACTGCTTGGTAATTGGTCAACAAAGTATTGATAGTTGTGTAAATATTGTCATACTAACAGTTGTCTGAATTTTTGGTTGATTGCAATCCATTACATATCTTTCTATCAAAGTTATCTTACATTATCAAGATTAATTTGTTCTGACACAGTTTAACTCTGAGTTCTTGTCATATTTTATTACCATTTTCTAAACTATAGCAAATAAACTGTGATTATTCGGTTTCTGTACCTGGACACCAACAAAATTGAAAAAACTTGAACATTGTGTAAATAGCACAAATAACTATATAGAACAAATATTCAAATTAAACAATTTCAAACAGGGCCCACTGGTACAACCTGTATAGGGGCCCCGCAAACCCCAGCTATGGCCTATGTGCTTTTTTACAGCTATACCGCTACTTGCTGGAAAAAGTAGTTAGCTACTGGAAAAGCTACACTGGTTTAAAAGTAGCTAAGCTACTACTGAAAAATGTAGTTATGTTAGTAGCATCGCTGATTGTAGCTAGCTACTCCCCAACACTGGAATTTGGCCAGAACACCAGGGTTACACTTCTACTATTTTACGAGAAGTGCCATGGGATTTTTAATGACCACAGAGAGTCAGGACCACAGTAAAGACCTTGTTGTTGGTGATTTTAATATCCATGTTGATAATGAAAAATATGCAT
Source organism: Acrossocheilus fasciatus (assembly GCA_036784905.1). Taxonomy (NCBI): domain Eukaryota; kingdom Metazoa; phylum Chordata; class Actinopteri; order Cypriniformes; family Cyprinidae; genus Acrossocheilus; species Acrossocheilus fasciatus. The sequence goes on from CM071961.1 coordinate 306,463, forward strand.
TGGGATCAGCATTTATAGTTATATGTGTCGGGTCCCTGCTACGATAGCAACTGTCACAAATATTTACAAAACAAGCGGGAACCCAGTGTGCCTGTAGCCTCCTATTTCTGTTTTATCACATGATAGAAAGTCTAAGGCTTTCTCAAGTCGTACGGCTGATCTGCGGCCTATTATGCATCAAACTAAGATTGCTGTAGAGACAAAATGTAAATCCATCAAGTTAGCATTTTTAAACATTCGTTCACTAAAAAATAAATCATTTCTGATCAATGATTTAATAACCACAAACAACCTGGATTTTATGTTTCTAAATGAAACATGGCTAGAAGACAACAGTGCAACAGTCCTCAATGAAACAGCCCCTCCTAACTTTAATTTTACAAGTGTCTGCAGGACTGTTAGGAGAGGTGGAGGTGTAGCTGCTCTATTTAATAATGTTCATCAATGCAAGCAAGTGTCATTTGGCCAGTATTTGTCTTTTGAATACCTAGGTATTGTGCTGAAAGGTGCTCCACGCATTCTGTTTATCATAATTTACAGGCCTCCAAAATACTCTTCAGCCTTTCACAGTTCACAGAACTGTTATCAATGATTTCCTCAGAGTTTGACTGTTTTACTATTGCAGGGGATTTGAATATTCACATAGATAATGCAGAAATCAAAACTACAAAATAAATTCTAACTGTTTTAAACACTTTTGACCTGATTCAGAATTTGCATGGACCCACACACAATCGTGGACACACTCTAGATTTACTCATCAGTAGAGGTCTAAACATTTCATCCAATGTTATTAAGGATGTAGCACCATCTGATCACTTCTGTATTTTCTTTGATATAATGATCTCTGCTACCACTGAATCTAGATCTACACTACAGAACTACAGAACACTAGTGCGCTATTTATAGAGGCTATATACCAACACCAAGCATTTCTGCAGACTCAGTTGATCTTCTCCTTGATTCATTTAACTCAAAAGTTAAGAATGTTATTGATGATACTGCACCTGAAAAAGTCAGTAATAAGACTGGCAGACAGAAATCACCTTGGAGAAAATCAACAGTAGTTCAGTATGAAAGTATGAAAAGACAACCTGACTTTGTTGCAGCCTAGAATTAAACTGCTGTTTTCATCTGGCCAGAGGAGAACGGCACACACTTTCGACACACTATTTCCCTGTTTAATACTGAAGCTGTCTATCCACTGTTTGATGTATTAATATCTTACATTGTACGTTCACCTGCACTTTGTCGTTTATGAGAGAAGTCGCGAGAGTGCAGAATACAGTTAGTGAGTGAACAAAACTCTGGCATTTCAGTGATGATTCATCGGAACTCCTCTGATTGGCCACTGCATTGATAAACTCAATGGAATCATGTGTGATTGGTTATAATGTGCAGCGATATAAAAAGAAATATGATGTAACATAGCAGATCTAAATTTAATATCGCAATAGACACTTAATTGCATTTTCATTTTTATTCAGGACAGCCGTAATGAATTTAGTTTAATTGTGCAGGAGGATTTTTGTCCCAAGCCACCATTAATTTCCGACCCCTGGCCAGGGGAAGGCTAAGCCGTGCCCAGCCTTACACACATTCCACAATCACTGTCAGAATTACAAAAGCAGACAAACAATCAAAGTCTGGTAAATTATGGTAGCGATATCAAACACAATAAAGCTAGTGTCCACTATGGTGCAGCTTAAATCCTACTGACATGGCATGATGCTCAGCTTTTTTTCTTTTCATTTGTATTTTCTTTTATTTTAATTCAAGTTCACAGCACAAACCTGGCATGCATTGTTCAAATAATTATCAGATATGGAGCAGAATTAATAGTTTTTCCAAAAAACTCTAATGTTGTTTGATCTGTTCGTAGTGGCATGATGCACATGACCTTAAAATCTCACAACATACAATACAAATTAATTAAATTGTGGTCAGTCAGCAAAGATTTCAAGTCAAGTCAAGTCAAGTCAAGTCACCTTTATTTATATAGCGCTTTTACCAATACAGATTGTGTCAAAGCACTTAACAGTATCAAATTGGAAGATAGAGTGTCAGTAATGTATAATGATAAGATTAAGCACTCAATTTTCAGTTAAAGGCATTTCATTACTGAATTCAGAGATTCATTGTCTAGCTCAGTTTAGTTTAAATAGTATCTGTGCAATCAAATCGGCGATAATCGCTAGAAATTAAGTGTCCCCAGCAACAGCATGGCTAGTTATTCCGTTCTTCATATTACCTATCGTTCTGAAACATATGATATCAAGAAGTGATATTTTCAATATTCCACAGAATAAATGCTTCCTCGTGAGTATGATTTAGTGTACAGCCTGGTATATGCTAAGTTCAGTGACAACAGAGATGTAAACACAATTGGCTAGTTTAACTGCAAGATTAATATACAAGTTTGTCAGCAGCTTCAGTTCAATTAGCAAATTAAAAATAGTTAGCATTATGCAGGAGTTGTCACATTAAACAGACACCGTGAAAGACTAAGCATCCTGTTTTCATTTACCGTGATTAATAGCTACAAAGATGCAAATGGTGAAAGGCTGCCAAACAGCACAAAGCTCTCTTTCTTGAGAAACAAGCACACACACTCAGAAGACAGAAGTACGGACAGCCTTTGTATAATTAAAGCCTTGCTGTGCCTTAATATGTGCTGAAATGCCAATGTTTTCTTCTTGTGTGTCAGCAGAAAGCACGTATGAAAGGGCCACTGTCAAATATAGAGTTCTGACAGAAATTAAATTCTCCTGAACTGACAGAGACAATCAGACTCATTAATACAAAATGCATGCAGCTCTCTTGCAGCAAGCAAAGTCTTCATTTCCATCCATTTTATCACATTTAGCAGAGAGAGAACACTTTTTTTTTCATGACAGACTGAGAGAGGAGATAACAGATGTAACTCAAATAAATGAGTACTTTCTATAGTTGTAGGTGGGGTAATGGGTTAGAGTCACAACAAACCCAGAGATGAAGTGTTAGACCTATTATACTGTACTAACACATACTGTATAAGTTGGAATTTTTTAGGATTTAAAGTGGTCACAATGGATGTGATGCAATAGCTATAAATATGAAGCAACTAATGGAACTAGGAACTAATGTTGAGAGGCAGTTTTTGCTGCAGTGGTAGAAGATACTAATATAGCGGCTAAGATGTTGACAGACTGTTTACATGAAGCAGGTAGATTTCTAATTAAAAAGTATATATTTAAAGTCAAACAACCACAGTGGTGGGATGAAGATTGTTCATTTCAGAAATCTGTAAAATATAGTGTTTTAAATCAGTTTACAAGTATAATGTGGGAACTGTGAACAATTATATTCTAGAGAAATTCAAATGAAAAAAAAAAAATAATAATAGAAAGAAAAAAACTGTATAATTTAAATGTTTTAGGTAACATACTACAGGAAAACAAAAATAGCAGCTGTGGAAGAAAATTAAAAGTTATGGAAGGTCAAATAATATACAGTCAATAATATACAATATCGAACATAAGTGGTTAAAAAAGTTATTATCTGATTCAAAATGTAACATAGATGCTGACTTTGAAAACTTTGTCACATATTGTGTAAATAATCATGAAGTTGCATTATTTAATGAAGATGAAATTTTAGATAGTAGTATTACTTATGAGATTTTTATAGCTATCATGTCAATGAGTAATGGAAAGGTCCCTGGACCAGACGGTGTTATTATTGAGATGTTGAAAGCAGCATTACATATGTTATGTCCTATAATGCTCTCTTTATATAACACAATATTAGATACAGGGGACTTCCCAGAAATTTGGTGTGAGGCTGTGATTTGTCCGCTAAACAAGAATGGTGATAAAAATGATGTAGGAAATTATAGGGGGATCTCATTGCGTTTGGTAAAATTTTTACAAAGGTCTTCAACTGGAGATTACTATCTTATGTAGAAGTAAATAATATGTTTTATGAAGAACAAGCAGGGTATATAGGTCAGGTTATTCTACAATAGATAATATTTTTATTTTACAGTCAGTGGATTGTATATTTATTGATTTTTCTAAAGCTTTTGACAGTGTTCAGCATGATCTTTTGTATTTCACTCTCATTAAGAATGGCATTGGTGGAAACGTTTTTAGTGTATTGAAATCTATGTATTCTAAACTTAAATCATGTGTGAAAGGAACCAATAGTCTAAGAGTATTTTGGGTGCACCATTGGTGTAAGACAGGGCTGCATGGAGTCCACTTTTGTTTATTCTTTATAACAATATTGAAGGAAAATTGTAAAGGTATTCAAATTGAAAGTATCACAGAAGGGCAGACATTGTTATATGCTAATGATATGGCTAATATAGCAGATACAATTGTAGGGTTACAGAAACAGATTGAACAGCTGGACAAATTTTGTAATCTTTATGGTATAAGAGTGAATTTGAGTAAAACGAAAATTATGGTTAGAATAAAGATAAATTAAGAGGGGGCTCTCTAAACAAGGATGAAACATGGTATTGTATTGGTGAACAGATTGAAGTGGTTAATTGTTACAAATATCTGGGTATGTGGTTTACATCAAAATTGTCATGGTACGTAAAATCAGCTGCAATCAATCATTGTATTCAATCATTGTATACTTTATGCATTCAGCTGCAATCAATCATTGTATACTTTATTATGGATCTGAGATATGGGGTTTTGAACCAGTGGAGTGTATTGAAAATGTTCAGGTATCTTTTTGTAAAAAACTCCTGTGTATCAGTACAAGTGTGAGCAATGTAGCTGTCTTGGGTGATTTGGGTAGATTTATATTGTCCACTTCTTATATGAAAAGATGTATCATGTATTGGATAAAACTAGTGTCTGTCTAATCATCGTTACTCAAGAAAATGTTATAATATGCTTTTTCAATTAGATGAAGTAGGTAGAAAAACATGGGTTACTTGTATTAGAGTTCTGCTGTACTTTTATGGTTTTTCTAGAGCCTGGAAGGCTCAAAGTGTAGGTGATATAAGAATATTTACAGCTATTCTTAACCAACAACTGAAAGAAAAAGCACGAGGCATGGTACACATCAGTTTTGGAAAATAATAAGTTAAATGTATATTCACAATGCAAATCGTCTTTGATACAAGAGAGCTACATTGTGTCTGTGTATAACATGCAACTGGTATGATCAGTGTTCCCTTTTAGATGTTCAAGTCATCATCTCTCTATAGAAACAGGCAGATGGAGTAATACATCAATGGCAGTGATAATCTGTAGTTATTGTAAGTTAACATCAAATATTTCTGTGATAGAAGAAACATTTTTTGTATGATTGCTCCTTGTATGAGGATTTGTGTAAGAAATACTTTAGTGATCTTGTTCTTGTTGGTGATGTTTGTATTGATGTGTCAAGAGTTTGTGATTTGGGGTATGCATGGAGATTGGCATTGTATATATATCATGGAATGAAGAAAAGATTATCTGCCATGTCATTATGATTTTGTGGAACTATGGGCAGAGAGGTCATGTATTCCTGGAATAAATTTGACACAGAAATATGAAGCAGCTAATAAGATGAAATTGTAAGAATTAATTTCTTTACAATCTCAAGTATATGTCAGGATAAGACACTGTGCCACATTCACGACAGCACTGCGGTCCAGCTTCAAAGAGTTTAAAAACACAATAGAAGCCCTGATGCCAGAAATGCTGGTACAGAAAAAAAAAAAAAAATACAAAAAGTTGAGGCAAATAGAGTTGCAGGTCCATAAAGCTATCTTTTTTCTTCTCACCAAATCACAAAATACTTATAAGTTGCCATGAGAGTGTGCCAGGCAGGTTAAAGGAAGTTTAGAGTTTTTGTGCAAGCACATACTAAGACCGTGTCATACTAACAGTGTTGTGAAAACATTTTTGCCCCCTTCCTGTTTTTTTTTTTTTTTTTAATTTTTTGCATATTTGTCACACTTGAATGATTCAGATCAAACAAATTGTAATATTACACAAAGATAACCCGAGTAAACACAAAATGCAGTTTTGAAATAATGATTTCATTTATTAACCTGCTGGGGTCTGAGGGTGTTTTGGGCCCCTGGGGAAGTTTTGACATTCTGTTATGGGGCAAACGAGATGTGAAGCGTGCGGATCCATGTGCAAGGTTTTATTCAAGGACATGCTCATAAATACAGGCAGGGTCGAACAATGGCAAACAGGTATATCACAGGCAAGGCAAAGAGTCATCTAAAACGGGCATGGGTCAGACGACAGTGAACAGTATCTAAACGGGCTTGACAAGAGAGGTAATCCGAGAAACATAAGCAAAAGTCCAGGCAGGGGAAAACAATCCGAAACAGGCAAGGCAAGGCAAGGCAAGGCTAGGGAAACTACAAAAGGCTCTGTAGGGTAGCTAAAGCTAGAACAGCGATAAATTATGAATGCTTACAATACTCGGCAGTGAAAGAGAGGAAGTCCATGGCTTATGTAAGTTGTGTGATTGGCTACACCTGAGTGCGTGTAACGAGTGCAATGGATTGTGGGAACTGAAGTCCGGAGTGACATGTAAAAGTCTGTGTGGTGAGAGTCAATGTAAAGTGAAGACGACATCTGGTGGTGAGTAAATGGAAGTGCATGGACAGGATTCGTGACATAACCCCCTCAGCAGCGCAGAGCAGACAGGGCAGAAGACCTCCACAGCGGAGCAGAAGAACATCAGACCAGAGCAGAAGGAACTGTAGACCATGACAGGGACTGGAACCTAGAGAACATTGAGACAGAGAGAGCATATGCGGTCCCAAGGGACGAGGCAAGGAACACAAAAAGTTCATAGATAGTTTCCCTGGTGACAAGTGAATGGGTAGACATTTCAAAAACAACAGAATTGACTGAAATTGAACGGGCAGACATTCCATGACCAAAATTGGTAACTGAAACAAGACTGACGGATTACTCAGAATTAGGCAGACAGCTTGATCAAAGTCAAGAGCATTGATTGAAACAGGACTGGCAAGTAAAGCACAAACAGATACATTAGTTGAGACTGAATAGGGAGACACTTCTAAACTGGGGGTGTTGGTAAGGACTGATAAGGCAGGCTGTTCAAAACCAGAAGCATTGACGGGTACTGGATAGACAGACAGTTCACCACTGGTCTCTTTGGCAAAGACAGAAGTAATGGGGCAAACATAGCCATAACCATAACCACATTTATGGTTTTAGGATTCATGACAGGCATGGTTAATAGTTCAAAGGTGGGGCTTTGGGCTTTGACAAGGCTACTAGAGCCTACAGGGAGCTCGGGAAAGGTTTCCGGGGTCGTGACTGGTCTAGTGGGGCAAAAAACAAATTCATATAGTTCAACATCAGACACAATGATTAAATCAGGACCGACAGATAGTTCAAAACCAGACACCATGGCTGGTTCAGCACAGGATGAGGGTTCAGAGATGGCCTCCTCGGCCGGTTCATAACAGGCCAAAAGATCAAGAGCAGCCTCTGTGGCCATGACAGAACAACCAGGCAGTTCATAGCCATGACGGGACGGGACGAGAGTTCAGGGACAGCCCTTCTGGCTACGACAGGACAGGACGAGAGTTCACAGATGGCCTCCTTAGCCGTGACAGGACAGGGTGAGAGTTCACATACGGCCTCTTTAGCCGTGACAGAACAGGGCAAAAGTTTAGTGACGGCCTCCTTGGCTGTGACAGGACAGGGCGACAGTTCACAGACGGATACCACTGACACCTCTGGAGGTTCTGCAGCGGATGCTGCCACCTCTAGAGGTTCTACAACAGTACCGTCCGGAGGTTCAACAAATGCAGAGAGTTTAGCAATGGTAACTTCGACCGGGACATGACAGGCTGCGAGTGCATTACTGGGTGCAACCACCATGCAAGGAACTGAAGAGAGCACCGCCACTTTAAGAGGTTCTGCAGCATTAGCCACCACCTCTGGAGAAACTGGAGCGGGCGTCGCCTCTGAGAACTCGGCAGCGTGTGCCACTACACCAGGAGGTTCCGCAGCATCAGCCGCCACCTCTGGAGACATCCTAGAGGGTGTTGCAATTTTTAAAGTTTGCGTGGTGGTATACGTAGCCAAAACACACCAAAAAGCAAGCCCCATCATAGGCAGTACAGGAGGGCTAGAATAAATGGGTTTGGGGATACCAGCTGCACGTGCAGACACCAGCGGTGCATCCCTTACATTAGATACCAGACTGGGAAGTTGAAGCACTGACCTTGAATATCTGGGTGTGACGGACAGGAAGTCACAAGACTCAGGATGACCTAAGACATGGTGTGACTCTGGATGATCAGCGGAGATGTGAAGTGTCTCTGGATGATCAGCAGAGACGTGCTGTGACTCTGGACGATCAGCTGAGACGTGCTGTGACTCTGGACGATCAGCTGAGACGTGCTGTGACTCTGGACGATCAGCTGAGACGTGCTGTGACTCTGGACGATCAGCTGAGACGTGCTGTGACTCTGGACGATCAGCTGAGACGTGCTGTGACTCTGGACGATCAGCTGAGACGTGCTGTGACTCTGGACGATCAGCTGAGACGTGCTGTGACTCTGGACGATCAGCTGAGACGTGCTGTGACTCTGGACGATCAGCTGAGACGTGCTGTGACTCTGGACGATCAGCTGAGACGTGCTGTGACTCTGGACGATCAGCTGAGACGTGCTGTGACTCTGGACGATCAGCTGAGACGTGCTGTGACTCTGGACGATCAGCTGAGACGTGCTGTGACTCTGGACGATCAGCTGAGACGTGCTGTGACTCTGGACGATCAGCTGAGACGTGCTGTGACTCTGGACGATCAGCTGAGACGTGCTGTGACTCTGGACGATCAGCTGAGACGTGCTGTGACTCTGGACGATCAGCTGAGACGTGCTGTGACTCTGGACGATCAGCTGAGACGTGCTGTGACTCTGGACGATCAGCTGAGACGTGCTGTGACTCTGGACGATCAGCTGAGACGTGCTGTGACTCTGGACGATCAGCTGAGACGTGCTGTGACTCTGGACGATCAGCTGAGACGTGCTGTGACTCTGGACGATCAGCTGAGACGTGCTGTGACTCTGGACGATCAGCTGAGACGTGCTGTGACTCTGGACGATCAGCTGAGACGTGCTGTGACTCTGGACGATCAGCTGAGACGTGCTGTGACTCTGGACGATCAGCTGAGACGTGCTGTGACTCTGGACGATCAGCTGAGACGTGCTGTGACTCTGGACGATCAGCTGAGACGTGCTGTGACTCTGGACGATCAACTGAGACGTGCTGTGACTCTGGACGATCAACTGAGACGTGCTGTGACTCTGGACGATCAGCTGAGACGTGCTGTGACTCTGGACGATCAGCTGAGACGTGCTGTGACTCTGGATGATCAGCTGACACGTGACTTGATTCATGACGACCAACTGTGACTTGACTTAATTCCTGATGATCAACTGTGACTTGATTCCTGACGGTCAACTGTGACTTGGCTTGACTCGTGAAGATCAGTTGTGACTTGGCTTGACTCGTGAAGAGAAGCTGTTACTTGGCTTAACTCATGACGATCAAAAGTAGCTTGACTGGATTCATGAAGATCAATGACTTGACTTGGCTCTTTAAGATCGACTGTGACTTGACTTGACTTGGCTCATGTGGCTCGACGGAGACTTGACATGACTCATGACTGGCAGTAAGGACATGATGGAGTGTTGTTGTGGCCGCCATTTTGTGAACGGGCTCCGCTGTCGCCGCCATTTTGTGAGCGTGATTGCAATCACACAATTGAGTGCGGTGTCGCATTCCTTCGCGACACCCACAGTGAATGCTGAACCAACAGTCAATAAAGCATAATCCATGAAATCATTTAGAGACGAACAGGGACTTTCAAGGGTTAATCGTGATTTGAGCGGCTGGTTAATGCCCTCACAAAAAAAATCAATGAGCACACAGTCAAGCAAATCAGAATAGTTAGCGATCTCTAAATATTTTAGAATATAGCTCTTGAGTGATCGAGTGTCCTGCTTGAGAGCTAACAGCAGTTTTGCTGTGTCCATACCTGGCCAGTGTCCATCTGAAAAGCTGCTGGATCCTTTTGTGGCTGAGTATTCTGTTACGGGGCAAACGAGACGAGAGGCATGCGAATCCATGTGCAAGGTTTTATTCAAGGACATGGTCATAAATACAGACAGGGTCGAACAATGGCAAACAGGTATATCACAGGCAAGGCAAAGAGTCATCTAAAATGGGCATGGGTCAGTTGACAGCAAACAGTATCCAAAGGGGAAAACACAATCCGAAACAGGCAAGGCAAGGCAAGACTAGGGAAACTACAAACGGCTCTGTAGAGTAGCTAAAGCTAGAACAGCGATAAATGCATACAATACTCGGCAGTGAAAGAGAGGAAGTCCATGGCTTATGTAAGGTGTGTGATTGGCTGCACCTGAGTGCGTGTAATGAGTGCAATGGAAGTCCGGAGTCCATGTAAAAGTCTGTGTGGTGTGAGAGTCAATGTAAAGTGAAGACATCTTGTGGTGAGTAAATGGAAGTGTGTGGACAGGATTTGTGAAATATGCCCTGACATTTGTTTTTTTCAGTATCTTAATAAAAAATAAATAAATAAAAATCATTAATATATAAAATCTGATAACACTGTATTCAGCACATTTAATTTAACATTTATAAAACATGTTTTGTGATAGAATGCCCTTATGTGAGGGAGTGACAATGGCCATGAATAATTGGTGATTCACACCTGAGAGACAAAGGGCCTTCCATAATGGGTCATCAATATGAATGTGACTGAGGCAGGTAAGAAAGAGTGTGAGGAGAGTAAAATAATGTGGGGTTTTGATTGTTATTTGTATTTTATTTGCAATTCAGTATAATAAAAATATACACAGTGAAGGTCAAGGACACATGATTGAACATACTTATCTGAACACTGAGACTTGAACAGTAACACACCTTTGTGTCAAACATTCATTCATAGTGTTAACACTCACACTACTTTTATATCTTGTGGTTTTATATGTTATAAAATATTAAACAAACATCCTGGCATTGTGAGACATTTAGACAATAAAATGACACATATTTCAAAATGTTTCACTTGATTTCATTCATGTAGTCAGGAATTATAGTTTGATAAATGTCTAACTAGTCAAATGTGCGCAAGTTATGTCACAATAACAACAGATGCAAGTAATCTGAGGCTACTCGTCAGAGTGATATCCTCCACTGGATCCAGCTGCATGACGCATCGCGTTGTGTTTTTCCTCTTCTGAGGTAAATTCAGGGTTATTCCTCTCAGCGCATCTTCTTCCAGAAACAAAAAGTAGCCGGAATGAACTCTTTACATTTGTTTACGTATTACTTTAACAGAGAATATTTGTTTTGGACATGACTTACTTAATTTAGATATTTCAAGCTTTCTATACATATATTTCTCATGTATTTGAGGCTAGTATTCACAGAGATTCATGTTGTTTTACACAAAACAAGGGGAGTCCGCTTTTAGCTATTATGCCGCCCGCAGTTGGAACCAGCTTCCAGAAGAGATCAGATGTGATAAAACATTAGCCACTTTTAAATCCAGACTCAAAACTCATCTGTTTAGCTGTGCATTTGTTGAATGAGCACTGTGCTACGTCCGAACTATGTATAATCACTTTCTATTCTTAAATGTTTTAAATTCTTTTAAAATCAATTTTTAAATCACTTTGTTTTTATTATTGTGATTTATTATTATTTTTAATTTCTTAAATCAATCATATCTTTTTAAAAGTTTAAACACAAGGCTGAAGTAAGTACTGTGATGGTAAAGAGAATGTGGGCAAAGAAAGACAAGTGTGTTGGTTAATCAGTTGAAAGTAGGAGTTCAATTTGTTTGCTTTAAGATGGTCAAAGTAAGTAGGGGGTGAAGTAGTGGAATAGTTGTTTTGGAAGGTTTTTCCACTTAGTGTGGAAGAGTTTGAACAAAGCTTGAGAATGTTGGTTTTTAAATTCCTTGTTTTTTATTGTTGTGATTATTATTTTTTAATGACTATTTGACTTCCTTTTATGTAAAGCACCTTGAATTACCACTGTGTATGAAATGTGCTATATAAATAAACTTGCCTTGCCTTGCCTTTTATTTGCGTGTCTGTGAAGAGAGGTGACAGAGACCGAGACCAGAGAACACATCCCACTTATTTTTGTTATTTTACAAAAGCACATTATTTTGTTATTATGAATATACACAAAATAAAGTAGACCTTTTGCAGTTTCAAACAATACCTTATTCTTATCTGTACGATCAAAACTGGTGGAGTACTTTTAGTTCTTTTCACAGTCATAAAGAAAATATGAGACAGAACGTATCAGTGCGGGCTTCGACTTCAGGGGGTTAAGGGAAAAAAGCTGTCCAAGCCTGCCTGGCACTACTTGAAAAAAAGTAATTGCCCCCTAAATCTAATAACTGGCTGTGCCAACCTTTGCAGCAACAACTGCAATCAAGCATCTGCAATAACTGGCAATGAGTCTTTCACATAGCTGTTGAGGAATTTTGGCCCACTCTTCTTTGCAGAATTGTTTTAATTCAGTCACATTGGAGGGTTTTCGAGCATGAATGGACTGTTTAAAGGGGTGGTTTACTGCGATTTCACTTTTTTCAGTTTAAATGGTGTGTAATGTTGCTGTTGGTGCATGAACAGTATCTGCAAAGTTGCTGCGCTGAAAGTTCAACGTAAGCGGAGATATCGTCTTTTAAAAATCAGGAAGTTTAATGCCTACAAAAACGACTCATAAGGGACTACAATGAGATACTTCCCGGGTTGCATACGAAATAAACCCATCAACCCCTCCCTCCGGAACATGCAGAAAAGGGGGCAAGGCCATGTTCTGCGGCTTTGTCGCAGAGGAAGAGTTATAGTGCAGAGTTGTAGCCATGCCGTCGAAACAGTGTTATTTTCACCCAGCTGTCAGGTCTTCTGTGTTCAGGCTTCCTACGGATGCTGTAGTTCGTCAACAATGGTTAAAATTTATGTTTGATTATGTTCCTGACAATTACAATCCTAATTCAGCTCTCTGTGCTGCGCATTTTACGGAAGACAGCTTCCAGAATCTACACGAGTTCAATGCCGGATTCACACAGAAATTATTACTAAAACATGGAGCAGTTCCAGCTTTAAAACCAGAGGCAGCAGTTGTTGGGCCACAGTAAGTAAGATTTTATCATTTTAAATGTATTTGCATGTATAATTTCAGACGTAATGTTTTAGTTTTATCAAGGACGTAAACAAATGCCAACGCTGGCTTTAGTAACCAGTTAGTTAAAAGCTATTTCGTGTGTCTATGACAAACGCATACAAATATTTTGGACCCGAATTTGTAATTATTTTTCGATTTGATCAAGAATGTAAACACAAGCCGACGCTGTTTGGTTAGTAGCCAGTTAGTTCGATGCTGTTTTGTGTGTATAAGACAAACGTGTACAAACTTCAAAAAATGATATGTAATCACAACAGCAAACTTCCATTCAGAAACATTTGTAAGAGCCGTGCTTGCCGAAGTTCTGCTTGACTCTCTTCATTACGGCTTTCTGGGTCTGATTCTGGCTCAAACTGAAGGCAATATTGACACCATTATTTACATTTGACCGGAGCACATGTAACTGTCGCTCGTAAAAGGTAATGGGCGTGAAGTTTCCGGACAATGTGCAGTACGCAGTTTAGCCAATCACAACACACCGATCACAACTAACCAATCTGAGCCCATCGCCTGTTTCTGAGGGAGTGGTTTCAGAGAATCAGGAAGTCAACCGGTTGTTCAAATGACAGAGGAGAAAGCGGCTTACAATAAAGGTGAAAAATATGAAAAATAAGGCGTTTTTTAACAAACGAAACACGAAGACATGTTATATTGCACCCCATAAACACAACCAAGCAAAGAAAAAAAGCAGTAAACCATCCCTTTAAGGTCATGCCACAGCATGTCAATAAGATTTAAGTCCAGACTTTGATTTGGCCACTCCAAAACCTTAATTTTGTTTTTCTTGAGCCATTCAGTGGTGGACTTGCTGTTGTGTTTGGGATCATTGTCCTGCTGCATAACTCAAGTGCGCTTGAGCTTGAGGTCACAAACTGACTGCTGTACATTCTCCTTCAGGATTTTCTGATAGAGTGCAGAATTCATGGTTCCATCAATTATGGCAGGTCATCCAGGTCCTGAAGCTGCAAAGCAGCCCCAGACCATCACACTACCACCACCATGTTTGACTGTTGGTATGATATGATGTTTTTTTTTTTTTTTAAATTAAATGCTGTGTTGGTTTTACGCCAGATGTAACGGGACACACACCTTCCAAACAGTTCAACTTTTGTCTCATTAGTCCACAGAATATTTGGCCAAAAGTCTTGGGGATAATTAAGATATTTTTTGGCAAATGTGAGACAAGCCTTTGTGTTCTTTTTGGTCAGCAGTTGCTTTTGCCTTGGAACTCTCCCATGGATGCCGTTTTTTTTCCCAGTCTGGAAATTGTTGAATCATGAACACTGACCTTAATTGAGGCAAGTGAGACCTGCAGTTCTTATTTATTTTATTTATGTTTTATTTGTTAGGGACAGATACAATACACATAGATGAAACTGAAACAACAGTCATCCCATGCATGTACCATAGTGCTTATAGCCAAAGCTAATTCGCAACACTTGTCCTTGGCTTTTATAAATTACAATTACAAGAATAAACAACAAGTAGTACACAAATTTATAATACTAATACACTAAACATGACTACACGTTTGTTGATGTATCAACCAAGATTTCATGGCTTTTTTTAAATAATTATAATTTGCAGTAGATTTGAAATAATCAGGCAACAAATTAAAAGATTTTACACCTTTCACTGAGAGAGCAGTCTGAGCAAATTATGTTTTACAATGTATAGCTCTACATTTTCCACTAGAAGCCGTTCTAGTGGATCTACTGCTTCCCTGTAATCTCACAAAAAATTTACATAAGTGCAAGTCCATTTAAACATTTAAACACAAGCTTTACACATAATGAAAAAAGACAAAGTGAGCAAAGCTCAAAATCTTATATTTACTGTGGATCTGACAATGATGGTATCTTATTTGCCTTCTATCTAAAACTTTCAAAGCTCTGTTGTAAAGACATTCAACCTGATTAGTTATGCATTGATTTGTCTGAGACCAAATAGATAATCCATATACTATATGTGATAATATCATCGAATTCAAAAACAAAAAAGCATGATCATATGTTAAACAATTTCTTATTATTCTAAAGCTGGTAAGATTTAACTTAATTGTTTTACATAACTTTTTAACATGACTTTTAAAATTCAACTGAGAATCTAAAATCATACCAAGATATTTTTCTTCTGATACTTGTTCTATAATCTCATCTTTAATTCTAATGTTTAATGATTCTGTTACTGGTAATTTTGTTATTGAAAAACATATGGACTTTGTCTTCTTAGTATTTAGAGTTATAAAGAGGCATCATCAAGTTTCTTGATAACTTTTCTTCAACTTCCACACAATTCCTACCAGGTACATAGATGACCGTGTCATCAGCATACATTTGAAGACTTGCATCAGGACACATTTCTGGAAGATCATTAATATAAATACTAAAAAGAATCGGACACAAAATTGTTCCCTGAGGAATTCCTATATCGGTATTATGAGGAACTGACTTAACATTATTAATGACAACACTTTGTTCACGACTTTTTAGATACCAATAAAACCATAACAGAGATCGTTTTGATATATTGTACTTTGTCATTAAAATATTATGATTTACGGTATCAAATGCCTTTTTCAAATCCAGGAATACTGCACCAACTTTGAGTCCTTTATCAAGTGACCGCTTAATACTTTCTAACAATAAGCAAGTAGCTGTTTCTGTAGAATAGTTATGTCTAAAACCAAATTGTAAAGAATTTAAAAGATTATTATTCTCGAAGTGATGCAAAAATTGTTCTGATACAACCTTTTCCAGCACTTTAGAAAGAATTGGAAGAAGACTAATTGGACTATAATTAACCATGTCATCTGAATTCCCATATTTGAAAATAGGCTTTACCAATGCTTTTTTCCAACTATCAGGAAACTGCCCAGTTCTGATAGAAAGATTAATTAGAGGAGTAAGGGGCTTGACTAAAGCACTTACATTTAAAAAAAAAAAAAAAAAAGACAGTGTCAAGATTACATATATCTTTAGAATATGTAGTTTTTAATTCAATAATAGTTTGCATAATTACAGATTTATCCACTTCCTGAATATCAAATAATTTAATGTTATCTTCCATATTCTCAAATTGATTAACATCTTGATCCACCTCTATGTACTGCCTATCAACTTCAACTTTAAAAAAATTAGATGCAAGATCTTTTACTGATTGAATAAAAAAAATCATTAAATATATTTGCAATTCTTTTTGAGTCATGAACAATTTCATCTCCAACTTTAAGAATATATTTATCCTGAGCTTTACTTTTTGGTTTTATTAAACTATTAATTTGTTTCCATGTTATATTACCATTTCCCTTAGCTTCAGATAATATGTGAATGTAATAATTTGATTTTAAAATCTGAAATTCCTTAGTTACTCGATTTCTCAGTCCTTTAAACAACTGCAAGTCTATTTCATGTCTAGTTTTAAGAAAAATCTTTAAAGGATGATCTCTTCGTTTCATTAATTGACGTGTCGCATCGTTTATCCAAGGAAGCTGTATTTTTCTACATGATTTCTTCCGACGTTTAATACATTTATCTACAATACGACTAATATTAAATCATAAATTTGTCACAACATTTATTTACTTGATTATGTTGTAAAACTTCACTCCAACTTATTGCCATTAATTCCTTCTCAAATTCAGCCTGATCTTTACGAGGAATCTCAAATTTTACTAATCCATCATGATTATTATGATACTTTACTAATCGTTAGAAAACTTTAAAAAAAAAAAAAAACGGTTAATACCATATTATGATCCGACAAACCACAAACTAAATTATACATTTTTGTTATACGTTCAGGTTTATTTGAAAATACTAGATCTATTAACGTTTGTGTTTTCTGACTAATACGAGTAGGTCCACTGATCATCTGTTGATAATCATATTTTGAAGTCAGATCCTTAAGCTTTTTTTCTGCTAATGCTTGTCCAACCAATTTATATTAAAATCTCCAAAGACAAGTACTTCACAGTTACGTTTAAAACACTTAAATAATTCTTCTATATTATCATAAAACGTAACCAAACATCCTGAAGGGGGGTTATACAATACTACAATATTAAATTCCATATGTGGAGAAAGAGAAACATTTATACACAAAGATTCCATTGACGCGTTTTCAGATAATGGAATTTCTGTAGATTTAAAAGACTCCTTAACATATATTAATACACCACCACCTCTACCTGTAACTCTATCTGTTCTAAAACACATATATCCTGCAATATCAACCATATTATTTAAAATATTATCATGTAACCATGTTTCACTTAAACATAAAAAGTCAAGATTAGATCCAGTTAACAAATTTCTAATTTAAATAGAATTATACACTAGATGTATTTTACCATTGGCCACATTCTCGAGGTCAGAGCTGTTGTTAAAGCAGGTCTGAGGAATAGCTGCTACGGTGTAAGTTATTTTCACTCCAAGTCCCGCTCAGCAGAACCCACAACTGCAATCCGGATTTCCAACCGACCCATCCGGCACTCCATGCTGCAACGCAACCGAATCCACGCAGCAGGTCAAGCCATCCCGAGAACGCTCCACCACATCGCCAGCAGACAACACGCCAGATCCAGAAGGAACACCACTGCCTCCACCCATTAGACCCACAGGATCTGGTCCAACCTTGCCGGCATCGTAGCCAAGGTGTGTGGGCCCGGGTTAAGCTGTATATCTCCCGCCAATAGGATCAAAAGAGAAATGTATATTGACGCGTCAACCATATTGATTCGACTGGAGTTCAACTTCGCATTTGTAGCGATACTTGCCGACTTGTATTTCAAGGTGGAGCAATAAATTGTAAGCTGACCATATCCAAAATAATTCAATTGTTGCTCATTCATTTGAGGTTCGCCAAAAGCGAGAAAATACGGTTTCTTCTGTTGCATTTTTGTGGCAAAAATTCCAGGTACCATTAATCCTGAGGCGGTTGGAATACAGAGTATTATCAAACAGCTGATAAGTAGTAGATACAATTGCTGGCAATAATTAATTGGCACGTGCAGTCTTTCATGGCATTGTCTCCGTCTACCTTGAACTGTAGAACATGATTTCTTTGTCTTTTTCCACTTCTGTGATCCTTTCTTTAAAAAATCTCGTGAAAATCTTGCAGTAAAAAAAGAAAAACTAAACAATTTTAAAAATAACACAACAAGCACGGAGCCCAACCAACCATGCAGGTGTAAAAGCGCCATCTTGAATTTTCTTTAGATGTTGTTCTGGGTTCTTTTATGACCTCCTGGATGAGTTGTCGTTGTGCTCTTGGAGTAATTTTGGTAGGCCGACCATTCATGGGAAGGTTCACCACTGTTACAAGTTTTCTCCATTTGTGGATAATGGCTCTGACCGTGATTCGCTGGAGTCCCAAAGCCTTAGAAATGGCATTATAACCCTTTCCACACTGATATATGTCAATTATTTTGTTCCTCATCTGTTCTTAAATTTCTTTAGATCGTGGCATGATGTGTTGTTCTTGAAGCATGCTTCACTTTGTCAGACAGGTTCTATTTAAGTGATTTCTTAATTCAACAGGTCTGGCAGTAATCAGGCCTGGGTGTGGCTAGTGAAATTTAACTCAGCTTTCTAAAATAATGTTTAATTACATTTCTTTCATGATTTAACAGTTTCATGATTTCCCAGTTTCGCTTGGCTAAGTAATAAGGCGTGGTCAAAGCCAGTAAAAGTACTTATATTTACCTGATTTGGAAGCACTTGTTAGAAGAAGCAGAAGAGAACAGCAGTTTGTAAGAGTTTTGTCTTGTTTTCTCATTAGATTTCAGCGCAGTTGTTGTTGCTAGGAAACTTTGTTTTGCATATGCTGTGTTTTACCGTGGTAAAGTGAAGTCGCGTTTGTTTTCATGCGTATTGCGGGAATTTCCCAGTTTTGCTTGGCTAAGTAGTAAGGCGTGATCAGCGGACTTCTATAAGGAATAATTAGGCACGTATAAAACTGGATTGTATACTGCGGCGGCCCTTGTGTGAAGACAGACTAGTGTAAAGACGATCGACTCTACCTTGCGCGACTCCACCGAGCAAGAACACCGACACGGCACTTGAGTATTGCTTTCTCCCCTTTCTTTACTTTTTGTACCAATTGTTCTCATTTATTTATTCAGTCAATTGAACACACAATGTGCTTTCAGATCTCCACTATTACTACTAACACTCGGAAGGCACGCACTGCACGTTGGAAGCAGGCCAATCCTACTAACCTACGGCCTGTCCCTCGGTTTTATACTACTTTACTCTCTATTCCAATTGGTCTCTTGAACTGCCAGTCTGCTGTAAACAAAGCAGACTTTATTCCTTCTATTGCTACTCATTCCGGTCTCAACCTCACTTGGATCAAACCTCAGGACACTGCCACTCCTGCAGCACTCTTTTTCCCACATCCCTAACACAATTGGGAGGGGTGGAGGTACGGACCTCCTTATTTCAAATGAATGGAAATTTGATCTTCTACCATCTCTTACAGGCAACAGTTCATTTGAATCTCATGCAATTACTATTACACACCCTGTCAAAATCCACTTTGTAGTTGTGTATCATCCCCCCGGGTCAACTGGGTAACTTCTTGGAGGAGTTGGATGTATTACTGTCAAACTTTCCTGAGGATGGTACTCCTCTTGTACTGCTTGGTGACTTCAACATCCACCTAGACAAACTCCAGGCTGCTGACTTCAACACTCTTCTCACTTCATTTGACCTCAAGCGAGTGTCTACTATGGCTACTCACAAATCAGGTAACCAACTGGACCTCATCTACACATGCTACTGCTCCAATGACAACACATTAGTGACTCCACTGCACATCTCAGACCACTTCCTCATCACTTCTAACCTCACACTAACTCTGGACACAGCACACACTCCCCCGCCGGTCACCTTTCGCCGTAACCTACACTCGCTCTCTCCCTCTTGCCTTTCTTCAATGGTTTCATCTGCACTTCCTTCACCCACTCAGTTTCCAGCACTGGACACAATAAGCGCTACTGACACTCTTTGCTCCACTCTAACATCTTGCCTGGACAACTTTTGCCCCCTTTCATCCAGACCAGCACGATCTACCCCCTCTGCCCCCCGACTGTCTGATGTTCTCCGTGAACATCGCAGTAAACTAAGGGCTGCAGAGAGGAAGTGGCACAAATCAAAAAACTCTACTGACCTTAGTGCGTATCAGTCACTCCTCTCTTCCTTCTCTGCAAACGTCTCCAAGGCTAAAACGATATACTACCACAACAAAATCAACAACTGTTCTGACTCTCGCACACTTTTCAAAACTTTCTCTTCTCTGTCCTCCATCAACTCTTACAGCTGATTACTTTGCAATTTTCTTCACAAATAAAACATGAACCATCAGTGACCAATTCCTCACACCACAAACTGATAGCTTCATACCGACTAATACACACTCTCTCACCTCCTTCTCTCCTCTCCCGGAGACAGAAGTTTCAAAACTCATCCTTTCCAATCATCCCACTACCTGTCCGCTAGATCCTTTCCCCACTCACCTCCTTCAGGCCATTTCTTCTTTGGTCATACCTGCCCTTACTCACATTATCAACACCTCTCTTCACACTGGTAAATTTCCAACAACATTTAAGCAGGCTCGGGTAACCCCACTGCTTAAAAAACCCTCTCTAAATCCAGCACTTTTAGAACACTACAGACCGGTATCCCTTCTTCCATTCATTTCAAAGACACTTGAGTGAGTTGTGTTCAACCAACAATCTTCTGGACAACAACCAATCTGGCTTCAGAAGCAGCCACTCTACTGAGACTGCCCTACTCTCGGTTACAGAGGCCCTGCGACTTGCAAGAGCGGCTTCCAAATCCTCTGTACTCATCTTACTGAACCTATCTGCTGCTTTTGACACAGTTAACCATCAGATCCTCCTGTCCTGTCTCAGAAAGATGGGCATCTCAGGAACCGCGCTCCTGTGGTTCAAGTATTACCTCTCAGATAGGTCGTTCAGGGTGTCTTGGAGGGGTGAGGTTTCAAAGTCACAACTTCTTGCTACTGGGGTTCCTCAAGGCTCAGTGCTTGGACCACTTCTCTTCTCCATCTACATGTCGTCATTAGGATCAGTTATTCAGAAGCATGTCTTTTCTTATCACTGCTATGCTGATGACACTCAACTCTACTTCTCATTCCAACCAGATGATCCGACAGTAGCTGCTCGCATTGCAGCCTGTTTGAGCGACATTTCTAACTGGATGAAAGACCATCACCTTCAGCTCAACCTTGCCAATTCATCACTTCACCACAACTTCTCTATACAGCTGGGTTTGTCAACCATAACTCCTTCCAGGATGGCCAGGAACCTTGGAGTTATGATCGATGATCAGTTAAGCTTCATAGACCATATTGCTACAACGGCCTGGTCCTGCAGATTTGCCTTATACAACATTAGGAAGATTAGACCCTTCCTGTCGGAGCATGCCGCACAACTCCTTGTCCAAGCTCTTGTTCTCTCCAGACTGGACTATTGTAATGCTCTCTTGGCGGGCCTTCCCGCATGTACCATCAAGCCTCTGCCACTGATCCAGAATGCAGCAGCCAGAGTGGTCTTTAATGAACCAAAGAAAGCTCATGTTACCCCTCTCTTCATCAGGTTACACTGGCTACCAATGGCCGCTCGCATCAAATTCAAGGTACTGATGTTTGCATACAAGACGACAACTAGCACTGCACCAATACATCTAAACTCACTAGTTAAAATTTATGTACCCTCCAGAAGCTTGCGTTCTGCAAGTGAACGACGCCTTATGATGCCATCACAAAGAGGTACCAAATCTCTCTCACGGTCCTTTTCCTGGACTGTGCCCAGCTGGTGGAATGACCTCCCGATCTCAATTCGAACAGCTGAGTCTTTAGCCATTTTCAAAAATCATCTAAAGATGCATCTTTTTTGCCAGCACCTGACCAACTAATACTAACACCTCTTCCTCTTCGATCTATTTATATAAAAAAACAAAACAAACAAAAAAAAACCTTAGCTACGTGTACTGTGCTGAAGTAACTGAGACTTGTCATGGCACTTGTATACTGCTGCACTCTCGATGGTCTGATTGCTTCTATTGTTCTCATATTGTACGTCGCTTTGGATAAAAGCGTCTGCTAAATGATTAAATGTAAATGTAAATGTAACAGGAGGGGGCAATTAATTTTTCATGTAGGGCCAGGTAGGGTTTGGACAGCTTTTTTTCCCTTAATAAATGAAATCATTATTTAAAAACTGCATTTTGTATTTACTTGCATTATCTTTGTGTAATATTAAAATATGTGTGATGGTCTGAATCTTTTAAGTGTGACAAATGCAAAAAAAACAGGAAGGGGACAAAAACCTTTTCACGGCACTGTATGTGCTTTACTGTTATGTTCAACAAAAACACATACAAACAGAGCTTCGGGTGAATGCTAGTTTACTCAAGGAACTTCAGTGGCAACAGAAAGGAATACAGTACAACTGCGAAGCATGCGCATCAGTATGAATTCACTACAGTATTATTACAATAGATAATAACAATGAAGAACTGGTTTGCAACCACAACATTTTGCCCCCTCCCACCAAGCTTAAGAATGAAACGTAACTTCAAAGTGGGCACTCTTCGAAGACAACTGTCATGCCAGTGGGATCCATTAGCTATCTCAAAAGTGACTGGCCCAAGCTGCCGTTTGACCTGGACAGGATAGAACTCAATTTATTGTTGCGATGTGGCCTATGGGCTCTTACCCAATCCTGTACTCTTATCTTTGTGGGCCAAACATGATGCTTGCTGTTATATCTGGCTCTCATGTTGCACTGATGTTGATGTTGAGGAACAGAGGCGAGCTCCCCACAAATGTCCTTCTGTAGATGCTCCCATGGCTTGGTGGGCCAGTCAGCAGGTTGCAAATGTGGCGGTGCTGGAGCACCTATTTTACCACCAAGCAGACAAGGTGCACAGTCACGTACAAGAGCTTCTAGTTCTCTGTCAATCACTGGCCACCAAACCAAATCTTGGCACCTCTGCTTCAGTTTATCTATCCCCACGTGACCCTCGTGTGACATTGACAGCACCCGCCTCCTAAGGGACAGAGGAACGACTGCTCAGTGCCCCCATGCAATGCATGACTCACCCCAACATGTCAGTTCTGCCCTGACTTGGGAGAAAAGTGTCAGGTCAGCACTCGACTGAGCTGGCCAGCAGTTCTGAATGAAGGTGCTGAGGGTAACGAAGAGTGGGTCTGCTGCAGATTCTCGCTTAAGTTCTTCAAGAGACACTGCAGCCTGTAAGGGCTCATAAACTAACTGCACAAGGTCACTCTCTATTTTTGACTCCGGCTGCTTGGCTGTACTAGTTGGCACCACAGCTGAACGTGACAGGAAATCTGCAAACCGTTGTCTTTTCCAGAAGTGAACAACAGCTGGCAGTTATACTGATTCAATCTGTCAGCCCATCGGTGAAGCCTAAGGGGCTTGTGGCCCGTTCCAGCACAGGACATGAGGGTAGTGAGAGCCTGGTGGTCTATTCTGAGAGTGAAGGATCGTTCATATAAGTACATGTGCCAGCGCTTACATGCCCAAATGCATGCCAACCCCCCCCTCTCTCTCCCACTGAGTATTTCTGTTCAGCAGTACTCAGAGACCCTGAAGCAAAAGCAATAGACCTTTCAATGCGATCATGCAGCTGTGATAGGACTGCTCCGACTGCTACTGCTGATGCGTCACATGTTACCAGGGTGGGGCTGGAGAGATCAAAATGAGCTAGAGTTGGTGGTGATGTGAGAAGGTGTTTGAGTCATCGAATAGCCTGCTCACAATCCGCTGTCCATGCCCAGGGAGTGTTATGCTTGAGTAGCTGTCGTAGAGGGGCAGTGATTTGAGTGATTTGGAGCTGTGAATACCCGACTGAGCCATTCATCATGAGTGGCCACATCCTTTCCATGTACTACAATATCAGCTAAGTACACAGCCATACCCGGGATCCCTGCTAGGACAGCAGCCATGATTTTCTGAAAGCAACTAGGTGCTGAACTTAGGCCAAAAGGAATCCTCTTAAAATGTAACAACCCCATGTGAGTCACAAATGCAGTCAGGTTTCTGCTGTCCTCGTGCAGGAGTATCTGCATGTAACCTTGCTTAAGATCCAACTTTGTGAACACTGAGGAGCCATAGAAGAGTCTTCTGTTCCTCAATTGCTGCGCGTCGGGTGGTTCTTTGCCTCCACTTCGTGCATTCAGATCATTTAATGCACAGTTAACCATTGATTATCCCTTACTTAAATGAGATCCATGTATCCACAAAGGCACAGATATTATGAAATGCATAGAAAATCTTGTTTTTAGTCACAGTGCCCGTCTATGATCCTAAACAGCCTGCATATTCAGTTAAAACAAAGAGACGCGTTTGATTCTAAACTAAAAGCTGACCCACTGACAAAAAAGAAAGGAAGACGTACATGAAACTTATGATTAAAAGCAGATTCAAAGGAAAGCCACTCATTTAATTTGCCTGTAATGTGGATTTGCATTGACTCTGATGGCCATTTCCTTAATAGTATCATTTTAATCTATGATACTTTTTTTGTGTCCAATCTGGCTTTCTCTCTTGCTGATTACATTTTCCAAATGCCAAGAGCACACAGATCAGACATTTAGCTCCACAAAATATTTGCAAAATATTCCAAATGCTATGACATGTGTGTAATATTTGCTGTGTAATGCATGGATTGTGTGCCTCTCCTCTGACCTTTCAACACTGTCATTAATTCTCCTTTCTGCTGGACTGCATGGTGTTGACCCAAACCACATGAGGTGCATATGAAACAGTGATAAAAACATAAGTATGAAATACAATATTGCACGCACTTAACATTATCAAATCTCATATTTGTTACTTGTTGGTTTCTGTTTAGTTCCTGTCTGGCCTTATTTGGTATTTCCTGTTCTCATTCTGTTAATCATCGCTCATTTAGATCACCTGGTTTGTATTAATCATCTCGTTTGCTCCTTTGTTTCCCGGTCTTTATAAACTTTCAGTTTCTTTCTCTTCTTTGTCCTGGATTAATGTTATTTAATGGAAAGTGTGTGTTGATGTTTATTGAAGTCTCCTTTTCGGCTACTCCTTTGTTGTGCACCTTATTGCTACAACCACATCCCGAGACAGAATCCAGAACCCAAACAGAGAATGGAGTTTGCTGAACGTTTCGCCGCCCTGTCCCGTAAGGATCTCACACTAGGGGGGTTTTGCACGCGAGTTTAGTGGGATCGCTGTGTGGACGGGGCTCGACAACGCAACACTGAACTCTTTGTTCTGGACCAGGGCTAATTACCATCGCCCCGTGGACCTCCCAGACACCACCAGACTTAGCTGGAGGGAAGGGATCCTCCGGTGTCTTTAAAATTTTTGTACCCTTCAAGCACACCCCCGTTCCCATTAAGCTCACATCATGTTTTATTAAAAGTTTATTTTAAGGAAATTTTTTAAAGAATAATTGTAAAAATATATATTTTTTGAAAGTGCAAAGTCAATCACAAAAAAACAGAACACTAAAATCAAGCAACAAGGCATTCAAGTCAATCAGTCATACAGTATATTCATAATGAAGTGTTGTATAAGCACATAGCAACATCTAGACTAGTCCACATTCAGCTAAGTAGCACATATTCAAAAATCAAATAAAATAAAACAAACCAATAAAACATTTCATTCTTGGGGATGAACACAGAAACTAGCCTCATTATGAAACCTCATATTAAATGGATGTCAGCTTATCTATAGTCTCTTATGGCTGGAATACACTACACCATTTTTGCCCCGATTTTCCACAGATTTACAGTCTGGAGAAGTTAATGCTAGTTGCCAAAGATCAGAGCCAGTCTGCAGATTTGAGTCGACAGAATCCATAGGAAATCGATTAACTTAACTTAACGTGACAACCATCAATTAATATTTAAAGTCTGTTCATGAAGTATTAACATAGACGTTCAATGTGGAAGATCTTAAAGAGAGCACACTGAGCTTAATGGGAGCAGCAACAATTTTTAATAAATTTCATGTAATATTTATTAAAATTATGAGCCTTAAGGGGCTCCTCTTTTGGTGAAAGTTTTTAGACAGCTTTCAAAAGACAGTGTGAACACATGGAGACTCATATCTCAGTGTGCAATGATCTGATTGACTTGAAATTATAGGAGCTATATACTGTAGTAACAAACATATCAATTGGTTATGACATCAAGTAGGATAATAAATTATTTTCTTTTTATAATCTGATCTCAAAAATGGAAGTGTGCTTAATGGGTATGTGAGCTTAATAGGTACGTTTACCCTATATAAATCAACACCAAATTTGGTCAGTGTAATCTAAAGCCCTTTGTGACATTAAATTGCAAATATCTTGAGTTTTTGTTGAACGGCGTGTCCGTGGTGGCCTGACAAACTTTGATGCTTCGCCATGAAAAAGGAAGTTGTTATAATTCACGCATACGATGTCCGATCTGCACCAAAATTCACATGTTTGATAAGAGTCCTGTCCTGAACACATGCCCATGCCCATAATCAGTTATAGTCATAGCGCCACCTGCTGGCAACAGGATAATGAATGGGCTAATCCCCTTGTATGTAACATATATGTTCACTTTGAACTGGAATCATGGCGAGGACCGGGATTGGGAACCGGTGATGTAGCCTAATGTAGTAATGCTGTCTCTGTTATTCGGTCTGGAACGTATGTGCGTTCAGGGGGTGTGGCTTTGGACGGCGACTGCAGGGAGGGTGGGATGTTCACTTTCAGTGCTACCAGGCTAATGTTAGCATTTTTCAAGATCTCCTACTGCACCTTTAATATAGTCATTGACATCAATTATTAAATTCCATAGTCAACACATTTTTTTTTTATTATTACCATAGTGTTGCACCGTTGAATTTTGACACCCCTAATAAACACAGAAAGGGCTACACATACCTGTCCAGGTGCTGCATTTTCACATAAGAGTGTCTCGTACTCAATAGCAAACACTGGAGCGTTGTCATTAATGTCCATGACTGTGATTAGAGCGATTCCTCTGCCAACCTGAGACGGATCCTCTGACATACACAAAAAAAAAAGACAGCATGAGACATGATGTATCACATAGAAAGTGACTATTGATTGGCTCAGTCATGGTGGTTTGTTTACTTATAGCTGCTTTCCAATCTGATCTGTAATATGAATTTGGTAATGGAAGTGTGTGTGTGTGTGTGTGTGTGTGTGTGTGTGTGTGTGTGTGTGTGTGTGTGTGTTTGTGATGTATGAGGGCACAAATTTGTATAATGACATAGGTATGACATAGGTATTACAAGGAGAAGGTGACCTATGAGGACATTTCCCCATGTCACCATATTTCAAAAGGGTTATAAATCATACAGAATGAGTTTTTTTTGTTTTGTTTTTTTGAGAAAGTAAAAATGCACAAAGTTTCCTGTAAGGGATAGGTTTAGGTGTAGGGCGATAGAAAATACGGTTTGTACAGTATAAAAACCATTACGCCTATGGAATGTCCCCACAATTCACAAAAACAAACGTCTTTGTTTGTTTGTGTGCGTGTGTGTGCGCATGAGTGAGTGAGTGAGTGTGTGTGAGAGAGAGAGAGAGAGAGAGAGAGAGAGGGAGAGAGAGAGAGAGAGAGAGAGAGAAAACATTTCTGTGGTGAGATCCTTTCTCCTTGTGCTTGCTGATATTATGCACGTGTGTCACCACGGGTCATTGCATTTGCATAATTAAATGCAGAACAACTGTGGATACATGCCTTAGTCAGCAAATCACCTCAGTCACAGCTGTGCACCCTGATCTATAGGTCACAACCGTCCCTGAAGAACACATTAACATTCAACTGTTCTGCGGTCCGGCTTCACCACAGACAGTCAGAGACACGGCTGATCACAGTAAGGGCATGTTGAGCACAAAATATGAACCAGCAAAGCAGATCTGCAAGATTTGGTCCAAGAAACATGTTGCAATTATTATTATTATTTGTTTATTTTTTATTTATTTTCAATTTAAACTGCAATGTGATAAAATATATGAAAAAAAAAAAAAAAAAAAAAAAAAAGAACTTTACGATCAAACTGTCCTAAGGCTTCCTGCGCAATCACATTTCCTTTAGCATTTTATAACAATAGCACAAAAATAATCATGTATGGATATCTGATTGATTGATTCATGTAATTAATGGCCAAATAATCATGATCCATCCACTATATGTCATGAAGCACCAGGTGGCAATCGTTTAAATGACATATTATTATAGTTATTCACATCTAACTGAACGTCAGAGAACTTCTCACTCTTTCTAATAGAGCCTGTTTGATTTAGTTAGATGTTAATTAATGCATTGACTATCAAACATGTAGTAACTTGTTGAGGTGTCAACTATTCAATCCATTTGATCATCAACCCATTTATACAATTATAGCCATGAGTTTGGAACGACATAAGGAAAAGCAAATGAGGACAGAATTTAAAAAGAGAAAAGAATGAAAGAGTGTCACCCCTTCAAAACAAATGTTTAAGTAATTTTTTTTTTTTTGACAATTATTTTTTCACATTTTAGAATGTGTTTTTTGTTATACTCACGGTTCTCAGTGGCAAATATGGTGATGTTGTGGACTGAATTGAGTTCTCTGTCGAGGGCTTTGGCTGTGCTGATGACACCGGTCAGAGCATCCACATTGAAGAAGCGTTCCAGGTCTGTGTTCCGGTCGATGGAGTACCTGGACACACCAGAGACAAGTCCTTCAGTAATAACAGGGAAAATTAACATTCTTATTAGCTTGCCTCTTTTCTTGTTTATCATCAATGACTCTAATAATTCAATTGATTAACTGTAGCATGTCTACAAGTACAAAAGGGCTAACGCTGCACTATAAAAAGAAATGACACTTTTAATTTTATTCTCCTCATAACCACTAGAAGGCACAAAAACTCACCGCAGCACTTTCCTAAACATCCACATTTCATTATGCAAATAGAAAAGTAGGTCCCACTTTATATTAGGTGGCCTTAACTACTATGTACTTACATTTAAATTAATAATTTGATACAATGCACTTATTGTGTACATACATGTTTTTACATTGTACTTATATTTTTAAAAATACCTGTATGTAGTTACATCTGTAATTAATTTCTGTAATTACATTTATAATTACTCTGTTGACCCATCCCTTACACCTTAACCCACCCTTAAACCTACCCATACCACCAAACCTGTGCCTAACCTTACCCGTATCCCCCTCAATAGCAGCAAAAGTGTTTTGCAATACAATAAGTGCAATGTACTTATTTTTTTATGTAAGTACATAGTAGTTAAGGCCACCTAATATAAAGCGTGACCGAAAAGTATTCTGCACTAAATTGATCTAATTCTTAATGTTTTTAAAATGTTATAGATATATAAATATGATACCTGGAGTAAAAAGAGCCTCTACTTTTGAAGCTAAAAACACAAAAATTGACATGATAATAAATAGCTGACTGACTTTTCCATTTGTTGAGGTGGCATAGTCAAGTTCATATGGTTATTAACATGTATTAAGTTGGTTAGGGTTAGACATAATCCCCTTATCTACACTGAACAAAATTATAAACGCAACACTTTTGTTTTTGCCCCCATTTTTCATAAGCTGAACTCAAAGATCTAAGACTTTTTCTAAGTACACAAAAGGCCTATTTCTCTCAAATATTGTTCACAAACATGCTCAATGGGTGACATGTCCGGTGGGTATGCTGGCCATGCAAGAACTGGGATGTTTTCAGCTTCCAGGAATTGTTGTCCATAACATACGCCTGCCCATACCATAACCCCACCGCCACCATGGGCCACTCGATCCACAACGCTGACATCAGCAAACCGCTCACCCACACGACGCCATACACGCGGTCTGCCATCTGCCCTGTACAGTGAAAACCAGGATTCATCCGTGAAGAGAACACCTCTCCAAAGTGCCAGACGCCATCGAATGTGAGCATTTGTCCACTCAAGTCGGTTATGATGACGAACTGCAGTCAGGTCGAGCCCCCGATGAGGACGACGACCATGCAGATGAGCTTCCCTGAGACAGTTTCTGACAGTGTGTGCAGAAATTCTTCGGTTATGCAAACCGATTGTTGCAGCAGCTGTCCGGGTGGCTGGTCTCAGACGATCTTGGAGGTGAAGATGCTGGATTTTGAGGTCCTGGGCTGGTGTGGTTACACGTGGTCTGCGGTTGTGAGGCTGATTGGATGTACTGCCAAATTCTCTGAAACGTCTTTGGAGACGGCTTACGGTAGAGAAATTAACATTCAATTCACGGGTGACAGCTCTGGTGGACATTCAAACTTGCGACATCTGTGGCATTGTGCTGTGTAATAAAACTGCACATCTTAGAGCGGCCTTTTATTGTGTTCAGCCGAAGGCACACCTGTGCAATAATCATGCTGTCTAATCAGTATCTTGATATGCCACACCTGTGAGGTGGATGGAGTATCTCGGCAAAGGAGAAGTGCTCACTAACACAGATTTAGACAGATTTGTGAACAATATTTGAGAGAAATAGGCCTTTTGTGTACATAGAAAAAGTCTTAGATCTTTGAGTTCAGCTCATGAAAAATGGGGGCAAAAACAAAAGTATTGCGTTTTTTGCGTTTCACAAAAATTACATACAGAAATGGTTCAGTAAGCACCTCGGTTTTGAAGAAATCGTTTGGTAAATTTTCGGTACAGCAGGGGAAAATAAAAGCTTTCAAATCCTTTTTTAAAGATTTTTTTCCTGTATTTAAAATATAAATATTAATAAGTATTTGTAGAGTTTGGAGCAAAAAGCCGCCCTCACTACCACATACACGTATATGACTACTTTTAAACAAAACAAACCAACAAAACAATGTTCAATAAAACACACACACACACACATTATATATTTCTGCAATATTTCACTATGGGAGTAGTAAAAAACACATTATGCCTTTAGCCCTATTGTACCCCATTCAGAGTATGTTTTTCCTCATTATAAAGGAATTTAAATGAGTAACATATTGTCCTATGTTGTTATAAAATGTACAGATATCAACTTCATATTTCAACTTGAGGCAGAGAATCCACAAGCAATTAAATAAGAGAGTAATTTAATTATTTTAACAAAAACAGCAGATTATCATTCATCGTCCAAGCCTCAATGCCTCACAGTAATTCTTCAATTGTCAAATAATTGTAAAGGATCGCATTGATGTAGAGAAACAATCTGCTTGTCAGAATGTTATGGTTGGGAATGTCAGGCCTCTGGTGGGAATGTTCATGACATTAATCATGTTCCGTTGGGCACGGATGAACACCAGCACAGGTGAGTCAACACTGTCCCTGAAAACCACACTAGCCTGGTTAAGACATGATTCGAGAAACAGCTCTCTGTCGGTGCCAATAGCCTCGTGGGCATTGCATCGACATGTAGCGCCATTGCGCTTTAAGTGTCCCGAGTTCAAGTCCTGGCTCGCGGGCCTTTACCGATCCCATCCTCCCTCTCTCTCCCTCCTTGCTTGCTATTTGAAATACTGCTCTATCCTAATAAAGGCAAAATGCCATAAATTAATCTAAAAAAGCGAAAAGAATTACAACTCTGTTAACACTTTATAATAAGAGTATATCAATATTCATGTATAAAATTAAGTGCTATCAAGGTAACACTTTACAATAACAGTACATTAATTATCATGTACTTATACCTTAATTAATAATTACTTGACTATGAACTAATGAAGAGTTAAGACATGTATTAATCAAGAACTAATGAAGAATTAACTTAACTACAACATGAGTCATATGAATTACCGCATGAATAACACCACCTTAATTCCATGTTAGTTCCTGCATGTTAGTTAATGTATTAATTAACACTTTGGGGTAAACTAAATCAAACATGCTCTAGAAGAAAGATTCATGAAAATGGCACATTGCAAAATTGTTTATAAATTTTCCACCTGCAGCTATGTCACAAACATCAGTGAATGACAGCGGATTTCTTGCAATATTTACGTTTAACCAAACTCATCCAACGCACAATGATGCATTCATAATTAAAAACAACTTCATCTCATCCTGTTTGGAGTGATTCACTGCTGCCCTCCTACAATAATGTATTCATTAAGCAGATGCAATTTTAAAATCAGTGTTAGCAGAGAGTTGATGGTTATGTTATGGATTGGTTTACTGTCTTTATATCATAATAATGTGCTGAAATCAGACGTTTGTCTTGTGTTCTTGCTCTTCTTTTGGGCCACTATCGCCCCTTCAATATGTTAACCTTCCTCCTACCGTTCAGTTCCTTCTCCATCCAAATGCAGCCACGTGACCTCTGCTCTTCCACTCTTTTACAAATCACCAAAAAACACCAAATATCTGATTTAGATGAGCTGAATATGTATAAAACATGTGTAATTGATAACTTTTTAAAGATGTGCCCTCCAAGACAAGTCAAGACATGATACATTGACAACTCATGAATTCATGTTAAGTTATAAGTAATTAATGATGAGTTAATAATATTGTGCCCCCCCCCCCAGTAAAGTCATGACATTATGATACATTAACAAGTCATGAATTAATGTATAGTTAATGATGAGTTAATAATATTGAGCCCCCCCCCCCAGTAAAGTCATGACATTATGATACATTAACAAGTCATGAGTTTGTTAGTTAGTCTATGAGTTGTTAATGATTAATAATGTGTACAGTCAAGTAAAGTCCAACGTGATCTCATGATAATTCATATGTATCTTATGCAAAATGTGGTTCTATAAAACGTACATTTACTTACGTTTTTACAGGCACTAAAACGTACAATACTAACGTATTTTCAGCATCTAAATGTACAAATACTTACGTATTGACAAAAATGAATCCTTATGAATTTTGAAATCGCGGAATTAATTTTATTATTAGTTGTCATATCAATTACCTTGTTTTCAATTGTATCATTAAATTGTTTACTCGTTTACTTAATATGAAATAATAACATTTCGGTTTGTTGTGTGATTTCTGCTGCCGGCTCGTTTCCAATAATAGGCCTACAAGTTAAACAAGACTTACCTTTAAACCTTAAAATAAATAACATTTGAAATCGTTTAACCTTTACTTGTCATGAAATGTTTACTTTGTTTGCCATGGGCCACAAAAGGCGTATTCTCCGACATGCTGTGACTGACAATACAACTATAAAAAATAAAAAAACGCAACATAATTACGAAATGAAACAATTTTATTCGTGCGCTGTAATCCAGATCTTCAGAATCCATACGTCTGCGAGGAACAGACCCAAATCCAAGCCTTTATTCGACTATCTTCATCTCCATCCCGAGCAGCGAGTCCAGCGACCGTAAACAGCAAAGCCCGCGCTGACTGACGCGCTCGTTACAAATTCAAATGTTGCCGCTTCAAACGACAGGTTTTACGGCAGGATAATCGAACGCTCATTGGCTCTCGCCTGCCTTCGTCACAGATTGCGACATGCCGTGTTTCTGGTGAGGTGTGTATTTGAATGATGCTAGCAGCATGCGCACGCCTTCACGAGTTCACTGAGAGCGAGAGGATCAGGAAAATAATCTGGATAATATTTTCAGCGATTAACATAAATTCTGCTCAAATGAAGATGGCAATCTTTCATTTGAAAGCCATGTTTCTAGCATCTGTAAAACTGCGTTTTTCCATCTCAAAAAAATATCTAAATTGCGACCTATGCTCTCAAAGTCAAATGCAGAAATGCTAATTCATGCATTTATGACCTCAAGGTTAGACTATTGTAAATAAATTATTGTAATTGCATTTATCTGTCTGTCATGTTTTTCTTCTACTGTACAGAAATAGCTATGTTTAGGTGTAGATGCAGGAGTGGGATTAGCGATTATAAAAACTTTTAATGCTATATTGTTACTAAAATGGTTATTTTCTTGCATGTTTATAAAATGGGTAGGTTTAGGTTTGGAGGTAGGTTAAGAGGTCCAAAAGTCTAAATCACTTATTGATAAAATGATAAAAATGCATTGATAAGAATATCTTAATGATATAAAAGATACGTAAATATTTTAAGTTTTGTCATGACTTTATTTGGGGGGGGGGGATTACTAACTCATCAGTAACTCAACATTAATTCATGCCTTGTTAATGTATCATAATGTCATGACTTTACTTGGGGGGGGGGGGGCACAATA
Organism: Acrossocheilus fasciatus; assembly: GCA_036784905.1. Classification (NCBI taxonomy): domain Eukaryota; kingdom Metazoa; phylum Chordata; class Actinopteri; order Cypriniformes; family Cyprinidae; genus Acrossocheilus; species Acrossocheilus fasciatus. The sequence goes on from CM071961.1 coordinate 340,901, forward strand.
TTATTAACTCATCATTAATTACTTATAACTTAACATGAATTCATGAGTTGTCAATGTATCATGTCATGACTTGTCTTGGAGGGGCACATCTTTAAAAAGTTATCAATTACACATGTTTTATACATATTCAGCTCATCTAAATCAGATATTTGGTGTTTTTTGGTGGTTTGTAAAAGAGTGGAAGAGCAGAGGTCACGTGGCTGCATTTGGATGGAGAAGGAACTGAACGGTAGGAGGAAGGTTAACATATTGAAGGGGCGATAGTGGCCCAAAAGAAGAGCAAGAACACAAGACAAACGTCTGATTTCAGCACATTATTATGATATAAAGACAGTAAACCAATCCATAACATAACCATCAACTCTCTGCTAACACTGATTTTAAAATTGCATCTGCTTAATGAATACATTATTGTAGGAGGGCAGCAGTGAATCACTCCAAACAGGATGAGATGAAGTTGTTTTTAATTATGAATGCATCATTGTGCGTTGGATGAGTTTGGTTAAACGTAAATATTGCAAGAAATCCGCTGTCATTCACTGATGTTTGTGACATAGCTGCAGGTGGAAAATTTATAAACAATTTTGCAATGTGCCATTTTCATGAATCTTTCTTCTAGAGCATGTTTGATTTAGTTTACCCCAAAGTATTAATTAATACATTAACTAACATGCAGGAACTAACATGGAATTAAGGTGGTGTTATTCATGCGGTAATTCATATGACTCATGTTGTAGTTAAGTTAGTTCTTCATTAGTTCTTGATTAATACATGTCTTAACTCTTCATTAGTTCATAGTCAAGTAATTATTAATTAAGGTATTAGTACATGATAATTAATGTACTGTTATTGTAAAGTGTTACCGCTGTCAATCGATTAAAAAATGTAACCGCGTTAATCACAGTCATGGACAGTGATTGATCACGATTAATTACAAATTTAAAATACCAGGATTTACCTTTAAATGTTTTGAAATAAAGAAATGCATGACAAACTAGTTTAAGGAAACAGAACCTTTCACACTTCCGCCAGGTATGAGACATAATCCTTATTATTCTTTTATCATTATTCTTTTGTTTTTATTCAGCCATTATCAGCCTTTATACTGGCAATAAAATGTTTACCAAGCCACATCGCTTCAATTCCAGTATAATAAATTATTTCTAAATAAATACAACAAAACATTTTCTTGTGACCTTAAATTAAGTATTATGACAAAATGCATTATGAAGAAGAATTGGACCTGTTCTGCAGCAGCATTAGAGCTAAAATTAGCATCATGCTTCATAAGACAATTTATGAGATTAATAGTACACTTTTACTCAGAACTCACTTCAAACCACCATCGAGTGTTTGTAATAACTTCCTTTTACGATCACATGTGGAATTTGGTCGTTTACTGTTGTTAAAAATATGCTATTTATAGTCTTTTATATTGCTGCACAAATTAGCATAGATGTACACATTGCCTCTAGAAAATCACATACAAATATCCTATCGTAATTGTGTGTTTATTATCTTATAAAACTCACTTTGTTTGTTATGCTATAACCACCTCTCCGTTCTTAAGTTGCGAGGGATAAATTCCAAGTATAATACACATTAGTAAAAGGGTCTATTTTAATTTCTATTTGTCTATATACACATTGGGCGGTCGTGGTACATTACAAAAGTAGCCCAAAAAACTGCAGCCCATGGCTCTGTAATTTTTCCTGCGACTGTATTTTCAAAATAGCCCACTTGTGCCATTACCCTGGAAACACTGGTGCTGTACCCTCATCACACAATGATAGATAACCTTCCGCACTACGATAATGGGAAGAAGCTGGGGTCAAACCTTATGAAACGATTAATTTGCGTTAAAAAATTTTAACGCATTAACATTTTTAGATTAATCGCATGCGTTAATGCGTTAACGTTGACACCCCTAATTAAAATCTAAATTAATACATGAACATGAACTAATGATTGGTGAAGACAAGAACTAATCATGCACCAATGAAGAGCTGACCTTAAATAAATAAATAAACCAAAAGTCATTACTCACTTATAATTTTCTCTGCCACTGAAGCTCTCAAAAATGTGTATAGTATATATGTACTGAGCCCACAGGCTCCTCCAGAGGGCCCTCCTCTATTCTCCTTTGCCATCTATTAAGGACTACATTCCCCATGATCTTTGGCCTGGACTCATTATGGCTTCATTCAGTACACCAGTATCTTTACCTTGTTTGCTCTGGCTTATTTGTGGTATGGTGTCTTCTCAAGCATATTATTTGTGTAGTCTTGTTAGTGTGTTACTACTGCATGTCTGATCACCTGTATTCCTGTCCTGCACCCTGTGTTTTGCTCCTCTGCCTAGTGGTTTGAGCCTTGTATGGATTGAATTATTATGATATTTGAATGAATCTTCCCAAGTGAAAAATAAATAATACTGAAGTATATTTGATTGTGCTAAAGTGGAACTGTTGCATGTATGCTTTAGGTGCACTTTAAATATCTTGCATTTAAAGACCAATATTATTCAAAGATCATATAATATTTGTCAATAGTGACATTAAAACACATTTTAGGTTTAATATAAGAAATGTGCATTGTGCACGAGTAGTACTCCAAACAAAGTTTAATAATTTTTTTATATCAGAAAGTCTCGAGTGATATGTCAGTAAATAGATTTGACCTATACTTAGTATGAAACAAATGTATTTTAAAAATATTACTTTTATTTATTTTTTATTTTTTTGTCTGCCTTTGGCTTCTCTTTGGATTACCTTTAATAGAGACTGCAATTGGATCTTCAGCCAAGTCTCAGAGCAGTGTTCGTAACTATATTATTATCTTATGGAAAACATGTTGTATCGATTTAACAATCAAATTCGGTCTGCATTTATAGAAAACAAAATTAACTGTTTAACCTAAAAATATGAATTTAAGTTGAAGCTTCTCTTACAGCTTCTATTAATTCTAAATAACAAATGTTTATCATTGTCAAGACTCGAGTCCTAATGCTTTGAACAAAAACATATTTTTCAAGTGCAGCATCACTTCGGTCTGTCAGTGTCATGTGATGTTTTTGTTTCCATTGTGTTCACTTTCTGTTTGCTCATTTTCTTTGACTAAAGGTGTATTCGACTTGAAGCAGCACTGCGCAGAATGATCAGTGTATGACATCAAAGCATAAGGATCCATCTGCTCTCTTATAGTTCTCGCAGTACTTTGATGTCATACACTGATCATTCTGCGCTACGCCGCTTCAAGTCGAACACACCTCAAGTTTTCCCATGTGTTTCATTGGTTCATCTCATTCACCTGTGCCTTGTTAATCAACTCATTAGCCCCTCGTTTAGTTTAAGTATAAGTACTGCCTGTTTTGTTCAGTTCATTGTCCTGTCTCATCAGTGTATACATGACAAGTGCATTCTCCTGCTTTCTTTGTTATATATTTTTGGATTATTAAGTAAATACTGTGTTTGAACTTTGGATTGACATCATCATGTTTACTTGCACATCCTGACCATGACAGTCAAACTGTTAAACCAGAGTTTGGGGTCTGTGTAGACCTCACAGTTTGTTTTTATGTGGATTAAGTACAGAATGAACTGATTAAACTGATTGTGTGTTTGCATACAATCAGAGTTCTGTGTTAGAACTGTAACGTATATGGCTAGGAGGACAATAAGATAAACAGCCATGTGAATCACAAACACACAGTCTAATAAGATATTACACAGACCACACATCAGTGAAGCGTTTACCTGATCGCATTGCTGGAAGAGTCTGGATCACGGGCGGAAACTGTACCAATGACCGTGCCGACCCTCGCTGCCTCAGATACCACCATCCTGCTGATCAGAGGAGAGAAGACCGGCGGCTCGTTCACATCCTCTACAATGACCTTTACAGCCACTGTATCACTGAAGGGGCCAAAGGTCAGAAACTGAGGGTCAATATTCCGATTAGTGGCTTCAATCTTCAGCGAAAAACTGCTTTTAGTTTCATAGTCCAAAGGCTGTGGGAGAAAGAAAGAGATAAAGACTTACATTTAAGACAGAATGGAAGAAGACATGCTAAAAATAATGAGTACAGGGAAGAAAAAAAAAAAAGCAGCAAAAGATAAATTCTTAATAAATGATTTTGTGTTTTCACAAAAAAAAAAAAAAAATAATAATATTAATATATATATATATATATATATATATATATATATATATAGTGGCTACACAAATTAAATTATTAATTAATTGGGTGTTTATCATAACATATCATAACATAGTACATATAAATATGTATTAATTAATATTAACATTTGTTTATTAAATAAATCATCACAATATGTACACAGAGTTCTTAGGCTGTTAAAAGACATATAGTCCTTTGGTCCAATAGCATAACACAGTCCAGAAGAGGTTTGGTGTGTCCATCTGCGAATATACAATCCAGTGTGATATAATCCAAAGAGTGAACACAATGCATTCATCAATCCAGACAGTTAATGATCTCTGACCTGATGTGTTTAAAGTCTCAGGCCCCAAAGCTAGGCCATGCTGCTCCTTTTATACATTTAGAGAGGATACTTCACTTCCTGTTTCCTGTCATGTGATCTCTGGAATGACATCTGAAAATTCCCTACTATAAAACAGGAGTAGTATGTCTACGCAGTATTCATAAAACAATTCATTCACAGTATTCATAAAAGCATAGGTGAACAGTACCGGGATGTTGAAGTAATGGTGTGCAGCGCTGCTGAGCCGAGTCCTTTACCTGTCCTGTTCCCCTCTTTCTCCTCCCCATTGTTTCCTGTCTCATCTACACTGCTCTATCTAATAAAAGCATGAACCGCCAAAAACACAACTTAAAAAAAAGAGGAAACAAGGCCATAATGGAGACAATGGCATGTGGCAGAAGATTTGAAAACAAAAACTGATTTTATAATTATATAAACACATGGCTAGACTGGTAGCGAACACGTCTAGTTAACACTTATAATTAATATTTGGTGGAAATGTTGTAAAGACATTTACAACAGAACAATGGGCCTCATTCATGAAATTTGCGTAAAAAATATGCAAATTACTCCGAATTTATTCTTGTAAAACACACCTTCCCGAAAACTCCCCTTCGGATTCACAAATGATTCGTAAATGTCCAATTTGATAGTTAAACATGTATGTTAATGAATTACAATCATTCGTAAATAGATTTTTTTTTTTTAAATAAATTTGTCAATATCATTCATAAAATTGCGTGTCCAGGAAACGCAGTGGAATATTCTGGTCTACTTTCTCAGGTTTGGCTCCAGTATATTGCATAAATGCAAAAAAAAGCTAATAGATTTGCCTAACAATAAATATTTAATAACGTGTGACATACGTTATTAAATATTTAATACTTCTTAAAACGACCAACTGGTGGTGCTTGAAAACACTTTGGTCGCACAGCGTTTTTCCAGCTGAGATGTTTTGGTTGCTATGATTTGGAATATCCACGGCAGGCAACGTATTACTAGTATCTAATTTTTCTGAATTGTACTAAATATAAAAAAGCAGTATCCAGTAATATTCTCCATTGTTGTAGGCAGTCGTTGCAAAAGTAGGATGGTTGGTGGCTATTTGTCCCGCCCCTCCTCTATTAACAGCTGTGGAAATAGTGACAATGGCGAGCGCTGCGTTTTACAGTTATCAACTCAGCTGCAAAAAAAAAAAGACAAAAAAAAAGGAAAAGAGGACAAGAGCAAATTAACTTTGAATTTTGATACACTGCCATAATAATTACGTGTCATCAGTTTGCAAAAAAGAACACAACGTTTTATGCACCATTTACACCTGGTAAGGAGCAGGTGTACATTTATTTCATACCATCTAACATTTTGAAACAATTTTCATGAATCGAAAGTTCATGCCAGAACGGTTTTTACGAACGATTTACAAAAAAATTTGTTCTGCTCATGTTTCATGAATGAGGCCCAATATGTTTAAAGAGCATGAAAAATCATCTTAAAAAGATACAGGTCCTGCCTGTTGTTGATTAATACCAGTGGTGACGTTATACACATTTTCCAGAGTTAGGGTTAGGGTTAGGTATTGCATTATATTTCAATAAATATGACTAGTTTTTCATTATTAATTTAGTCAGTCTAATTCACTATATACTCTAAATGGCCTGTCGTTCATTATGAAGGGCACTATGATCTCACCCTCTGTAGAAAGATGACTCCCTCCTGTGTCTCCTCATCTGTGGTGATGTTGAACACACCTGGTGCATCTCCATCTATTATATAGTAGTCCATTTCTGCATTGGAGTCGATATCAGCATCTGCGGCTTTCAGTTTGGCCACCACTGATGGCACCGGCACCGACTCCAGCACTGAGTACTGATACGACTCTAAAGACACACAGACGCCTCATGTTAGACTAACATTAGAGGGGTCATGAACTGACCAAAATTCCCTTGATCTTTTGACAAAAAAGAGGTCATTGTACTATAAAAACATCCTGTAAGTTTCAGAACTCAAAACTTTCTCATTAGTCAAAAAACAGCTTATATTGAAGGCAGTATGCCAAAATGACAGCTTTTGGAATGTTCTACTCTATGATGTAATAGTGTGGATAAGCACCGCCTACGCAGAAGATGATCAATGCCTCGACAGCACTGCCTGTTTAGCCCCACCCACCGATTCTACACCGCAGCTTGTTTAGCCCTGCCCACTGATTCTACACTGCAGCCTCTTTAGCCCCGCCCACTGATTCTACACCGCAGCCTCTTTAGCCCCGCCCACTGATTCTACACCGCAGCCTCTTTAGCCCCGCCCACTGATTCTACAATCCACCACGCCTATTTAAACTGAGAGTTCTGTTGGGGGGGGGGGGGAAGTTCTGTTTGGTTTTGTGATGTGGGTCTGTTTTCATGGGACTGGCCCAAAATAAAACAGAGGCTGAAACACAACTTGTGGGCATATAATTAGTAATATTATACACAGCCATTTATTTATAAGAAATATTGCCAGAGGAATATATATTGGGTTTTACCAGTTTTCTCTGTTCAGGAGAGATTTCAATGCCTTTTTAATCTAAATTCTTATAAAAGGAAAATAATATGTGTGGGTCAGTATAATCACAATCTCAGTTTTCTCTCAGATGGATTGCTTAATGCTGATGTGAGACTGCAGCGGACTCATAAGAGCTGAGGTGAGATGAGGAGCGTCATTAGCAGATCTCTCATGTATCTTCAGCATTCATGTCACTCTCATGGAGAACTGCCATGTAATCTCTGTAATGACTTTTTAATTTACCATGCAATAGAAACTTCTAGCAGACTAAACCTTTGCGGTCACACCCTCGTCTTGATTTCGCCTCTCTTTTTCTCCCTGTGATTGCTTTTACCTCCATCCATCTACCTCTTTTTTTCTTTTTCATTTTCTTTGTCCTCCATTATTCTCTCTTTCCCATCTCATGCTGTTTTTTATTTTATGTCTTGCATGTTTGTTTCTTCACATTTCCCTCTTTGTTCTAAGTTCTCTCTCTCTTTTTCCATATTGTTTCACAAACATTGCTTTTCTTGTTTCAGGGTTTACAAACAAGAAGAGCAATGTATAGTTCTAGAGTAAAATTCCAATTCATTTTCTTCATAGAGGAAATTATTATTATTAGTGTTAACATGTTAGCCTTTCTATCAAGAGAGACTGAGTTCTGAAGTGATTGTCAAGTCAATTTTATTTGTTTATTGTTTTTCACAATAGATATCGTTATCTACCATCACACATTGATCACACACAAACAATAAAGTGAGATTACATTTTATAATTTACATTTTATGTAAACCCAAGCATTAACAGAAAAATTATAATTTGTGAGAAACTGAGTGTTTCAATAAAGCTATTACATGTAAAAATGTAGAGCAGTTTTTGTCTTCATTGCAATATATGTATTTTTATATGGATCGATATATAGCCATACATGGTCCATGAATATACTGCAGTGTATTGAAAAATATAAGCGCTAGTTTCCCATATATGGAAATGTATTATTTGATATTATTGCATTATATTTCCCAGTATATTGGCATATATTTTTAGTAAGGGACAGTAGAGTTTGAACTGGAGAAAGACACAGCACCACTGTGTCTCAGACTCCTCAGTTATCGCTCTGACTGGCTTCGTCCATTATAACAGGAGAGCTTATCCAACTTCCCATAACTCTCCTTCAGCACAAACATAAAGCACTTTCTCCAAAGCTCTATATAACTTTAAACTGCTGCCTGATTACCAGCTTATCCAGCATTTCGGTTGCATCTACAGAAAAATATTGATTGTTGTTTTCATGGACTGTGTGCAGTGCACAAATAAGGTACAGCCTTTTGCTCTGAAAAAACACACGCTAAAGTGGAGCAAATATTTTCCTCTTTTTTTTTTGAAGAAAATTACAGCAATTCACTTTCCACAATCAGCACATGAGGTCAGGATGTGAGGCAAAGGCATGTGCACTTACTGCGAGAGAAGCGTGGAGGGTTATCGTTGACATCGGTGAGCGTGACCGTCACGGAGGTGCTACCTGACAGTCCACCCATCTGACCCACCATGTCCTTGGCCTGAATGATCAGAACATACTGGTCACGCGTCTCTCTGTCCATGTTGGGCAGGGCCGTCCGTACGATGCCTGAGGAAAACACACAGCCTGCAGGTCAATACTGATGTGCAAAGAAAATGTATTTAAATATAAAAACACTAAACAATCACCGACCACATGAATTTATTCTTGTTTAGTGTTTAAAAATTATGGTACTACTACATAATCCAATAATAGGTTTACATTTGGTCGAATTGATATGGGTTGATACAACAATACTGCAAATCATTTTAGTCAAATTTAAAAGCGCTCTAAAAGACCTACTCAAAACTCCTGGTTTGTTTGCTATTTTTAAGTATTACAGTGTTTGTTTGTTTTTTAGGGTTAATCACTTTATCAAAACTCTTCACTCAGTGAAGCACAACAGCAGACTTTATATGGCTAAACTGTGGGTCATTTATCATTGCTAAACAGAATTAATTGTTGTTTTCTAATGAAATTTTACAAAAGCAAATGTTGTATAATAAGGTGACCAGATGTGCCACTTCCCGGGGGAAACTTTCTGCCCAGAATTTCTAAATTGCCTTAAAAGTACTGTCTGCTCTGCTCTTTATCGCTTTCGTGGTACTTTGATGTCATACAATGGTCATACAATGATCAATTGGCGCTGCGCAAACAGTCAAACCCTTGGTATTTTAGGCAATTTAGAAAGGAAATGGCAAGTCTGGTCAACTTATTGTTTAATGCTGCTTGTTAGTGTTTTTATGTCATTGCAATTTATTTATTTATTTTTTATTTTATTTTTTGGTTATACATGCTACATGTGGCATACACAACTAGTGTTCTGACTCTTTTTGGTATAGTAAAAAACAAACAAACAAACAAAAAAAAAATGTAACTAACGATTTAGCTTAGCATTGTGCAGGAGTGTCCCATGTGTTGGTCACCTCCTATCTTTGACCAATTCACACACATTAAATGGATAGTTCACCCAAAAATGAAAATTCTGTCATCATTTACTCACCCTCAAGTAGTTCCAAACCTATATGAATTTCTTTGTTCTGCCGAACACAAAGGAAGATATTTTGAAGAAAGTTTGTAAGCAGGCTGTTTTGGGGCACCATTGACTTCCATAGTAGGACAAAAAAAAAAAAAAAAAATACTATGGAAGTCAATGGTGCCCCAGAACTGCCCTGTTTCCCACATTCTTCAGAATATCTTCCTTTGTGTTCAGCAGAACAAAGGCATTACACTGTACACTAATGTCCAATAGATCAAAATTCTAATTAATTGCAACAAGATTTGTTTAATGTTTTTGAAAGAAGTCTCTGTTTCAATAAATGGTTATCTTTGGGTAATCAATTCAGGTCATGAAAATTTTGTTTCTGTTTCTAAGAAGTCTTCTATGTTAGACTTTCAAGATCATTAAACATATTAAACCAGCCCTATGTGTAAGTGGGCGTCTATAGTCTGAGACAAATTATGTATACAATATACCTGAGCCCTGCACGGGCCTCAAATATAGGCCCAAGCCCGGTCCTAGCCCGAGACCCTCAGGCCCTAGCCCAGTCCGACTCCGACAGCTTATCAGAATGACTGACCCGAGCCCATCTTTTCCCCCCCTTCTCCCAAAACAGCTTATACTACTGTTTCAGCTATTAAAATAGTTCAGTTTTGTATGTAATGGCAAAGTGATTATATTTCATTTCGTATGAGTTAATTTTGAAAAACGTTTGGAGCATTTTTTTTTGTTCGTTATACGTTTTTGTTTTTTAAAGTAACAACCAAGCAGCAGACAGTAAGCAGATCATAGCCTATGTTTGATCAATTTAGCCTTCTCAAATCATCATGACTTGCCTAAGATAAAATCTATAGATATAAAACAGTTAAAGCATATAACAATGTTTAAACGTTAAACCTAGATAAATGAGCGCTGTATCCAATCGTTTGTGTGGAGAGTAGAAGCTGAAGCACCCTTTGCAGGACATGGAGAAGCCAACGTAATCACTTGCATTTTTTTCAGTGGATACACCATCATTTTTGCTCATAAAAATAAGAGTAATACATCATTAGGAACAGTAAAGGGTCTACTCTTATTTGTGTGCACTCAAAATATCATCAAAACGCTGTGCGTTTATAAAATAAAGAAAACTCTCTAAAGGCGCAGCTAAAGATGGGATGGCGAGTCAGGATCGGCAACTTCATCCTTGCGAAATGGACTCAGAAAACACTAGTTTATTAGTAATTTGGGTCCCACTATAATTCGGTCCCACTTTATATTAGGTGGCCTTAACTACTGTGTACTTACATTTAAATTAATCATGTGGTACAATGCACTTATTGTGTACATACATGTTTTTACATTGTACTTATATTTTTAAAAATACCTATATGTAAGTACATCTGTAATTAATTTCTGTAATTACATTTATAATTACACTGTTGGCCCCTCCCTTACACCTTAACCCACCCTTAAACCTACCCATACCACCAAACCTGTCCCTAACCTTACCCGTATCCCCCTCAATAGCAGCAGAAGTGTTTTGCAATACAATATGACCACAATAAGTACATTGTACGTATTTTTTGATGTAAGTACATAGTAGTTAAGGCCACCTAATATAAAGTGTGACCGATAATTCAAATATCTCCTTACAATTTGCCCCTGACACAATCATGGTAACTACTTTTACCAGGGCTTTGCCGCAAGCTTTAGCCTATTGCGTGCATTTGAACGCAGAACTCTTCAGCTGCACTGATGGCACATTCTCTGCTGCTGAGGGACACTAAACACCGTCAAGCCGCTCTTGACAGTCGCAGCAGCACAGTCTTGTGTTGTTTCCACCAGCGCAGCAATTTTTTTTTTCATCACTAAATGATGGATGTCTAAAATATTAAAAAATGAGTAGCCAAAAACAGGGCCGAAGCCCGGCCCACGTCTGAACTATGACATGAAAATTTACCCGAAGCCCAGCCCTACGGGCGTAAAAAAAGAAAAAAAAATCGGCGTCTAGAGTCCAGAATGTCTCATAGCAAGTAAACTGTGCTTCTATCAATCTGAAGTTTAGTAGACCAGGAGGGGTACGGTATTCCATTATACTGGTAAATTTATTCCATATACATCTGATGATAGGGGAGGCTACTGAGATAAAGTGAAGAGTATTCATACAACAGCATGACAGCCATCACCACAAGAGGAGCGACATTTTATAGAACAAAACAGCTTTCTCTAGAACACTGATGTGACTGGTGTTTTTATCTTAAGTGAGATGATATTTTAGTTCATTTCTTTAGGTCTAAAACTACAGCTGTGATTCAAGTGCTCTCTTCCAACCATACATGAAATCCATAACTTTTCAATATAAAATGCACATTTGACAGAGAGAACACATAAAGCCTGGTCTACACTCGCACCGCCTGTGAGTTTGCGTGTGCATGAAAAAAAAAAAAAAAAAAAGCATTCAACAACTGACGATTTGAATTCAACAAAAAAAATAACTGGAAGTCATAAAAATAAAAATGGGTGCTTGTACACAGTCACATTAATAAACATATTACTTATAAACAGTAATAAACTTTGCAAGAGTTAATAAAATGTGACACTGCTCTGCCAAACTACCTTTTCTATGCTGCTTCTTTTTCTCATTTCAGAAAATAGTACAGTGAGCACATTGAAGATAAATGCCTCTGAAGTGCGTGTGCAGACAGCGGACGCTTGCAGTGCAGGGCAAAAGAATAAATAACACTGAAGAGACTGACTTTTCTTCCTAACGCTTTGTGTGTTTGAGAGATTAGATTATCGCATTTGTTTATATACACAAGATTAGATTATTACATTAGTTCACTTATCTGTAATCATGCTTGTTAGAATATTACAAATTATAGTGATCTAACACTTGTTGTACACTATTACAAACTGGAAAAAGTAGCATTTAAAAAGTATTATGGAAAACAGTTGAGCTACTGCCAGACTGCTGAAAAACAGTAAAACAAAAACAGTATATCTGTAATGTGAATACACTGAGAAATAAAGTGTTGGTGCAGAAGATCATGTTCATTACTGCATTACATGTAATAAATGTTACTGTAACAAAAGTACTCAACATCAGATTTGTGTGGGCACCATTACATGGAATAGACACATTCTAAAAATAAAGTTATTTTAGGGTCAAAAATCAAAGACTTTCCTGTCCCATACCTATCTTGAGTAGAAAAAGGGCCATTTGGCATTCCTGAAGGCACAGAAGTGCTGATATCAATAAAGGCCTGTAGGCCAACATGTGTATACATCGGGGTCTTCTAATTGTCACACCTTTTGCCCAGTGGGTGAAGCTGTAATCTGCTGATTGGTCAGTTTGAATGTCTCACATTTGGGTTTTAGTTACATGGTAAAGGAAGGGATTAAAAAAGATTGCAACTGTTGTTCTGTCTCTTTTCTCTGCTGGCCTAACCCTTGCTGGAGCTCTCTTTTTGGGGATCTGCCCTCTCTCCCTCTCTCTACCCTACCTCAGTTATAAATTATGTGCTAACTAGTCTTGATTCAAGGTTAATATTGAAGTGCTACCTATTCCAATATAGTCACTTAATAACAACGCTCTCCCACATATTTAGCTATTCTAACTGCGCTTATTTCCGTCATTGGTTTAAGTGGCAGTGGGTGGTAATAGACTAGAAATGTACAGGTGTTCATTATCAGACGTTTCACACTGTACATTCCTAAACCCTGGTTAACGTTCTTATTTGCATATTTGCGGTGTGACTGTCTCTGATTGGACGAACAGCACAGCAGGCAACCTATTTACACGGCTTTTCCCGCGTCTTGCCAGTTATTAAAAACGTCGCCGCTTATGTCTTAGATCAGCAAAGATTGAGGAACAGCTGATCAGCTGTACAGGCAGGGATAGCCATTTTAAATTAATTTAGTAGCAGAGCTACTGCAAGCGATTTAGCGCCAGAAATCCATTTAACCTTTGCTGAAACTTCTGCATCTTCAAGTTACAGCGCTTTAGAAAGAAGGAGAAAGCGGTGTTTTAAACCGTTTTTAGGCTCGACGTGTGAAGGGCCGCATGACGCACAAAGGCAAGAAAACAAAAGTACAAAAGAAAGAAAACAAGGAGCAAAGTATGTGGATATTATCTTCTCACCGGCTGCAGTTTACACGAGGCGCGTTTCCTGTTACTGACGTGACAGGAGCCTCGCTGCTCAATTTCTGATTGGCTGTCTGTTGTCAAGCGTACAGCAGCAACCAAGTAGGTATAACTGCAGACCGGAGATCTCCAAAATGGGGCGTGAACTCCAAAAGTGGGCAGAACCTCCAAAATGGGCCGGGGTCTCTTCGCGCAAAGACTTTCACCATTGGCTTCAGCCAATTGTTATTGACTTACGTTTCAAAATGACACTTAAATTAAACATAAATTAAACATTGTTTCTAGTTTTATCTGAAATAAAATATGATATATAAATCAATACTCTCCGTGAGAGAAGAGCCCAATTAAGCTCGGGGTCAGTGGTGTTCGGACCGGAGTTTGAACCTCTATTTTATAATATGAACGGGAATCACTCAGGAGCTCTCCCGCGAGCCGTCCCAGCTCAGCGGATCAAATGAACTCTGATCATTTGGAGATCTCCAGGCTGCAGTTATACCCTTCTTGCAGCAACAAGCAAACACCGCTCCGTTTCACACTGAACAAACTAGCACAGCAATGCAGGGTAAACGCCACAAATGCGGTGCTAACACCGCTTTCAAATTACAGGTGTGAAATGTGTCTTTACCCGGGGTTGAAAGTGGTGTTTAGAATGACATAACCCGGGGTTAAGCACAGTGTGAAAAGCCCTAACAGTATCATATTGGTAACAAAGTATAAAGTATCATATTCATACTCAGTCTAAAAAATTGTATCAATGCATCCTAACTATGAACTCTCAGAGTAATTTCAGTCTGTCATATTCTTCCTTTCCTAGACTGGTGAATCTGTTTGACACTAATGGCTCACTCTAGTGGGCTTCCATGAAAGCTAGTCATTCTGTAGGTGCTCCACCAGTTATCTTTGTGTGCACTAAAATCTTGACAACAGTTTCCTCCTCACGATTGCAGACACTTTATTTAATGAAAATACACCTGGTCCTAAATTACACTTTACTCTGGCCCTAAATGACAACCTTTTTGTGTCAAACTTTTTGATGATCTCAGAACTTGTTCCACTCCAACATCAGTCTCACAATCCCCCGTGTAAGCTTGTCTCTCAGCCCCCATAGAGAATGAATTGGAAACGCTTGTTCAACTCTGCTCACTCCACACTACTGAACACTGAGGGTGAAACTACACTTAGAGTCTGTAAAACAATAGACCTTGACAGGAATGTTACAACTTAGTTAATCAGATTCATGATAGCAATGAACTTCTGAATATTCTATCATGTTTCAGTGATAAAATAAACTCCAAAATGATTTTTTTCTCTCTCTCTCTCATTTGTACAGGGAAATGTATTTCATTAAGCATATTTAGTAAATGTCTGGTGGTACACTCCCTACCAGGTATAAATGGTGCGTAAAACGTTCTGTATTCTTTTTGGCAAACTGATGACACTGAATTTTGATGCACTGCCATAATAATTAGAAGTTAATTTGCCCTTGCCCTCTTTTTTATTTATTTTTATTTATTTATTTATTTATTTTTTGCAGCTGAGTTGATAACTGTAAAACGCAGCGCTCATCACTGTCACTATTTACCCAGCCGTAAATAGAGGAGGGGTGGAGCAATGGAGAAGTCAATATTACTGGTTACTGCTTTTTTATATTTAGTACAGTTCTTAAAAATTAGATGCTAGTAATATGTTGTTACTGTGGATATTCCAAACCATAGCAACTAAAGCGTCTCAGCTGGAAAAACGCTCTCCCACCAAAATGTTTTCAAGCGCTACCAGCTTGTCGTTTAAAGAAGAGCGCCTGAGTCATTTTAAGAAGAATGCCTTCCACTTTGTTACTGGACACGCAGTTTGAGTAGCAGTAATTCATAGGTGGGATTATGCTAATTATGAATGAGCATGCAGGAGCACCCTATTTAAGAATGACTGGAATACATTAATATACACGTTTAACTATCAAATCGGACGTTTACAAAGCATTTGTGAATCCAGAGGAGAGTTTTCGGGAAGGTCTCACTATTTACTCACATACTTATGCAAGTTTCATGAATGAGGCCCATTGTGTTTAGTTTGCTTTTAATGTGGTCAAGAGTGATCGAACCGTGAACCAATCACCAAAAACACATTAATGACAGGTGTAAAGGGGGATTTCTTAAATCACTTTCTTAAAAGAGAGGTACAATTCACAGCCTAATGACAAAAAAAGTGTTCACTACTAATATGAAGCATTTGTGTCATTTCCAATCATGCCGCTACAATATTATAAAACTCCACAGATGTTGAACCTCAGCTGAATCAAAAGCAAAAAGTCCATGAAAGATAAACAATGCATCAGATACAACAGAAAATGACATGCACACGTATTGGTTAAAACCACAGACACGCTCAAAGAATAATGAGATGGTCCTCTCTCTCAGGAAAGAGAATGTAACAAGCAGACCTACAGCCTCCTGTCTGAGATTCACACCCAGAGTGCTTTACTGGTGGCAGCTGGAGCGCAGTAGGATGCTGCGTAATGAGACTGCTGCAGGTACAGTATGAACACACTCACACACAAACAAATGTGCAAACACACACACACACAGCACAAACTGAAGCACCCTCACAGCAAGTCAACATTCAGAAGAAATATTTTCATCTGTGTTTCTGCTATGTCCCCTGAGGCAATTTAGTGTTTGCTAAGGCAAGCATCATTATTACTTTTGTTTATATTTAAGGTTTAACAGACACGCTAAATATATTCAGCAGACTGCAGTGCACATTAAGCTAGAGTTTTATGTATTGATTTTAGCTCTGCTTTTAAAACAATGAAGATACACATTCCCTTGCAGACACTAATTGATTTAAGCGTTAATGGTAGCCTCATAATGTATCAGATTTTTTTCCCAATCATCCACAAAGACTATGGCCCGGTTTACTAAAGGCTTGCCTACATAAAAACATGGGCACTAATGTGGCCTACTGAGGATTTTGGCTTCCTTGCGCATGAAACAGTGTGTCGTAATCAAATTAGTTTAATTGTGCAAGGGCATTTTCCCTAGTCCCCGTTAATTTACACTGATCTCATACGCAGAATTTCTGCAGTCCAACTGATGGACATCCAGGATTGCACTTTTGTTAATCTTGAGATATGGACCTATAAAAAAAATGGCAGTGATATAACACAACGAGTGAAGAAATCCACCCATGAAATCAGCTTTCTTCCTTTGATTTTTAAAAAAACACAAAATAAACCACGCTAGCACCCAGACCGCCACAGCAAGCACATAGCAGCACCCTGTCAACATAGCTGCTCTTTATCGCTATTTCTTAAAGGGGGCATAACACACACAGTTTAACCCAATTTCATGTTAATCTTGAGTACCTATAGAGTGGTACTGCATCCTTCATATCTCTAAAAAGTCTTTAGTTTTATCATATTTATAAAAGAAAAATACAGCTTTATGATTCTTTCCGAAAACAGCCGAGCACCTGGAGGCGTGCCGTGGGCGGAGCTAAAGAGTGACGAGCACTTGAGCGCTGACTGTCAACAAAACACAGACATTTGATGCCGTTTCACTTACTATCTGCAGTTCCGAATCATGACAGGGATTTTTTATGGCTGAGACCGCTCCATCTTTCAGTACCAAATGATGTGCAAATTGAGCGTCGAACTGGGCCTTGTTTATAAAACATTCATCAACAAACACACTTTGCTGCCCCGGAAAAACAAAAAGCATCCACTGTTTATGTAATGCTGGGTTCTTCGGGAAGCTGAACAAGGTTATCTTTCCCTTACAACCAAAAACACATTCTTTAGAGACATTCTTCCCGAGCGAGTCCCGTGCAGCGCAGCCGTATGAAGCTCGTTGATGGGCACGCTCTTGTTCTCGCTCTGGTCGATGTGTGCACGGGTACGCTTTTCTGGGAGAAATGCCCATATAAGGAGTTCCACCCTTCATTACGTCATGAAGAGCCATAACTGAAAAAAATCTTTCCGTTCTGAGAGACTGTAAACTTTAGCCGCATTCACCATGAAACTTGCTAACTAGCACATTATTAGGAAAGGCAATTTGCAAAGATTCATAAAAAAAAAAAAAAACAACAATAAAAACCATACTTCTTCTGTAGGTGAAGCTGGATCACAAATGATTCACGCAAACATAGATGCATTTAGGTAGAATGGGGGGGGGGGTGCATTCCTTCAAAAACAGACCTAATCCACTGTATTTTTATCTTTACAGGGTACACACACTGCCAACACACATTTATGTTCAAACAACATGTAAAAGTGAATTTTGCATCCAATGACCCCTTTAACTGATGAAGCATTGTGTGTCATTGATATATTTGGCTCAAGTGTTCCACTCTATAATTCATCTTTGAATGTAAGAACAAGCCTTGGCACATCCTGTCAAACATATAATACAGCACACATCACAAAATTCATATGGGTTACTTTTAAGGTTCATTTTTGGAGCATGTCTCCTTTCACTTTCATTGGCTGAAAAAGTATATATTCTGCTTGGCTGAAAATACAGTCCAAAATACCAAATTTCTAAAAAACCAAAAAAAACAAAAAAACATTTAAACATTAATAAATTTGCAGTTAGGTTAATCAATTTAAAGAAATACATTTAAATGTAAAGTTACCTGTCTTGGGCTCCACAGAGAAGTAAGGGTGTCCATGTATGATGCTGTACACGACTCTGGCGCTATTGCCGTAAGTGGGGTCGTCTGCATCTGTCGCTGTCACCTGAACCACCATGGTGCCTGTGCATCCAGGAAATATGCAAAATAAAATCCTAGTGAGTTTTAACTCAAATATGACACATTCATTTCAGGTCTTGGAGTCTCTACTAACAAGCTGATGAGCTGAATCAGGTGTGTTTAATTAGGAAGAGTTTGAAAATGTGTAGTGTTAGGCCATGTCCACACGTACACAGGTATTTTTTATAAAGAGTTTTTCCTTCTTCCATTTAAAAAAAAAATCTCTGTCCACATGAAAATGCAAACGTATGCTTTGAAGCACTGTCAAGAGCATGCCAAACCAACAGGTGGCGATATAATCTCAACTGTAAAGCCATGTTGGCCAATCAGAAGCCGCAGGCTCCGACATCACAAGCCAAAAACTCCGGTTTCGCTGTCTACACGATAACACTGCAACCAGAGTTTTTGAAAATCTTCACTCTGGCAGGAGTTTTCAAAAATGTTCGGTTTCAGTGACCTGGTGCGGTGTTTGCGTGTGGACAAACAGCCAAATGCGTAGAAAAAGCTGCGGTTTTGAAAATAACCGTGTTCGTGTGGACAGGGCTTTAGTGTTCCTCCAGGAACACTGATCTAGATGTTCACTCATTTTCTTGCTTGCACAATTGTGTATTTAGCTGTAATATCCTGAATGAAGGTCATTACACACTGAGTCTGAAATTTTCATATGCGTTTTTTTGTATTTGTAATCCTAAAAATTTGTCACGCACAGAAACCTTGCACACTGAATCCGATGCGTATTAATTAATCTGTTGCAAAAAAAAATAAAATTGCAAAACAGCACTAAAAGGAGTCTTCAAGCAGTGAGGATGATTTTGTTGTCTTCTCACTTCTGAAAAAGAGAAAAAGAGAGGAAATGTTGGGTCCATCCAATACTGAGATATAGAGACAAAGGAGCAGTGGGATTATCACAGGCGATTTACTTCAGGATGTCAGTGGCTCAGTTTGATGCTTTGCTATCGATACTAGAGCCATATATTAAAAAGACGACCACCAATTTCTGGGAATTTCTGGGAACTCAGTGTGCAAGGATCTTTACAGTGCTTTGTGCTGCAAGAAGTAGATGAACTTGGCAATCGCCATTCTGGATTTTTGCATTTGCTTGTACGGTGGCTCTGAACTGTCAAAACACCTCTCAAAATGCTTGCAACGGATGCGAAAAACAGAAAAAAAAGAGGCAGTGTGTAAATGTGATTGACATAACGTGAGGTTGTATTTATTTTTTAGGGAAAGCAGTGTTTTACAAGTAGGTAAAAGTGCACCACCCAATATATAAAGGTCCCTTTCAAATGGAAACTTGCACTGTGTGTGATGCTATGGGGAACAGTCTGTGACGTCACTACCTGTGCAACTGTAAGTATAAAAGGGCACATATGGTACATGACATTAGCATTTTTGTCTTCAGGAGACATTTGTTTGTACACGCGTGTGACAAATGCTACTAGTGGAGGGCGTTTGACTCCTGAGCTGTGTGTATTCCTTATGATGCATCTGTGGGACTGACTGAAGGATAATAATAGTAAGAAGCATTTGCTCTTGTTTGATTCTCACCCGAGGGATAGTAGTCAGTGTTTGCACAAGCACATTTGGCTCTTGAGTTGAATGCATGCTGTGTGATGTGGACGTGGTGAGAAGCTCCACCTATCCTTAACATTCTCTTGAGGGATAAGAGTTGAGCACCTACTCCCCGTAGTTAGGTCCCACTCTTGCCAAGAGAACTGCAAGGCGTGATCGATCACTGAGATTGTAGGCAGAGCATAAGAGGAGTCTGATGGGAAGTGCTTTCCCTTTCGGAACTCCTCCTGTTACCTATAATTCTTTCGTACAGATTTCTACAAGAAGGAAAGAAACTGAAGAATGTGGAATATGTAATTCTGAGGTATTAGATGCAGAGAGAGTTGAGGCGTTTATTATTGATAAATTAGCCCGCTATATAAAAGTAAAAGGAACCGACTCAGGCAAGCTGCTGGATCCAGATGTTCTTTCTTTGACATCTTCCAATCCAGCAGACATTGCTCTACTGGCGTCAAATCAGGAGGAGCAGACTGAAGAGAGCAAAACAGCAAACGAGTCCTCCCAGCCTGCCTGTCTCCTATATGAGGAGCGATTTATGTCTCTACATAACTGCCCGTTACCATGAGGCTTACATTTTTTCCTGCTCTCCACACTGAGGTGGATAGATCATGAAGAGATGTGGAGAGTTTGTTTCAGAATGCAAATTACACAAATATACCAGAAATGCGTGAGCAGAGACATGAGTCGATGCCCCCCATTGAAGAGACATTTGCTTGCTATATCTCAGTGGGGAAGGCTCCAACCCTACCATCCAAACCTGATACTGATGGTAACACCGGTAGTGATGTCACAGACTATTGTCAGCCAATGACATTGTTGCATTTAAACACATACTAGTCATGCTTCAGACACTAGTCATCCTGATCGCAGTCCCCATAGCATCTTGTCAGATGCAGTGTCTCGTCCCCCTTTTTCAGGGAACCAGGGTTACATTTGTACCAGAGACATTCTCTTGTTTAGATTGTATTTTACTAAATGAATTAAACATGAAAAGAACCATGTAGAAAGAACAGCAACTTGTGGACATGAAGATAATGGGGTTCTAACAGGTAATATGGGCTACTCTGTATCCATGTTGCACAACAAACAAAAGCCAAAACGTGAAGCAAAACGTGCTAAAAACTGGAAGTGTTTGTTTAACATGAGATCATGCAGTCTGCTTCAATAGGCCGTATTTGGAAGCCAAAGCTGTCATAGTATCAGAATAATATTTAGTCTGGTTGTTTTCATCCTCATACAGTTGGTCTCGAATCAAACACATTGCATGGGTGAAAGTCAATGAGCACGTTTACATGCACATCAGTAAGCTGATAACTCACAAATATCAGCTTATTAAAATAACCAGTTTTCGCCGTTTACATGCACATCAGTAACCTAACAACGCAAGTAAGCTGCATTTACATGACTTCATTAATAAATCAGGTTATTTCCCTGTAGTGATGTCAAAATATAATAATTTGCTTATCTGACTCAGAGTATTCCATACATTTGTCAATTGTGATGTTAAATTAAGCTTGCAACATGTCAGCGGGAAACTTACAGCTCATATATTATCCTCTCATGCAGTTATAAACGCAGCATTGTGACTGAACCACTTCTACTTCTGCTGCACGAGATGAGAACACAATTTGATCACAATTTGATAATTTTTTGATCATGAAAAAGTCTGCTTTTGTGATATATTTTCTTCTTTCCTTACTGCGAGATATTTGCTCAGTCTAGATGCACTTAAATCTGCACTAACTATGCGTTCTTGTCACACATCACTCATGCACACTTCAATAAGCCGACATAAAGCAGGTTATTGCAGTTACATGCCGCCGAAATCGGAGTCAGAGGCAAAAAATTACCTGTTACGGCCGGTTTAGGCTTAAGCCGTTTATGACCTTACTCCATTAAAAGAAAACGGGTTACCGTGTTTACATGACCACGTGCGTTTTCGGTTTATTAAGCATAATCAGCTTAAGAACGTTCATGTAAACGCACTCACTGACCTTCACATGGGGGAAAACAGTATGAGAACATCATAGAGCAGTGCTTCTCAATTTCAAACCTCGCGTACCACCACTCTGCACATTTTGTATGCATCTCTTATCACTTCAGAGGATTGTTCTATTCGACTGTAAGTGCCCTGTGAAGTGGACATCACAAGATATTCTGCCATGATTCCAGTTCGAAGGGAGTGTGTATGTTCTATTTAAAGAGCATTAAAGTGTGCGAGCCGTGAATTTAAATTGTATTTATGTCACAGTTCTCTAGTAAGTTTGGTCTGTGTGTGAAGATGCTGCAGGCCGAATATTCCAAAGTGAAGTTAACTTCAATGGAATTCCCATGCTCGGGTTGTAACGGGGATGATGAGACGCGAGATGTGCGGATCCAAGTGCAAGCTTTATTTAGAAACAAGGTCAAAATACAAGCAGGGTCGAACAACTGGCAAACAGGTATATAGAGGGCTAGACAAGAGAGGTAATCCAAAATGTGCGCAATAATCCAGGCAAGGTGCAAACAATATCCAAAAGGCAAGGCAGAGAGATAGTCCAGGTACACAGAAATAATCCAGGCAGGGCATAAACAGTTCGAATGGTGAGACAGGGGTAAATACAGGGAACACAGACAAGAAAACAAGAAACAGGTTTCGTATCGCAGCTAACTCTAGGGGAGTGATAAACACAGGACAATACTGGAACTGAACAGAAACACGGAATTGCTCGATAAGGCAGCTAGCGCTTGAGGAGTGCTGTACGCAGATCAATACTCAGCAATCTGTCTAAGGAAGTCCATGGCTTAAGTAAGATGTGTGATCAGTGCAATCAGCTGTGTGTGTGTGTGTTGTCAGTGCAATGGATGATGGGTATTGTAGTCTGTGTGTGACGCACAACAGTAGTGTAGTGCAAGAGTCAATGTGGTGAGCAAGTGACCTCTGGTGGTGGGTGGAAGGAAGACCACGAAGCCAACATTTTCCCTGATGACAACCGAGCGGGCAAACAGTCCATAATCAGGTTCTTTGACTGTAATTTGACTGACAGACAACTCAAAATCTGGTGCATTGACAGAGACTGAATCAGACAGTTTAGTGACACAAACTGGCAAAACAGACCATTCAAAAACAGACTCATTAAAGGAAACTGGACTGACAGACATTTCAGTGACTGAACCTGGACTAGCAGACAGTTCAAAATTAGGTTCTTTGGTTGATACGGGACAAACGTGGAGTGCATTAATGGTTTCTGAGTTCGTGACAGGCAGGGTTAAGAGTTCAACGGCGGGTCCTTGGGCTGTGACAAGGCTACTAGAGCCTACAGGGAGCTTGGGTAAGGTCGTTGGGGCCGTGACTGGACTAGTGGGGCAAAAAACTGGGACAAACACATGATTCAACATCAGACACAATGCTTAAATCAGGACCGACAGATAGTTCAAATTCATACTCAACAGCGGCATTGAGACAGACAGACAACTCAAGTTTGGATTCCTTGATGGAAACAGGCAGGACAGACAGTTCAAAACCAGACACATTTGATGAGACTAACCAGATGGACAGCTCAAAATCAGCCACCATGGCTGATTCAGGACAGGGTGAGAGTTTAGAGATGGCCTCCTCGGCCAGTTCAGAACAAGACAAAAGTTCATAAGTGGCCTCTGTAGCCACTACAGGATGGGACGAGGATTCATAGATGGCATCCTTAGCCATGACAGGACAGGACGAGAGTTCAGGGACAGCCCTTCTGGCTGCGACAGGACAGGATGAGGATTCGCAGATGGCCTCCATAGCCGTGACAGGACAGGACGAGAGTTCAAGGACAGCCCTTCTGGCTGCGACAGGACAGGCAAAGAGTTCACAGACGGCCTCCATAGCCGTGACAGGGCAAGATGAAGATTCCCAGATGGCCTCCTTAGCCATAACAGAACAGAGCGAGAGTTCATAGACGGCCTACATAGCCGTGACCGGACAGGACAAGGATTCGTTGACAGTCTCCATGGCCGTGACAGAGCAAGACGAGAGTTGGTAAGTGGATACTACCGACACCTCCAGAGGTTCTGCAGCAGTTGCCGCCACCTCTGGAAGATCTACAACGGGAACAGTCTCCTCTACCGCAACTCGACAGGCTAAGAGAACATTGCTGGGCGCCACAAGGGACTGAGGTGAGCCCTGCCGCTTCTGGAGGTTCTGCAGCATGTGCTGCCACCTCTGGAGAAGCTGCAGCGGGTGCCACCACCTCGGGCAGTTCTGCGGTGATGTACACAGCCCAAATGCAACATAAAGCGATTCCCATCATGGGAAGCACTTCGGACAGAGGAACACGTTCAGGGAAAGAAGGGTTGGAGTGAGTGGATTTGGGGATGCTAGCTGCGTGTGCAGACACCAGCAGTACATCCCTTGCACTAGACATCAGACTGGGATACTGGAAGACTGACCTTGATGATCTGGGTACAACAGACAGGGTGTAACAAGACTCTGGCTGATCAACTGTAACGTGATGTGGTTCTGGATGGTCAGCGGTGACGTGAAGAGACTCTGGAAGATCCGCTGAGACGTGAAGAGACTCTGGATGGTCAGCGGAGACGTGAAGAGACTCTGGAAGATCCGCTGAGACATGAAGAGACTCTGGATGGTCAGCGGAAACGTGAAGAGACTCTGGAAGATCCGCTGAGACGTGAAGAGACTATGGATGGTCAGTGGTCACATGAAGAGACTCTGGACAAACAGCTGTGACATGACAAGACTCTGGACGAACAGCTGTGATGTGACGGGACTCATGACAATCGACTGCGACTTGACTGGACTCATGATCGGCAGCATTGACATGAAGGGGTGTTGTTGTGCCTGCCATTTTGTGAGTAAGCTCTGCCGTAGCCACCATTATGTGAGCACGCTCTGGTGCAACCGCCATTTCAGTCACGTTTGCGGTGTCGCGTTCTTCCGCCACGAAACCAACAATGAACAAAGAGCCAACAGTCAACAAAGCATAATCCATAAAATGAGCAAATGATGAACGCGGACCCTAGCATCTAAGCTTAGACTTGAGTGGCTGATTTATGCCATCGCAAAAAATCTCTATTAAGATAATGTCCGCTAAATCCGAATAGTGTGCAATGGCTAAAAACTCTCTAATATGGTTTTCCAGTGATCGTGGGCCTTGTTTAAGGGCAAACAAAATTCTTGTGGTGTCCGTACCTGACAAATGTTTGTTGAAAAAGCTGCTAGATCCTTGTATGTCCGAGTATTCTGTAATGGGGCTGATGAGACGTGAGACGTGCAGATCCAAGTGCAAGCTTTATTTAGAAACAAGGTCAAAACAAGGTCGAACAACTGGCAAACAGGTATATAGAGGGCTAGACAAGAGAGGTAATCTGAAGCATAAGCAATAATCCAGGCAAGGCGCGAACAATATCCAATCGCAGCTAACACTAGGGGAGGTAAGGCAGCTAGCGCTTGAGGAGTGCTATACGCAGATCAATACTCGGCGATCTGTTTAAGGAAGTCCATCGCTTAAGTAAGCTGTGTGATCAGTGCATCGTCAGTGCAATGGATGATGGGTATTTTAGTCGGTGGATGACATTCAACAGTAGTGTAGTGCAAGAGTCAATGTGGTGAGCGAGTGACCTCTGGTGGTGGGTGGACGGAAGACCATGAACCGGATTCGTGACACAGGGAGTAGGGAGCAATGAACACTGTATAGGGACCCTGTCAGTTGGAGCACAGTTCATACATGGAGCGTTCTTCTAACGAGCTGATCTGAATCAGAAAAAAGAGAGACATGCAAAATATGCAGAGTGGGTGAGGGCGCGAGGACTGGAATTGAGAACCACTGTCATAGTGAATAGATGAAGCGTCATTCCATATTGATTTGGGCTTAATGTAACATATTACACTGTCTAAACTGGCAGCTTAAAGTCATAAAACTGCTGCAGAGGAGACTACTAATGCTTTTAACCTGATTACCACATAAAGCAAATATAGGAAGCAAATCCAGCAACAGTCATATACTTTTGTACACAAACTACATGAGTTTCTCATTCTGTCCTTTGTCAGAAAATCCTAAAAGATTCTAGTAAGAAAATTGGGTTCCACTTTATATTAGGTGGCCTTAACATTTAAGTTAATCATTTGATACAATGCACTTATTGTGTACATACATGTTTTTACATTGTACTTATATTTTAAAAATACATATATGCAGTGGTGTAGTGGTGCCTGGAGAAGTGGGTATACTCATAATGCATGCCCCCATTTTTTTTTTTTTTTTTTTTAACCGCCTGGCAAAGGATTGACGACCTGTGTCATAAACAGTGACATGTAAA
Organism: Acrossocheilus fasciatus; assembly: GCA_036784905.1. Classification (NCBI taxonomy): domain Eukaryota; kingdom Metazoa; phylum Chordata; class Actinopteri; order Cypriniformes; family Cyprinidae; genus Acrossocheilus; species Acrossocheilus fasciatus. The sequence goes on from CM071961.1 coordinate 367,226, forward strand.
ACTAGTCTTGCATATTTAGTTCACTCCAAAATGGGCCAGTAATATTTGCACAGTCACTTAACTTCTGCTGCTTGAGTAAGGATCATTATGAAAATAATATCATCCACAGAAGAGGTGCAGATTTTGCAATAAATAATTAAAATAAATATATAAATAGACTGCAGAAACTGACATTTTGTCAGAACCTCTAGTAAATTACATGCTATTTTGTTTAGTTGTCTGTTCAGAATGTGGGAGAATTGTGATCTCTATTTGAAACAAACAAAAAATCGTGATTCTCAATCATTTCAGAAATGAGGGCGACAGAAATGTCTAATAGTCTAGTATCTATTGGCAAGTATAATAAATGATATCAATTAGCCTACTTAGCACTGCTTTATTCAGAATCAGATGCTTTTTATTACCAGGAGATGACTTGAAAAACACACATAAACCATATTGTCGCAATCATGTGTTTACTGTCTTCACGTTTCTTTGTATTGAGCTTAGCTACAGTAGAGATAGCTTTGACTTCAGGGATAGCTGGATTCTTGCACGTCGTGACTCGTAAGTTAGTACTTCTATGAGGCCGTCTCAGACTTTCTGCACGAGAGCGCCATCAGGCTTCGAGTAGCTTGTAAATGAAACATACATTGCATGAGAGTGTTTACGTCTCGTTCCTGACCTCATCACTGTCTTCACTGGATGTTTTTAGGGAATATTTGCATTTATTCACATGTGATTGGATTACTTACTCATATGCTGATTTGGCTAGTGCAGGACACTACTGAACGATGCGCATCAGAGGGGACTGAGAAGTGGGCATACGGAATACCGACTGATAAAAAGTGCTCCACTACACCACTGTATATATGTAATTACATCTGTGATTAATTTCTGCAATTAAATTTATAATTACACTGTTGACCCATCCCTTACACCTTAACCCACCCTTAAACCTACCCAAACCACCAAACCTGTCCCTAACCTACCCATGTCCCACCTCAATAGCAGCAAAAGTGTTTTGAAATGCAATATGACCACAATAAGTACATTGTACTTATTAGGTGGCCTTAACTACTATGTACTTACATCACATAATATGAAGTGTGACCAAATTGTTCTAATCAGAATTTCTATCATCATTTTGAACCATTCCAATGAGTTTCTTGTAGGACTTGAGATTCCTATGATTGATTGATTGATTGATTGATTTAACTGATCCATAGGAACGGTTCAAAAATATGATAGAAATTCTAATTAGAATCTGGTACAATTTTCTTTTTGGAATCATTTAGAATTTTTTTGACAAGGAAAAAATGGATAATGTCCCTTTAACGATTCATGATCTTGTTACATGCTTCTAATGCACTAGTACTGTAAGCAGGCTACAAGTTATTTTCTATGGCCAGAGTTGATATGAAATTACACTGAATGTTCGCTGGACAAACAGATTATTTGTAGGTAATATTAATCATGCTAGAGTTACTACTGTCAGCTGATATAAATAATTGTAATTATTTATATACATTTCCCTTTAGCTAATTTTCTACAATATATATATATACAAACAGACACAACAAATATTGGATTATTTATCCATCAGCAATGACATGCTTACAACAATTTGAAGTCTTATTTGATCTGTCTAGTGTGCTATACATTCTCCTGGAATGGCTTTGTGGTGCTTGAGTCAAAGCCTCTGCAGCTGTATGTCTAATCACTGTCTCTCTCTGTCATCTCTCATTTGTCCATCTTCATACCAGAGAATGATCACAGTCTCAGGTTTCCATTCATTTCCTGTATATGAGAAATGCATCTCTGGGGTTTGTAATCAATTCTGTGCTCCAGGCAGCTGACTGTCATCTGACTGTAATGAAAATAAATATACCTCGACTAATTTCAGGAGATGACACTTTTTCATATTCCTCCACCAAACAGGAGCTGAAATTTGACCGTCATGGTCACTAAATCTCGTTTGCTTAGGATCAATAGTCTGGTTTCTGTTAGGTGTACATGAGAAGCAAAACAAAGGTAGCATTGTGAGTGTGCATTGTTTCTTGTAAATATTCTTCTTCAGATTTGACCTCTGTGCTGCCTTTACGGAGTAAATATAGTCAACAAAAATCATACTTTTTAATGCACGTAAAGAATTATTTACTGATGAAAACTAAAGCAACAATGTGATGTTACAATGAAAAAAAAAAAATCACCAAAAATGAAAAAAAAACAAAAAACAAAAAACAAATGCATGCAGAATATCATAGATACATGTGGGATTTAAAGTTAACACTGGAGTTAAAAAACAAAACAAAAAAAACCCCAATAATTTGCCTTTCCATAAAACAGAGCATATTCTGTGTCTCACACATTTCCTAGAGTGATTGCATTGGTCTATTGTTACACCTGCTGCCCTGATCTCAACAATCTGAAACAAAATCAACACTAAAAACGAGAGAAAGGATGCCTTGCATTGCGTAGATCTTTCATAAATCTTTAATCATCTCCTCATCCACCACCTGTGTGTAGTGTCCACCTGGATGATGCGACGGCAAACATAGTGCGTCAGAACACCCCCCACACACCAGCTTACTGTGGAGAGGAGACGGTGATGAAGCCGATCGGCAGATATGGGGATTGTTAGGAGGCCGTGATGGTCAGAGGTCAATGGGTGAACTTGGCCAGGATGCCGAGGTCACACCTCTACTCTTTTTCGAAAGACATCCTGGGATTTTTAATGACCACAGAGAGTCAGGACCTCGGTTTAACGTCTCATCCGAAGGACGGTTCTTTTTACAGACCACAGGGTGAGCGCCCCCTGCTGGTCTCACTGCTCTGATTCACCTTTAGTTTTTGAAATCAAATATCACACAGTTATTGCAACAAGAGGTTTCTGTCATTCATTTATGCTTCAGTGCAGGACTTTACAGTATGATAGAACATGTGCCCTCAGTATACGTCTGCCATGTGACTGATCCAGACACACTGAGCTGCTGTTCGCTGTCGCAGCTTCTGACACCTTCTCTGGCACACTGTCACTCCAATTTACACTGGAAGTTTAATCCACGAATCCCATTCTGACAGGGTCCTCAGGCCAGGAGCACAAAGCTTCAGATTCTTCGAGGAGATTTGAGACATCAGCTATCTGAACCTTTGGCTTTGTGGCAGCTTCTGCCTCCGTGCTTCTTTTTAGTGACTTTGTTCTCTATTGCCATGTTTTTGTGTTTCTGAGAGTTCACTGGCAGTTTGCCGTAAGACAGACTGATACAGATATGACCCTGACATTCAGTGGCTCATAATGCATGTGACAGCACATCTGTGCTTTAATATACTGAGAAAACAGTCAAAAGATTTGATCCTTTTTTAAATTTACATTGTGTTGTAATGATCTCATTCTGTGAGTTTGCAGGTCTTTTCCGCTCATCAGCACATACGAATGGTTGCCAGGTTGTGAAGATTATGGAGTAAACCACTGGGCAGAAAATGCATCCATTTATTCATCATTACCAGTTATTTAGAACTAATTATTTATCTGTGAATTCTGAAAAAATAAAATGTATTGCAGTTTTCAACATTGATAATCAGAAATGTTTCTTGAGCAGCGGTGTAAAGAGTACCTGAAAACCATGCTTGAGAAAAAGTACAGATACCTTACAGTGAAAATTACTCCACTACAAGTTACAAGTCACCAATTCCAAAACAACTTGAGTAAAAGTATTAGAGTATCTGATTTTAACAGTACTTAAGTATTTTACTTATACTAAATATAGGCTCAAAGATGCACAAGTCAAAGAGACATGCCAGTCAAAAACGTAACGTTGTGGAGAAGCTGCCCACGAGGTGACATGGTCGGTTCACTTAGTAGCGGGAATTAATTCGTGGGAATGTCATATTAACTCGGGGGAACATTATTATGTCGTGGCCACGAGAGGCTATGTTGAGGGAACGACATTTTTATTGTGGCTACGAGTTCAGTGTGTAAGCAAACCTGCGTGACCATAGCAACCTGGGATTATCAGATATTATCATAAAACATTTTTATTAACATTAAACATTTAATTTAATATTTGTATAGGCTATTATTATTATTATTACTACTACTACTACTACATTAACTATATATTATAGTTGTATTATATATTACATATGTATTATATTTTTATATTTGTTATATATGCTTATTTCCCCTTTAAATTTTTGTATCGCTTTACCTAGTTGACGTTTTGTGTATATTTGCTAGCCTATCATATATTATGTGTATACTGTGAACACTTGACAATTATGGCAATAATGTTTTGACTTTATGATTGTATTTATGCCCGTGTGTGATGATAAATGAGCCTGTTGTGTTTTCATTTACAAATGAAATTACGTGAATGATTAATTCCTCAACGAAACACTATATAGTATTTGTAATTATGGTCTATTACTTAGCAGAAATAAAATGAAATATAGCCTATATTAAATTTAAACTGCATTCCAGTAAAAATTTCAGTCAGAATAATCAAAGCTCAAGTCAAAGAGACATGCCAGTCAAAAACTGTAACATTGTGGAGAGGCTGGGGAAAACAGTCAGAGGCAAGGATCTATGTGCAGATATTTCATGGAAAAGCTAGAACAAACAATAAGCCAAAAACCACAGGGAACAAAAAACAGAATGACGGGAAAACAGACAACCATTACATTCAACAACTCACAAAGAACTAAAGAAACACTAGGGCTGTATATACAGTATACAGGAGGCTAACAAGCTGAACAAGATAAGATACAAACTGACTAAAAACACCACAGGAGACAGGAAGTGACAAAAGTCCAAGACAAGGCACAGAAAACGCAACAAATACAAGAAAGAGCTGATTTGTGAGGAGAGCAATCACGCTTATTTTCTGAAACCAGAATAAAACTGAACACCTCAAAAGTGCAAAAACAAAAAAACAATATCCTTCAAAAAGGTCTCTTCAGTATAACAGATAAATCAAATAATGTTAAGTAAAATTAAAAGTCTTCTTGCACTGGATGTGCTGGTTTCGGCCTCATTGGCAGCTGCAGTCATGTCCTCATCTCATATATAAAACACCTGTGATTCACAACTACTGGCTAAGAAACTCACACTCACGTAAAGTATCCTTGTTGACAAGTTTGTATAAGGGCGAAATGCACAAGATGTAGTACTTTCAGTGCCCTGTAGTTGGCGATATCACATTTTGTAGCATAAATAAACCGCTGCAGAAAAGCTAGGTCTATGCAAAATGTAATGTGTAACTGCAACACTCATTTCAAATGTAGTGGAGTAAAGAGTACAGATACTCGTTCAAAAATGTAGTGAAGTAGAGAGTAAAAGTTGCTAATGTCTTTGATACTCAGTAAAACTACAAAGTATCCAAAAAGATAGTTAAGTCCAGTAATTAGTTACATTTACTCAAGTACTTTACGCCTCTGTTGAGCAGCAAATCAGTATATTAGAATGATTTCTGAAGGATCATGTGACACTGAAGACTGGAGTAATGATGCTGGAAATACAGCTTTGATCACAGCAATCAATTACAGTTTAACACATTCACATAGAAAACAGCTTTTTAAAATTGTAATAACTTTTCACTGTTTTAATTGTATTTTTTATCAAATAAATGCAGCCTTGGTGAGCAGGAGAGATTCTTTCAAAACATTAAAAACAAAATTTTGAACGGTGCTTGGCTTTTTTCAGATGTGTTTTATAAATGGCATTCTGAGAAAGTAAGCACTTGTGAAAATGAGCAAAGATTAATTAAATGAACATACCAAGAGGAGACATCTCAGGCACTCCTGCGGTGTACGGCCCGTCCAGAAACTTAGGTTCATTGTCATTGATGTCCTGGACCTTCACAATAAATTCAGACTCGTCCTCCACGGGAGTGTTGGTTTCGCTGTCGACAGCTTGAGCACGCAGAGTGTAATAACCCTGTTCCTCTCGGTCCAGGCGTTTGGTAGCATGTATGTCCCCCGTTTTCTCATCTATAGTGAAGATGGAGGAGGATCCGTCTCCAGTCAACACGTACCTGACGTTTCCATCGCCTTTATCCACGTCTGAATGCAGCTGTGAAAGACATACAGCACATACAGAATTACAGACAACCAAAACTCACACTTCAGCTGTTATATGCTCTAACATTTTGACTAAATGGGTACAATCAGTCCCAAAAATACTATAAGACACAATTCAGAATTTAAAACTTGCTTGTTAGTCCAAACAGCATTTTTGAAACCAAGCTGCAAAGTGACACGCTTACTACATCTTTGTCTTTACGATGCGATACATCAAGGCAAGACTGCCTGCACAGGTGTATAGACCCTTTTTCTGTTAGTAAACAATGTGATGTTTTCCTGTGGGCGGGGCTTAGCCGGAGGCAGAAAGATCCCTCTGACCGCTTCACTAACGCTAGCTACGAAGTGTGTTTACCTTGTTTTTTTAACAATGGCTGGAGAAAATCCGATTTTACCTGCATATGTAAGACCACTCACTGTGCAGGACCATTATTGTTATTTAAATAAGTTAACTTTAACGGACAAAGTCAGATTGGCCGACCCTATGCTCATGGATGGATGATCTGACAGGATTACCTCCGATTGAGTGACTCATTAGAGAAACCTAACGAGTAGTAAAGAGAAACTCACCTGTGTCTATCTAGTCATGAAGATGTATATTTCAACTTCAGCAAGCTATTTTTACAGCTAATGTTACGTGAGAGTGAACTGGGCCAAAATACAAAAAGTTAAACATTCAATGTGATGATATATTATTTGAAGATTTATGTATCATGGCCAAATAGTTATTTTAAAGTATATACATCCTGTAAATTATGTAAGTTAAGTTTACAATACTTTACATAAAGTACATTTAAAGGAAGATGTGAATAGTTTCTGGAAATAAAAATTCCAGAAATTAATTTTGAACTTTCTGTATTTGATTATTCTTTCTTACTAATTTCTAATAAAGTCCAGCCACTATCAATCACAACAATTACAGATGATTAAGCAAATACATCGTCAGTCAAGACAATACTTTATTTAACCTTTTCTGGTAAGAAGTGTGCGCTGCAAACGCAGCATTTTTGACGATAGTTTCTGTCCAGTCCGCTCGTTTTATCTCGTTTAAACACAGCTGTCGTCGTTTTTTTTGTCTGGGAGTGGCAGCAGGTATGCGTTAAAATTTCAAATTGGAGCCTGTACTGCATAGATTCTTGCATCCAACATCACAACAAGATGATATTTTAAGCTCCTTATATAGCCGAATCTGTGCTGGTTTGAATGGGCCGCCTACAGCTAGCGCGGTGACGTAATCGTGACGTCGGCGCAAAAAGGGTCTATATCTGTGGAACACTAGTGGCGTTTTGAAAATGGTGGGTGCTTTTTAACCTCTTTAGCTGATTTACTCTTTCTCATGGGATGGGCTTAGGAAAGGCCTTAGTGATTTGAGCAAATCAGGTAAAGTGTCCACCTGCCACCATGATGCTGCAACACATAAGCAACCCGGTTCATTTCAAATCCTGATCTGTAATAAAGTATTGTTTTGACATGTAAGGATAAAGACAGTTCTGTCACACAACGATTTTGTTCTACTTATTGGAGAATCAAGACGGTTTTAAATCAACTGCTGTAATATAATAATAATTGAAAAGGTCTATACTGCACAATGAATGTCTGCATTGTGTCTGCACTTGGTTATGTTGAAAGCCGTAAAAACTCAAGGCAAAAGGAATCTTTGATGATTCAGTTGCTGTGAGAGTTGTACGACAAAAGCATCTCCTCCATCGCCATCCATTACAAACCAGCCTCTTGACTTCTGCCCAGTGTATTGCAGCATTTCATATTATATATATTTATATATTCATTTGATAATTTAAAGCAGCTATATGAAAAGGGTATCAAGACACAAGTTATTAAAAAAATGAGTGTCTAGGTAATAATGAGGGGAAACAGGAGAATGAAGGCAACTACAAAGTAAAAATGCAAAAACACACAACAAGAGCAGTCAATACATGAGCGGTTTCAGTCCTGGAGACCCACTGCTCTGTCTCATCAGTTGATGGATAACAAACTTTATCGAACAAAGCCAGGTCCCCCATTCACTAAACAGAAACTAAACCACCTATTGTCATGGGTGGCTGGCAGAACAAAGTGCATGAGGATGAAAGAGATAAGCAAAAACTAACTAGATGCTAAATGAATAAGGATGCCTGCCACAGGTGCCGCTTAAAAAAAAAGGTCTATGATGTTTTCTGTTTCTTCTAAAATATGCGCATTATTTGGGTCCATAAACATTGGATTACATTATTTATAGAAGCATCAGCAGGAAGAGTAATTATTTATTCTTAGAAATGAATCTAACCCTATATAACAAGAAACCTGTCCTGAGATGTGGACTAGCTGAGAAAAGAAGGTAATTTAAACATTTCAAAACCACCACAAAGATGAAATCCTGCTTCTAGACTGCCAAATGACTTCACTGATCTGATCTTAAAGTCCAGAGATGATCAGAGTTTCATTCGATTACTCATTGTAATTTCCATATACAGAGATGTACACTCTAAATTTGGGGAGCTGAAAATCAGCCATTTTTGTGTCAGTCAGTGAACGGTCCATTAGTCATTTGAGTCTCCTGAAGGGTCTGAGTGAAAGCTCTTATTTGTTGTGTGCTAAAATCAATGGAAGGTAAGTGATGGTAAGGCAGGTTAGCAGCTTTGGGAGCATCAGTCAGCCTGGAACGGTCTACCATGTGAATCGTAATTTGACAGTAGCTCTGACGCGTCTGGAGATGGGGCCTTACAAATGCAAATGTGAAAATAGCTTCAGACAGCTTCGCTGAGGATAAGACAAGCTTCAGCGCTCACAGACCAATCAGCTTTCCATCAAAGTCACAATTGATTCTTACATTTCTGATTATATATTTTCTGGAGCAGGGGAAGACTTCATATCTGCATCCAATCACAGAGAAAAAAACATCAAGGGATGTGAGGTTTAAAGAAAAGTTGAATGTGTGATTGAAAAGGCCTTTAATGTAGCCATTTAAAAAGACATTAAAGTGCAGCATACAGTGTTTATATGAGAGAGAGAAAAAGAGGCTAAAGTCAGAAAAACTCTTACATGTCTTTATGTGTGTACAAACCATAATTTCCTGGTTATATCTTGTTGTTTATTAAAACAACAACAAAAAAGTTTTGTAGATGTATTTATTGTATTTATTGATTGATTTTATTTTGTTTATGTATTACATAATCATTATTTTGTTCATTGTTCATGTAAATGCCAATGGTAATTATGTACAAGTCATGCCAAGAAAGCTCATTTGAATGATCAGATGATATACTGAAAATGTTAATTTGTGTAAACAGATGCATTTACACCAGAGTAGCATATATGTTACCATTAACAATGTAACCGTAAGAGCAGGGGATTGCTGGTATATTGAATCGTATCTAGCTAACTTCACTAACGTTGACGCTATGTCGATTAGCAATGTAAATTATAAATTTACTTTATTATAATGAAAATAGAATTAGAAGAAATAGAAGATGCCTCTAGCCCCAGACCAAAATCAAGTAAGAGCTGCAGTCCCTGAATCCAGCCCAGCGAGGGCTCCAGTCCACAAATCTAGCCCAAGAAGGGCTCCTGTTCCCGAGTTTAGCCCAGAGAGGGTCGCGGTCCTCATGTCTAGCCCACGGAGGGCCTCGGAGTCCGTAATCTCCCCCAAGGATTTTTAGTAGTAGCTTGATATTGGAAAAGTGGCACTGTTTCGAAAACTGCTGTCACACTACTGAAAAAATGTAGTAACACTAATAATATTAAATATTACACTTCTGAATATTACACCAGTAATGTCGAAATTCCTTGTTTAAACTGAGTAATTCTGTACAGGTTTTACACTCAGCAGGTGAGTCTGAACTCAAATAAAATTGGAACATGAATTTATACTGAACTATATGAATTGTGATAACGCCAAATTCTGAAACCTCAAGTCTAAACAAATTTTATTTATAATGCACCAATTAAAACAGCAGTGCTGTACAACGCAGACTGTACTTGCATAACAATTCATCTCATGTGTCAGAACAGAAGATTTTCCTGACAAAAATGTACTAAAAATGGTCCTTCACATAAAAATCAGTCTGCACGTTTTCATAGACAACCTAGGAAGTCAGAGAAGGTCTCATTTTTTTTTAAGGCAATAAAAAAGCAATTAAACATGAAAATTCATACATATTGACCCTTTATTTGAAAGCTAAAGTGAAATAATTTAAAATGATATGTGTGGTCTCCTCTCACTTTCAGTTCAGTTCTAGTATATCGATCGGTTGATCTGAGGATCTCTGAGGAGTCTGCATGGATAACAGGCCCGTGAGGTAAGAAGACTAAACCAAAAGGTGTTATTTTATACTCAATTCTAAAATGAACTGGTAGCCATTGAAGGGAAGAACGAACAGCTGTCTGGTCATGTTTACAGGCAGCTCACATCAGTCTAGCTGCAGCATTCTGGACCATTTGCTGTCTAGTAAGAGGAGCATTATTAATTCCTATTTAGAGGGAATCACAACTGAGCTAAGATGAAGCACTGATAACCTTCTCAAAATCCTTAACAGACAGGAAAGGTTTTACCTCAGATAAAAGTCTAAACTGAAAGAAACTCGTTTTAATGACTTCATTAATCTGTTTATCGAACCACTGCCAAACTGAAAGCCCAGATATTTACTGGTGATTTAAGAGGGTCAAACACTCAGACCCAACATTTTCTCGGAAGGGCCAAACATAATCATCCATTTTGTTTTATTGAGACCAAAAAAATGTAATGACATCCATGCTTTCACATAATTTAAACTGGCCATCAGGCAAATACCGCTTTTTCTATAATCGTAAAAATAAAACGTAATTTAGAAATAGGCCTGGAGTTAGGAGAAAAAATAAATATTGTGTCAAGATGATGATGATGTTGATTTATTATTATTGTTATTATTATTAAGAGGCTGAACAACTGCAGGATTAAAATACCCTGGAACAGATCCTGTTATTAATCTTTTATTTATTACTGTCAACAAAGTAGTAGCGTTTATAATTTGTTTCAAGATGTGCATCAGAATTTTGAATTCAGCCATAAAGAGTCTCTTGGCATTTTATAAGACTAGTTTTACGATGCATAACCTCATCTGCATATCATTTCCATGCATATTCCCATCCACGTGACACCATGATTAACAACGTCAAAGGTACAAACGTTAAATATGACATGAAGACTAAAAATGCTACTTGTACGGTACATTACATTGCTAAAAATCATTCACTGTCCTTGTCTTGTTTTCGAATAAATATATCAAAATAAAATTGAATATAAACAAAACTGTATAAAATACTTCTCAGAGAATATTTTTAGAATATAATGGATTTCTTTCTTTTCCACTGGCCAAAGCAGTATATAATTGTTTTGAACAAATCAGATGTTTTAGGATATTTAAATAGGCTACAGTAGAATCAGAAATAGGCTGCGGTGTGTGTAAATAAGTGTATATAATTGCCAGAATATGACAAATATAACTGACAAAATATTATAAAAAAGAAATGTACAAATCTTACCATTTGCTTCAGATTCTATCCTTCAATCACAATGCTATAAGTCTGCCTTCACGCAAAATAAACACCTCCGTGAAGCCTGGTTGTGCAGTAGGCTAATATAATCGCACCTATTTAAACAAATGGACCGTTCAACCACCGAATCAAGCAGTGTCTGCGACGAGCGTCCCGATTACTCATCAGCGTCATCCTGGAAACGGATCAGGAACACCTGCACTCCCTCATTACCGGCCGCTCGGTCACAGCTGAGACTCATCAGCAGCCACCACTTAAGGCCACGCCGAACCAAGCCACAAGTGAGTTCACTCTCCACAAGTCAAGAGCTAACGCCTTTCTCTGGTTGTTTCCTCAGACAGCAGCGTATGACCGAGCGGCACCCCCTTGAGCACAGGACTTTGCACGGAGCACGGATCCACGGCCAAGGAAGAGGAGAAGAGACGGCACTCACAGCACAGAGGCACCACCGCACTTGACACCCACCTGCTTGTTCACAAATAAATCCACCCTCCGGGGCATTTATTTTGCACTTCCTTGTCGTGTGATTCTTCACCCCGTGACAAGTGGTGGAGAATGCGGGCATGAAGAGTGAAGGATCACCGACAAGCGGATTCACTTGCCTGATTACTCACCCCCGATTTTTTTTGTCCTTCTCCTTATAGGTGCGCGCTCCTTCCCCGACTCACACCCCAGACATGGAGGAACTCGTAAAACACCTCACCGAGGTTAGCATCCGCCAGCAACAAATCGCCGAACACCTCGCCGCTCGGCTGGACCAGACGGAGCAGGAATTTGCGGCCCTCCGAGCCGCTCATCGACCGGCACCAGCTTCGGACGCCCGGGTACAGGCCGTGAGGCTGTTGCCGAAGATGACTCCACACGACGATGTCGAAGCATATCTCCAGATGTTCGAGACGACCGCAACCCTGGAAGGTTGGCCGCCCGCGGACTGGGCCCGGGCGCTGGCTCCCCTCTTAACCGGAGAAGCTCAACGAGCCTATTTCAGCCTTCCCGCAGTATCCGCCGGCCGATATGAAGAGGTCAGACGCGAAATCCTAGCCCGGTTGGGCCTCTCAGCCGTCTGTGCGGCGCAACACTTCTATGAGTGGGAATACAAAGCCCGACTGCCGGCCCGGGCCCAGGCCGCCGAGCTGACACGACTGGCGCGCCACTGGTTGTTGGAAGGGGACCCCACAGCGGCGCAGGTGATGGAGCGCGTCGTCATCGACCGATTCCTCCGCGCCCTTCCTCGCGTATACAGACAGGCGGTCGGCATGAGGAACCCGACCTCAACCCTAGAGCTGGTGGAAGCAGTGGAACTGGCGGATGCTGCCCAACAGCGAGATGTCGGGGAAAGAGTGCCGCCGTTTCCCCCGGAGGGTGGGCTAGGAATGACGCGTGCCGGAGGGCACCCCGCGACACCCGAGTAGGCCAGCGGCCCCCTCCGCTCGAGATGAGTCCATGCCCACAGAGCCTCCCACACCCCCCGCTCGAACCTGGCTGGCAGGCTGTATCGTGCATCGGGACCTTCCCACCGGAGCACCCGAGGCCAAGGTCAAGGTGAATGGAAGGCAGTTCCGGGCCCTGCTAGACTCGGGGAGCGCCGTAAGTCTCGTACAGGCGCACGTCCTGGCCCCTCGCACGGAGTGCAAAACGACACTGCCCATAACTTGTGTCCACGGGGATACCCGGCAGGTCCCAGCCCGTTGCGTAACTATCTCGGCTGCTCTAGGCTCCTGGCCCGTCGAAGTGGGCTTAATGAAGGATCTCCCCATACCTGTCCTGATCGGCCGGGACTGGCCGGGATTTGATCGTCTCCTAGCGGCCCTTACTCAGCCTGCCAGCCCGGGAGGGGGCCGCCGAAAGCAACAGGCCCCGAAAACACCACGACGACGGCCCGTCCTCTTGACAACGGACAGCGGGAGAGATGGTGAGTCCCCCTCTCAAAACGCTAATATATTCTACGATATATTCCAGCAGGTGACGGGAGGGGGCTCTTTCGGCCGAGCCCAACGGGAAGATGACCGGCTGAAACATTGTTGGACGGAAAAGAGCTTCAACCGGGGCCCCATCCTCTCCCGCACTTCGTCGTCGAAAATGGCCTACTCTATTGTGTCGCACAGCGAAGCGGGGAGGAAAAAAAACTACTGGTGGTACCCCGCCTGAAAACAGAGACGGTCCTGACCCTAGCCCACTCCCATCCTATGGCAGGGCTCCTCGGGCCGGTCAACACGGCCCAACGGATCAAAGACCGGTTCCATTGGCCGGGCTTAGAAGCCGAGGTGAAACTTTTCTTTCAGGCCTGCCCCAATTGGCAGATCACCGCGCCCAGGAAACCTCCCCCCAGTCCGCTGATTCCGCTCCCCATCATTGAGGTGCCCTTCGAGCGCATCGGGATGGATCTGGTAGGGCCGCTGCCGAAGTCCGCCCGGGGGCATGAGCACATACTGGTGATTGTCGACTATGCCACCCGGTACCCAGAGGCGATCCCCCTGCGGAAGGCCACAGCCAAGACGATCGCCCAGGAGCTCTTTCTTCTGTTCAGCCGAGTCGGCATCCCAGTAGAGATCCTGACCGATCAGGGGACCCCATTCATGTCCCGGCTAATGGCTGACCTCTGCCGGCTGCTGAGGGTGAAGCAGTTGAGGACCACAGTCTACCACCCCCAGACAGATGGACTCGTCGAGCGCTTTAACCACACCCTGAAACAAATGCTGAGAAGAGTGGCGGCAGAGGACAAGCGCGACTGGGACCTCATGATTCCATACGTCATGTTCGGCATCCGCGAGGTCCCCCAGGCCTCAACTGGCTTCACCCCCTTTGAGCTCCTCTTCGGACGTCAACCCCAAGGTCTCCTAGATGTGGCGAAGGAGGCCTGGGAGCAGCAGCCGGCCCCCCAACGTTCAGTCATCGAACACGTTAGAGAGATGAGGGAAAGGATTGACCGGGTGATGCCATTAGTCCGGGAGCACTTGAGCCACGCGCAGCAGGCCCAACAACGCCACTATAACCGGGCGGCCCAACCACGGGAATTCCAACCCGGAGATCGGGTAATGGTCCTCGTCCCCACCACCGCCTGCAAGTTCCTCGCCACATGGCAGGGCCTGTACACTGTACTAGAAAAGATTGGGCCGGTGACCTATCGCCTCCGGCAACCCGGCCGTCGAAGAACGGAACAATTGTACCACATCAATCTATTGAAGAAGTGGGTGGGGACGAGGGACCAGCTCGCGGCCCTCGCCACCTCGGAGCCCGTGGTTGTAGACATTAACCCCCACCTGTCGGCCGCCCAGAAGACGGAGCTGCAGCACCTGATCGGTCAGTTCTCGGATGTGTTCTCCCCCCTGCCTGGGCGGACTAATGTCATCCAGCATGACATCCGAACCCCTCCTGGAGTCATCGTCAGGCAGCGACCTTATCGGGTCCCTGAGGCTCGCCGGCAGGCTATTGAGGCAGAGATCCAACAAATGTTGAAGTTAGGGGTGATCGAACCATCCCACAGCCCATGGTCCAGCCCCATAGTCTTGGTCCCGAAACCGGACGGCACCCTCCGTTTCTGTAACGACTACCGCCGCCTGAACGAGGTTTCCCAGTTCGATGGGTACCCCATGCCTAGAGTGGACGAGTTGCTGGATCGGTTGGGGAAGGCCCGGTACATCTCCACCCTAGATCTCACCAAGGGCTATTGGCAAGTGCCGCTATCAGAGGACGCCAGACAAAAAAACGCTTTTTCCACCCCTAGCGGCCACTGGCAGTACCGGACCCTTCCCTTCGGCCTTCACGGGGCACCCGCAATCTTTCAAAGGATGATGGACATCATCTTGCGGCCCCATCAGTTATACGCCGCCGCCTATTTGGACGACGTCGTAGTCCACTCTGAAACCTGGGAAGACCACGTGGAACGGCTACGGAGGGTGCTGTCAGAGCTCCGGAGGGCTGGACTTACCGCCAACCCCCACAAATGTCATCTGGCGCTTTCGGAAGTGAAGTACCTGGGTTTCCAAGTCGGGCGGTGTCTAATTCGGCCACAGGAGAAGAAGGTCGAAGCCGTACGCTCCGCTCCCAGGCCGAAGACCAAGACCCAGGTACGAGCCTTTCTGGGGTTGGCAGGTTATTATCGCTGCTCCAGATCTGACCAGGAAGGGGCAGCCGGAGCAAGTGCAGTGGACATCAGCAGCCGAAGAAGCTTTTCAGGACATTAAGGTGGCCCTGACTTCCGAGCCCATCCTTCGAGCCCCGGACTTTAGCTGTTACAGACGGATGCCTCTGACGCAGGACTCGGGGCCGTCCTGTCGCAGATCCAAGCAGGTGAAGAGCATCCGATCTTGTACATCAGCCGAAAAAAACTACGCCGCGGTTGAAAAGGAGGCCCTGGCCGTCAAGTGGGCAGTCCTGGAGCTGCGCTATTATCTCCTGGGCCGAAAATTCACCCTCGTCACCGACCACGCGCCCCTACAGTGGATGGCGCGTGCCAAGGACACCAATGCCAGGGTAACTCGCTGGTTCCTCGCGCTCCAGGACTTCCACTTTGACGTGCGACATCGGGCCGGGGCCGCGAACGCCAACGCCGATGGGCTCTCCCGGATATGGACAGCTTTCGCAGGTCTGTCAGGGGTCACTCCCCACCCACCCCCTATTTCTCCCCTACTAACTCATATCTTTGACAGGACCAGGTCGACGCTTAGGGGGGGGGAGTGTGACGAGCGTCCCGATTACTCATCAGCGTCGTCCTGGAAACGGATCAGGAACACCTGCACTCCCTCATTACTGGCCGCTCGGTCACAGCTGAGACTCATCAGCAGCCACCACTTAAGGCCACGCCGAACCAAGCCACAAGTGAGTTCACTCTCCACGAGTCAAGAGCTAACGCCTTTCTCTGGTTGTTTCCTCAGACAGCAGCGTATGACCGAGCGGCACCCCCTTGAGCACAGGACTTTGCACGGAGCACGGATCCACGGCCAAGGAAGAGGAGAAGAGACGGCACTCACAGCACAGAGGCACCACCGCACTTGACACCCACCTGCTTGTTCACAAATAAATCCACCCTCCGGGGCATTTATTTTGCACTTCCTTGTCGTGTGATTCTTCACCCCGTGACAGCGCATATCGATGATGTTCTTGCTAAAAATATTTCCTCTTAACATGAGATCTGCAGTTTAAAGAAACATTACTGTGCTGTCATTAATGACACACTCTTTGCTGTCATTAAAATAGTATGCAATAGCAATCAGAAAAGTGATCAAAAAACAGCGCATTCACTACAAATACGTCTAAATATATAAATGCATATGTTTTGTTTAACTTTTGAATAATGACTATTTAATGTCAATGCTTAACTCCATTAATCAGCAGAATATTTAATCTAAATGTGTATATTGAAAGGAAAAGAGAGTCTGAAATCATTAATTCGCTATTACACCAGTAAAAGTGTGCGTACACACGGTCTAGAGTTCCCGTATGGTGCGCACATATTTACGCCAAGTTTATTTTTTTATAAATCCCAATATGTACGTGGGAAATTGCGTACGCACATTTCTATGCCCTTTTTGTGCATACGCAATGTTTATACATGAGGCCCCTGGAGTTTGTCCTTCTACCATTTACATTCTGATCTTCTGCACAGATATCTTAAAGAGTGGATATCATCATTTAACCCAGGGACTGATTTGGGTTTAGCATGTTTCTTCTTAAGAGGAGCAAGAGAATGTAAGATCTTTGCACAAGAGGAGTTAAAAGCATTAACATGTTCCTCAATAGTTTGACGAGATAAAGTGTAAACGGATTGTAATGCCTCTTCATATACAGCAGTAGTTCATATGCAGAACTCTCTTTGATGTAGAGCTAGATGTACTGCAGAGAAGAATGGACAACATACATGGATATCAAAGTCTCTAACAAGTATTATTGTATCATAATTAGGAACCATTCCCACTTCAAAGTGCATAAATTCATTAATACATTCCTTGCTAAATTTGAGGGGTCAAAACACCACCACATATACTGCAGGATTTACCAGAGCCAATAAAAATATAACTGCAGTTCAAAACTTCAACTGACCTCCATCTATATGAGAGAAAAGCCAATCTTACCACTACCATCCACATATATCAAGGCCAAACCTATCGGTGCAAAACACTGACTTGCTGTGAAACATAATGCAGGGCATTTTGTAGATTCACTCTTTAAGATGAAGTGACTGAGAAAATGAGTGCTCGCTGTAAGAATCTAGAATAATAGACCAAATCTTTCAACGAGCACCAAGATACATAGTGATCCAACTCCCATTTCTGCAAAGTAAATCCAGACTGTCCCTGCGTTCCCAGAGCAGCAGCGAAGATTCCCTGAACTTCACTGATATTCCTCCCTGGTTTCCTTAATGTATGCAAGACGCTAGTAAATTTGATGCACAAATGTAAAGGTAAAATGCATAAGCTTTTGGATGTTACAATACTTTCCCCAGGTCAACCTGTGTTACATAATATCAATGAATTAAATATTTAATGAGTAGCCCTTTCTAAGCTTAATAAGAATATAATATAAGAAGTGTTTTTTTCTAAGTGACTCTCAAACATCTGTAACAGTTCCTTGAACAATGTTGTTTGTGTGAAAATAGTTGTCTGTGAAGTTCTGCAGATGTCTGTGGGTTGTTATTACATATGTTTATCCAGGCACATTTCTATCTGCTTTCTTTCATCTAATGTCAGTTTCTGGCATGATGCCATTGCTAACAGGTTAGCCTGAGGGATGTCAGTGCCTAAAAAATAATATAAATGCAAATGACACATTGTGCCGCTATTCTGCCTCTGAAAACATCCGCTCTGAAACTGCACTCGCTCACGTTCCTTCTTTTCATGTACAGTTTTTGTCTCTCGCTCTGCTTCTGTCTGAAGTGTTTCAGCTGTCAACTTTCAGCTCTATCATCTCACAGGCAAACAGGAAAAAAGGTCACAGATATTGCCTCTGAGGTGCCCATTACAGGAGAGAGAATGGGAAAAGAGCTTTGGTGTTGTGCTCTATAATTCTTTGAAGAGGAAGTCTATTTATGTTCTCCATTTGTGATTCCACTGGCACAAACAATGCACGTCTCTGCATGTGATGCAATGATGAAATTTGCCAATGGTTTGTACCGCTCGCAATGACACACTTCCATGATGCAACGCAGTTTCAAATGAGGTAGTGAAGATGGAGTAGAACAGAACAGAGGAATGAAGCTAATTAAACATGTGCCAAACGAAGTGACTTCACATCAGTGTCACTGCTAAAAGTAATGAAGAATGACGCTTTATACACAACTAGTTATCTACTCCTGTGGCTATTGTTATAAGACTGCAAGAAAAACATAACATTTCATAAAGTTATGCTAATAATGTTTATCTGTGCAATCCTTGTGCTGTTGATTCGATTAACAAGATCCCATCAGCACTAGACGGTGTGTGTGATGCACGGCTCATAAAGCCCCACACAACGGGCCCTAAACACATCACCTAACCCTAGAGCCCCATGTGTGCTGCAAAACACCCAGTGTTTACTGGACATATTAAACAATGTCCCTAAACAATGATTGGGTGAGCTCTGAAATGGGGGAATTTGCAACAAACAAGAAATACATGACTGACAAGACTTTAAATTCCTGCAGAGAGAAGCAGTTCAGTTGAAGTCTGTCATGCCACATCTAGTTTAGCGTTCATAATAATTTCTCTTGCCTACGGGCATTTGTAAATATTGCAATAACACATTTATGAGCTGGTGAAAGAAATTTCACTGTTAAGTGGTAACAGATTTAGGAGTAGCATCTTGTTCTTAAATGTTGAACATACCGAAGATATTGAAAAATAAACAACATGAATAATTAGTGTTCAATGCACTACACAAAAAAAGAACAAAAACAAAATCTAAACCTGACGGGCTCTGTTAGAAATCTATCTATCTATCTATCTGTCTATCTATCTATCTATCTATGCTTAATTAATCTGAAACTGGTAACCTTTACCCCTCTCTAAATTTGGCCAGTGCTCAGACTGTTTACCTGTATCTGCTAGTTGACATTTGTTGAAAGTGGCCTTTAGTAAAATAGATTGCAAAGTCGTGAACAGCCTGAGTGATGAGACTATGTAATGTGTGTGTGTGTGTGTGTGTGTAAAACCAAATGTCCCCACAAGGAGAGTAAAACCTGATATTTTTTGACAATGTGGGGGTCGGCCTACGGTCCCCACGAGGGGGGGAAAATGATTAAAAATAGTAAATGATGTTTATCTGAAAGTGTAACAATGCAAACAGGTTTTCTGTAAGGGGTCAGTTTAGGGTTGGGTTAGGGGATAGAAAATATCGTTTGGTCAGTATAAAAGTAATACATTTACATTTACATTTAGCCATTTTGCAGACGCTTTTATCCAAAGCGACTTACAATTGGGGATACAAAAAGCGATTCATCTTGAGGAGGCAATCCGACAAACGAAGTGCTTGTAACACCAAGTCTCAGGCGTTGTTTAAATAAGTACAAGCTAGTAGGGGAAGGAATAGATAAGGAGAAAGTTTTTTTTTTTTTTTTTTTTTATGTGTGGGGTATAGTCAAGTAGTGTCGAAAGAGATGAGTTTTCAGCTGTTGCTTGAAGATTGACAAGGATCCGGCACTCCGAATGTGGGTGGGAAGATCATTCCACCAGCCAGGAATGGTAAACGAGAATGTTCTGGAGAGAGATTTTGAGCCTCTTTGTGATGGTACCACGAGACGTCGCTCACTAGCAGATCTCAGACTTCTGGAGGGGATGTAGATTCTTAGTAGTGAGTGCATGTAGGCGGGTGCTGAGCCTGTGGTTGTTCTATAAGCAAGCATCAGTGTCTTGAACTTGATGTGAGCTGCGATTGGTAGCCAATGCAATGAGATGAAGAGAGGTGTGACATGGGCTCTTTTGGGTTCCTTGAAGACCAGTCGTGCCGCTGCATTCTGAATCATTTGTAGAGGTTTGACTGTGTTTGATGGAAGTCCAGCCAGAAGAGCATTGCAGTAGTCCAGCCTAGAAATGACAAGGGCCTGGACAAGAAGTTGTGCAGCACGCTCCGTCAGAAAGGGCCTGATCTTTCTGATGTTGTGTAGTGCAAACCTGCAAGCTCGAGCAGTCTTTGCAATGTGGTCTTTGAAGGTCAGCTGGTCATCAAAGATTACACCAAGATTTCTGACCGAAGTTGATGGGGTAATAGTTGATGAACCTAACTGGATCGTGATGTCATGCTGTAGAGTTGGAGCGGTGGGAAGGACAAGAAGCTCAGACTTTGCCAGGTTGAGCTGAAGGTGATGTTCTTTCATCCATGCCGAAATGTCCGCCAGGCAACCTGAGATCCTTGCAGCTACCGTTGGATCATCTGGTTGAAAGGAGAGATAAAGTTGTGTGTCATCAGCATAGCAGTGGTAGGAGAATCCATGTGCCTGTATGATTGGACCCAGCGATGTAGTGTATGTGGAGAAGAGGAGGGGTCCAAGAACCGATCCCTGAGGAACCCCAGTGACCAGTGTATGTGCTTTGGATACCTCCCCTCCCCAGGCCACCCTGAAAGACCTACCAGTGAGATAGGATTCAAACCAGCGAAGTGGAATTCCAGTGATGCCCAGTGATGAGAGGGTGGAGAGGAGTATCTGATGATTGACAGTGTCAAACGCGGCAGATAGGTCCAGCAGAATGAGGACTGATGATTTGGAGTCAGCTTTCGCAGTTCGCAGGGCTTCAGTGACAGAGAGAAGCGCAGTCTCAGTTGAATGTCCACTCCTGAAACCCGACTGTTTAGAGTCCAGTTTGTTGTTCTGTGAAAGGAACAATGAGACCTGGTTGAAGACAACACGTTCAAGTGTTTTCGCTATGAATGGAAGGAGAGAAACAGGTCTATAGTTTTCTATCAGAGAAGTGTTTAGTGTAGGTTTTTTGAGCAGTGGGGTTACCCTAGCCTGCTTGAACGCAGTGGGGAAGATGCCTGTGAGGAGGGATGTGTTGATGATGTGTTTGAGTGCCGGTAAGAGCGTGGGAGAGATTGCTTGCAGAAGGTGTGAGGGGATTGGGTCAAGAGGACATGTTGTAGGATGGTTGGAGAGGAGAAGTTTGGATACTTCAGCCTCCGTCAGGGGACAGAAGGAGAAGATGGGAGTTTTAGCAGTGGATGTGGTTGGTCGGGGGTCCTGTGTGCGTGGAGGTGAGAACTGATCACTGATCGATCTAGTTTTGTCTGTAAAAAAAGTTGCAAAGTCATCGGCTGTAATAGAAGTGGTGGGAGGTGGTGGAGGGGGACAGAGTAGAGAATTAAATGTTCTGAAGAGGTTACGCATGTCTGGAGCGCTGTTGATCTTGTTGTGGAAATGTGAGGATTTGGCAGTGTGGACATCAGCAGAGAAAGATGAGAGCAGAGACTGATACCTACTCAGGTCCGACGGGTAATAGAAGTCTATCAGACAGCCTTCTCTTCACCCTTCTTCTGAAGGTCCAATATACAGTCCAAATATTGTCATCTTTAAAAAAAAAAAAAAAACTCATATTTTGTAATTTAGCTATGCTTACTGCAAAGCAGTTTCTATGCAGTTTAATCTGGAATAGTGATCTCTCCTGCATGTTGCTCTACAAATATCAGTTTGGTTCTTGTAATTGTAGGAGCATATTAACAGCTCATTTTGATCCCAATGGTGCATTATTTCAGAGGAGACTCAAAATTCTGAAATTAATCAACAGCACAAAAATAAACTCAAACAGGGTTTAAAGAACTCTTCTGTGCTCATTGTGTTTCACTGAGAGGAATGTGGAGGCAGTAAAACATTGTAAAAATAAAAAATAAATAATTAAATAAAAATCTTGTGAAAACAGGCTATGCCTTTGAACTTGAAATGACTTCATGTCTATCTGTTAGATTTGTGTATGAAAACCCTTGTGTTTCTTGTGTTCACGGACCTGGAATTGTTCCTTTCATGGATGGTAATGTTTACTCTGCTCAGTTCAGTTCTGTTAGACAGAGGTGTAAAGTACTGGAGTAAAGGTAACTAATTACTGTACTTGAGTATCTTTTACAACTTTTACTCTTTACTCCACTACATTTGAAATGAGTGTTGCAGTTACACATTACATTTTGCATAGACCTAGCTTTTCTGCAGCAGTTTATTTCTGCTACAAAAGATGTGATATTGCAAACTACAGAGCACTTAAAGTACTATATCTTGTGCGTTTTGCCCTTACTCACCCAAACTTGTGAACAAGGCTATTTTACATGAATGCGAGCACCTTAGCAAGTAGTTGTGAATCAAAGGTGTTTCATATATAAGGACATGACTGCAGCTGGCAATGAGGCCAAAACCAGCACATCCAGTGCCTACTGTAAATACACTGAAAAAAAATTATAAACGCAACACTTTTGTTTTTGCCCCCATTTTTCATGAATGTATGTACACAAAATGTCCAAAAACCAGTAGGTATCTGGTGTGTCCACTATTTGCCTCACGCAGTGTAACACATCTCCTTCACATAGAGTTGATCAGATTGTTGATTGTGGCCTGTGGGGTGTTGGTCCACTCCTCTTCAATGGATGTGTGAAGCAGCTGGATATTGGCCGGAACTGGAACACGCTGTCGTATACGCCGATCCAGAGCATCCCAGACATGCTCAATGGGTGACAAGCCTAAGGCACACCTGTGCAATAATCATGCTGTCTAATCAGCGTCTTGATATGCCACACCTGTGAGGTGGATGGAGTATCTCGGCAAAGGAGAAGTGCTCACTAACACAGATTTAGACACATTTGTGAACAATACTTGAGAGAAATTGGCATTTTGTGTACATAGAAAAAGTCTTAGATCTTTGAGTTCAGCTCATGAAAAGTGGGGGCAGAAACAAAAGTGTTGTGTTTATAATTTTGCTCATTGTACATACAGGTGTGTGTATTATATATATAGCCCTAGTATTTCTTTAGTTCTTTGTAAGTTTTTGAATGTAATGGTTGTCTGTTTGCCTGTCATTGTGTTCTTTGTTCCCTTTGGTTTTTGGCCTATTATTTGTTCTAGTTTTTCCATGAAATACCTGCACATAGATCCTTGCCTCTGACTGTTTTCCCCAGCTTCTCCACTACGCTACAGTTTTTGACTGGAATGTCTCTTTGACTATTGCATCTTTGAGCCTATATTTAGTATAAGCAAAATACTTAAAGGTGCCATAGGTGATTGCTTTCAGAAACATTTTTTGTTATTCTGGTTGAAAGTCTCTTCACATCTTGATAGCAATCATTAAGTTAAGTGGTCTAAATGTATTTATATATTCCGTGAAAGGTGTAGGACCAAGAAATGTTCATCAAATCAAAACGCTGTCTCTCCTACCTGCCTGTAAACGTATGTATTTGCATACACCTGCGCACCCTGTTCGCGCAGACAGGATACGTCATCAGCGCGTTCACGAACGCTGTGCGGACAGAGCAAGAATGGCAGCCAAACATCAACAACCCGATCTTCCTTCCTTGTATTGTAGTACTTTTACTAACTGTACTATAAAGTTTTCTCACCGGTGAATGACACATGTTGTAGCCCAGCGGTTCCCATTTCCAAGCCTCGCACCCCCTACTCTGCATATTTTGCATGTCTCGCTTAGTTAATACACACCTGAATCAGATAACCAGCTCGTTAGAAGTGAGCTCTGTGCATGAACTGTGTTCCGACTGACATGCTCCCTACACAGTGTTCAATGCTCTCTACTCCCTGAGCATGGAAAAACTTCGGAACATTCATTCACGGATTTGTGCTGCACACACAGACAAACTTACTAGAGAAGTGTGAAGTGTGACATGATATACCTCTGTAACTAAATACAATTTAAGTTTACGACTCGCACACTTTAATGCCCTTTGTATGGAACATATATGCTCTCTTCGAACTGGAATTATGGCGGAATATCAGGTGATGTCCATTTCGCAGGGCACATATGACTTACGGTCGAACAGAACAACCGTCGTAGATGATAAGATATACATCTGAAATGAGCAGAGCAGGGAGGGTGTGAGGACTGTAATTGGAAACCGTTGTCGTAGCCTATTGTAGTAATTTATGTTGTCTCTGGTATTCTGCTCTTTGAGCGTATGTGCGTTCAGGGGGCGTGGCCTTAGACGGCGATTGCAGGGAGGGTGGGACGTTCACTTTCAGTGCTATGAGGCTAAAGTTAGCATTTTCAGAGATCTCCAACTGCACCTTTAAGTACTGTTAAAATCAGATACTCTAAGAATTTTACTCAGGTTTCTTTGGAATTGGTGACTTGTATCTTGTAGTGGAGTAACTTTCAATGTAATGTATCTGTACTTTTACTCAAGTATGGTTTCCAGGTACTCTTTACATCTCTGCTGTTAGGTCTAACTCAATCTGACAAAATGACATCATCATATGGCACAGCTCATTGGTTCGTTCCTGTATCGGTAGCCAATGAGCTCACAGCTCAACATTAAAATACATGGCTAGTGTTCTGTACAAGTTGCAGCGCACTTCTTAAACATCTGAAATCAACATCTAAGATAGTTGAATGCTCTTTTAATCCATATCGATGTGTATATTGCGCAGTCTTCTAATTGAATTAAAAAATGAGCAACCATAAACAAGTTTAAACTAAGTGTCATGTTAGCAGTTTGCATCGTATGCAGGATCGAAAATTAAGCATATTAGCAGCAGCATTTACGCATCTGTGTTTATACAGCTGGAGCAAACACAGTCTAGACTCTAGAGCATGTAATCGCTCTGAGGACACGCCGACAATAATGGACATGAGAGTAGATTAAATGAAACAAGCATTCTTGTGTATGCATTTCAACAGGGGTTCGCTATATTCAGCGGTGTAATCTCAATGTCACGTTTGTTTAAATCTAAGGTTGATGTTTCATTAGCTGTGCTGAGTGTGCAGTCGATTCCAGCTGCACGCAGTGTAGTTAGTGACTCTATACAATTGGAGAATATTGTTATATCAATAACAGTTATCAAATGACTAAATTATGATATTTCTCGGGTGCTGGGGTCTTATCTGTCAGATTGCAATGCATATTCTTATTAACACATTACACATAGTGCGCGTCTGATTAGAGTTAAGCCGGTCGGCGTGGTAGCCCAGGCACACATAGATAGTAATACTGTACATGCGGTTCACATGGCTCTTCTGTACCTCACGATTTGATTAATTTAATTTTTTTTGGTGTCACTATTTGATTACAAATCACTTTTCACTTTTTAATCATGATAACATTTTTCATACTTTTTTGGGGCTTTTTTTTGTGCACACTGGATGTCAAACGCACACCAGTATTTTGATACAAAAACACACCACGGTGTAGTATGGGTAGTCCTGACTCAAGAAAGTGTTTCCTATTAACTATCAACTTATTAAATAACTTAAAATGAAGCTAAATGAAACAATGAAGCTAAAATAAATGAAAAATATTTTACACTTCTCACCCATATAAATTATGATCTTTTGTTATTATATATATATATATATATATATATATATATATATATATATATATATATATATATAAAACACACAACCCCAAATCAGAAAAAGTTAACAAGACCAACATAACAAGACTACAGACCTGTGGCTCTAACATCTGTCCTCGTGAAGTCATTTGAAAAACTTGAAGGACATCACTGGACCTCCTGCAGTTTGTTTACCGAGCAAACAGGTTTGTGGATGATACAGTCATACAGTCAACATGGGACTGCATTTCATCCTGCAGCATCTGGACAAATCAGGGACTTATGTGAGGATCCTGTTTGTGGATTTCAGCTCGGCCATCAACACCATCATCCCAACACTCCTCCAGACCAAATTAACCCTGTCCCTAGGAAATTCAACCTGCCACAGGAGCTGCTGAAACAGTTCTACTCAGCCGTCATCGAGTCTGTTCTGTGCACATCAATAACTGTCTGGTTTGGTTCAGCTACAAAATCAGACATCAAAAGGCTACAGAGAACGGTTCGGACTGCTGAAAGGATTATTGATGCTCCCCTACCCACCCATCAATAACTGTATAAGTGATTTTCTGAGCCCTTTTCCTCACTGTGGATCCCTCACATCCAAGCCATCTCCTTTTTGAACTTTTGCCATCTGGCCGGCGCTACAGTGCCCCAAATACCAGGACAGCCAGGCACAAGAACAGTTTCTTCCCCCAGGCAATCTACCTTATGAACTGTTAAATGTTGCCCCCATTGTGCAATAAAGATATGTGCAATAATCTTCTATTTATTTGTTACCACCTACATTCTAGTACAACCCTGAACCTCACTATATTCTGTTCCTATTCTATCATCTATAGCACAACTGTACATACTATTTATTTTATTTTCTCAATAAATTTTTTTCTATTTTTGTCTATTTATATTTACATATGTGTGTATTTTTATTCTCATCCTATTTTTTTTATTGTCTGTGTGTTGCTGTCTCTGTGTACTGGAAGCTTGTGACACTAAAAAAAAAAAATTCCTTGTATGCGCAAGCTGTCATGCTGCGCAAGGAGCAAGGAGAACAATCAATATTCCTTTTAATGAAGTTCTCACCAGGAAGCATGGAGCACGGGGGTAAGACAAAATATAGCAGACGTGGGAGACAGGGAAACACAGGGCTTAAGAACACTAGAGCTGTGTCCGAAACCGCTCCCTATCCACTATATAGTGCACTATATCGGGTGTCAGCCATTTTGTAGTGCTGTCTGAATTCTGAGTGAACGACTTCATTCCCTACATTCGTTCACTACTTTTTACCCACAATGCATTCTGATTTCGAGTGTACAACCGATGTACACTCGCTGAAGCACTATTTCCCACAATCCAATGCGGAGAAACGACGAGCTGTTAGAGCGAGCGGGAGCGAGCGAGTTTGAACGAGAGATGCCGTTTAATTTGCAAAAATGATGAATTTGGTGGATATTTAAAAATGTTCGTTGGTAGTGTATTCATTCTGATGTCAAATTAACGGTCGCATGAGGGCGCTCTACGGTCATCTTATTTGAGTGCAAAAACGCTGCTCGGGAGAGTTTCAAGATAAATACATACAATTATTAATATGTGCTAATGTGAGTTTATTTTTGTTGACAATATTTTAATAGTATTTAATGATTATGACCATATAACAGAACAAATTAATAATATACCATCAATGAAACCACAAAGCTGATTGCAATAGTCATTTTAAGTGTTGTTGCTATTAATATTATTTTCTAAAATGAGGTTCATGAAATATAAAAGTACATCTAAGATGTTTTTGCAACAGCCAAGTCTCACGCGCAGTGTACACGTCACCGTCCGAATCCGTTCACTTCATGTCATTCACTCCTTTCTGATATAGTGCACTCAACTGCCTTACACTATACAGGGATTAGTGAATGAGTGAATGAGTGAATGAGTGAATGAGTGAACGAGTGAGCGATTTCGGACACAGCTTAGGAAATCAAACAAAGAAGAACTGAAACAGGTGAGGAGTAATTAAACACAGACAGAGACTAATGAACTAATAATGAAGATAGGAACAGGAAGGACCAAATATGGGCATGAGGAACAAAACACAAGACAAACACAAGTCTGACACAAGCATACTTGGCAATAAAGCTCTTTCTGATTCTGATTCTTAAAAACACTCCAAGTTAATCCTAAATATAAACAGCTAGCCCACCACATTTGTTGTGATCTCTCATATACTTTACATCCATTAACAATGTGCTCAGAATTATTGATAGTTGAATCCAGATGTTTCTGACAATGCTAAAACTTTATTTTTGCAACAGCTATTCTAAAAATTGTATTACTATACCTGTTCAAATGAGCCATGTTTAATCTTTTTCTTGGTAAACTTCAGATATCTCATGACAGGTTAATACAAACAAACTGTTGATTTGTGAGGAGAGCAATCGTGTTTGTTTTCTAAAATGAAAAAAGACTGAACACCTC
Source organism: Acrossocheilus fasciatus (assembly GCA_036784905.1). Lineage (NCBI taxonomy): Eukaryota > Metazoa > Chordata > Actinopteri > Cypriniformes > Cyprinidae > Acrossocheilus > Acrossocheilus fasciatus. The sequence continues at coordinate 395,730 of CM071961.1, forward strand.
AATAGTGCAATAAATCAAAGTAAACACAACAGCATCCTGAACATCTACAAACAAAAGTTTTTGCTAAGATCAACAGCTCAGACAGGCCATGAGTGATTCAACATTCTTCAAAAAGGTCTCTACAGCATAATGGAAAATATAGGATATCTGAACGAATCAGACAATTTAAGATTCGATCAGAACATTGAAATATGAGGAGCCAAATTCCACAGAGGGGCCCCGAGACAACAGAACATCATAAATCAGATCCCTAGCCCAGCCCGTCTGAAGAAAGCCTAACCAGCAAGCCTCTTTCACAGAAAAGCTTGCAACATTAAGATAAAATAATACTTATTGATAGGTCCAATGCAGGAAGGAGATCGTCAAATTTGGGGGCAAGTAATCAAGATTAATGGTCAAAGAGATGCACCGCTTGACCGTCACATGTAAATCTGTAATGGAAATCACGAGCTACAGACTTTCTTGGGTGGGTCCCCTCACCCAAGATACAGACCAGACTGAAATTCCTTTGTTCACAGAGACTGTCTTCTCCATATGCACCAAAAATCATCTTAAAAGGACTTATGTGCAACTAATGATTTCTATGCATAACTCCATATTATGTACAAGTGCATCTCTTTTTCTATATATTTCTAACTTTCATATATTTTAGATTCATCCCATGTAAAGTAAAACATTTCAAAAGTTGTTTTGTTTTGTTTTGTTTTAATGATTAGAGCTTACATGTGCTCATGAAAGTCAAAAATCAGTATCTCAAAATATTAGAATATTTACATTTGAGTTTTAATAAATGACCATCCATACAGTGTAAATTCTGGGTATCTCTTGTTCTTTGAAACCACAATAATGGAGAAGACTGCTGACTTGGCAATGATCCAGAAGACGCACATTGACACCCTCCACAAAGAGGGTAAGTCACAGAGGGTCATTACTGAAAGGTGTGGCTGTTTACAGAGTGCTGTATCAAAGCAAATTAAATCCAAAGTTGACTGGAAGGAAGAATTTGAGTAGGAAAAGATGCACAAGCAACAGGGATGACCGCAAGCTTCAGAATACTGTCAAGCAAAGCTAATTCAAACACTTGGGAGAGCTTCACAAGGAGAGAACTGAAGCTGGAGTCAGTGCATCAAGAGTCACCACGCTCAGACGTCTTCAGGAAAAGGGCTACCAAGCCACTTCTGAACCAGACACAACGTCAGAAGCATCTTACCTGGGCTGTGGAGAAAAACAACTGGACTGTTGTTCAGTGGTCCAAAGTCCTCTTTTCAGATGAAAGTAAATTTTGCATTTCATTTGGAAATCAAGGTCCCAGAGTCTGGATGAAGAGTGGAGAGGCACAGAATCCATGTTGCTTGAAGTCCAGTGTGAAGTTTCCACAGTCTGTGATGATTTGGGCTGCCATGTCTTCTGCTGGTGTTGGTCCACTGTGTTTTCTGAAGTCCACAGTCAACGCAGCCATCTACCAGGAAATTTTAGAGCACTTCATGCTTCCTTCTGTTGACAAGCTTTATGGAGATGCTGATTTCATTTTCTAACAGGACTTGGCACCTGCCCACACTGACAAAGGTACCAAAAGCTGGTTCAATGACCATAGTGTTACTGTGCTTGACTTGCCAGCAAACTCACCAGACCTGAACCCCAGAGAGAATCTATGGGGCACTGTCAAGAGGAAGATGAGAAACAAGAGACCAAAAAAAGCAGATGAGCTGAAGGCCACTGTCAAAGAAACCTGGGCTTCCAGACCACCTCAGCAGTGCCGAATTGAGGCAGTAATTAAAGCAAAAGGAGCCCCTACCAAGTATTGAGTACACACTTTCCAGAAGGCTAACAATTCACTAAAAATGTTTTTTTTTTATTGGTCTTATGAAGTATTCTAATTTGTTGAGAGTGAATTGGTGTGTTTTTGTTAATTGTGAGCCAAAATAAATCACAATTAAAAGAACCAAAGAGTTAAACTACTTCAGTCTGTGTGCATTGAATTTATTTAATACACAAGTTTCAAAGTTTGAGTTGAATTACTGAAATAAATGAACTTTTCCACAACATTCTAATTAATTGAGATGCACCTGTATGTAACCCACACATTGGACTATCATATTTTAATCACTTATTGTGTATGTATTTTTAATAACTATTGAATAGCTTAAGGGTTCATAGCCTTGTTTGGTATGTATGAGTTTGACAAATCATGCTTTAAACTTTTCTTCCAATCAATTCTTTGTCAAATGTATCATATTCTGGTTATAGCAATCACATCCAAAAGTATACTTTGCAAGAGTGTGTAAAGTTCGGACATGTGACTGACCAGATACCACCCCTAACTATGATAATATCTAATTGGTCAACACACCAGTTGGGAGGTGTTCAAAAGCTGAGTTTAAAAACTCAGGACACCATCAAATCTCTCTCTCTCTTCTGCTTCTTGTTCTTTTTGCCACCGCGTTTTGACATTGCTTTTAGCACTCTTTGAGCGTGCTCTGGCCTACATGCCAGCTGCTACTTAACACCACGATGAGAAGAAAAACCACCTAGTCTCGTTTCATCCTTTTATTCTTTTACTTTAGTTTCTTTTCTTTTCTTTTCTGTTGCGAGTGTCGTGTTCTCTGTTTAAGTTTTGCCGCCACACCTTGTCTCAGAGTTCAACTGGAGTCTGTGACTGCCTCAAAACTTCTACCAGCCACAACTCCGCATCTTCAGCCAACGCCCCACCATTGGCTTCCCAAGACTTCACTATGAACGACCACTGAATTGTCAGCCAATCAGCAATCTCGGGAAACCCCCTTTCCTGCAACTAAGACGACAAAAGTGAATCCCTTAACACAAAGGGAACGCAACGCAAGTAACCTCCAGATTCTAACTGAGCTGGTGCATTTAATATAAATTTTAGCCTCATTGAGAAACTCAATGCGAGGGTTAATTAAGTGATTGATGGATGTTCAGGTCTATGCAATAGCACATATTGCTATAAACTTGGGTTTTCACATTTTCATTCTCTAAACTCATCCTTTCCTCGCTGTCTCTTTCTGCAACATGTGTGAATGCGTGTGTTCATGTGTTAGATTAGTTTACATGTCTTAGATTTATCAAATAAAGTTTCATTTATATTGAAAAAAGAAATATCTTGTTTTGTGTTTATAAGTTAATGTCTTAAACTGCTGATAATGTGCTATTTAATAGTCTTTTCACTATATTTTGGATTTTAATATCCATTGCAGAGTTGATGTTATACGGCTCGTTCAGTGAATCGCTGGCCGACTCAGTGATCAGCTGTAAAACAGTGATCATAAATGATTCCCTTTGAGCTAAATTGACCTGTTTCCCTTACATTACATATTACCCTACAAAAATAAAATAATATTAAGTAAAATTAAATAGTCAAACCATGCTTGTATTGGTCGTGCTGGTTTTAGACTCATGTCCTCACATATAAAACACCTGCAACACACAACTAGCTGCGGATACTCTCATATTCAAGTAGCCTCAGTGACAAGTGTGGTCAATGAAGACCTATTGCTTTCAATACCCTGTAGATGGCGATATGACTCATTTTCTAACAGAAATAAACTGCTGCAGAAAAAGTTACATGCAAAATGTAATGAGCAATTGACCATATGCACGGAGCGCTATTTAGAACTTCCGGATAAAGATAAGCCAGCTCGTAATCTTCCGGTGAAGCTCATTTTATATGTCCTAGATATAGGTAGAGACTCTCACAGAAACCTCTCCTGCCTCATTCTCATCAGAAACTGAGAAACAAAATAATTGCAACACCGTAAATAATGATTGAGGATTGATTAATTAATATACAGTTTCATGTTATTAAAGAACATATAATTTTATATGCAGAGTCTGGTAATCCCAGGAAAGTACCCACGTAAGTATAACTGTGCATTTAAATGCTGACAAATAAACACTATCGTAACTGTTTAGGCAGTTATAGGCTAATCTCTTAAATGACGTCTTAATGGTATTCTCGATAATCAATATCTTACCTTCAAAGCCATGAACACATTTTTAAAATCTTATAAAGTTTTAAGGCATTTATTATTTCTCAACTCTGTGTGGTAAAATTCCCATTATTAAAGGTTAATTTTTCATTCATGAAGACGTATGAAGAAATATGCTAAAACGTGTCTCCGTGAAATAATAGACTTTTTAAGATGAAAATGAAATTACCGTTAAAACCAAGCGATGGAAGTATAGGATCACTCATTAGCTGCAGCTGCCATTTCAACTTAGATTTTCACGTCTTTTGATTTATTATAAAATAAATATTATAACAAATTTAGTAGGCTACTTTGTTGCACTGAAGTATAAAGAATAGCAAGTGCAGGCCTATAATGCTGAATTATTTAAATACCTACTATATAATCAAATACAAATTGAATAAGTTGGTATAACAATTAAATAATGCATTCAGTATTTTGAAATGTTTAGATTTAATTTAAATAACTAGGCTACATAGTTTAAGTTTTATCCAACACAGACCTGTAGTTTTGTTAGTCTGAATTTAGTCTGAATTACTTAATGCGCAGCTTTATTTTGACATCGGCTCGTCAGGTGATTCATTCCGTTGCCGCTGTCAGTCATATGACTTGCGGCATGATTTAATGGATTCCCTCGCGTAAGTTTAACATTCGCATTTTGTCATTCCTGAAACGGAATATGTGGACGTTTGGTCATCTTAGACAAACAAAACTTTTCTCCTAATTGTGAATGGATTATGTAGAGAAACCGAGTAAAGGACGCTCGTCTTACCACACAGTACACTTGACCGGAAATGAATGAGCTGGCTTATCTACAACTAGGAAGTAACCGTGCATAAGGTCAATTGTATTATTCATTACAAAAGTAGTGTTACAATCAGCCTTCCTGTTTTAAATCATAATTTAAATGATAACGTTGCGTGAACAGTAATGCCAGTGTTGTGACGTATCTGCTGTAATCCACCTCATCAGACAATTATCAGGAAAGTTGTACTGAAGCTCGTATCCCAGTAAAAAGAGTCTATCGACGCCCTGGAAATGTTTCTTTCCCCTTCAAAAAACTTGCTTTGTTGAACAATTCAAACCTAGATGCCAGTGAATGACATAACAGAGTTTTCCGGTATTTTGGTGCAGATGTGTGAATGGTGTTTTACAGATAAAAAGACAGAAAGCTGTTGCTTGTGTCAGCAGCAGATATGGTAGATTTGCCAAGGCAAGACAGCAGTTCACTGTGTTCAGTGTGTGAAAGCGGATGTTGACAACATTTTGACTGAATTTCCTGCTTTGTGAAAATTTCCCCATGAAAAAAAAAAAGAAATATATTAAAGCTACTAACACTGGTGTTTTGTGTAAATCATAGAGTTGTTCTCACAGTAGCAGAAGTGCAGTAGTCCCGGAGTAAGATGATCCAAACATTTTCATACATATAATCATGATTAACATGGCAGTGGCTATTTGCATTAAGTGTAAATAGCAATTAGATTCTATTTAGACTAAGTGTAAATAGCAATTAGATTCTATTTAGACTAAGTGTAAATAGCAATTAGATTCTATTTAGACTAAGTGCAAATAGCATATTTTCTTGGCGATAGATGCTATTTACACTAAGTGCAGATAGCAATGGATTCTATTTACACTGTTAAAATAGCAAGATTTTCTGCTATTTATACTAGTTATTGCAAATAGTGGCAATTATCTGTACCTTAGTATTGTAGTACATTTTAAAACAGTACGCAATAAGAACGTATTGAGTGCAAATTATAATTTCAATTCAAATTATTAAATGGATACCACTTTATTGGGACAATAAAGCCCTCCCTACACCTACCCTAACCCTGCCTGATGCTTTATTTTTAAATTTTTTAAATTATTTCCTTTATTTTTATTGAAAATAAATGCCTTTCCGATAAGATGTGAGGTTTGAAAAGGGAGAAAAAAAAGTTTGGAAAAAGGCAGGTTCGATCTCGGGTCGATCGCGTCAAAAAGCACATGCTTTACCCCCTACAGTGTTTTCAGTGTTGACTATCCCGATCACATGTTGGTGGGCAGAGTTAGTATAAATAGCCTCTGCTAACAAGGCGGGCAATTTGCACTTAGTGTAAATAGACACTCCGTAGTATATTTACAAAGACAGAGTTAATCTGAATCACTCACCTAATGAGCACTTCAAGATTTCAGACAGGCCAAATTAAATTAACAAATACAAACAGAAAGAGGAAACTTTGCCTCCTCACTTCAGAAGTCCACCACAAACCATTGGCTTGCATGAGTTGACAATTAACACACAGGTGAGGAGCAATGGGAAAACAGTGGTGCCGCTACAACATCTATGTTATTCTATATACATACTGTACTATCTCTCGCTCTCTCACACACACACACACACACACACACACACACACACACACACACACACACACACACACACACACACACACACACACACACACACACACACACACAGAGACAGTGGTGGACTGTTGAGGAGCGGATTCTGTGGCACAAGAAGTGGTAACAAATAATAACAAATCCTAATTCATCTTTATAGCAGCTCTAGTCAGTTCAGTGTTGATTCAGTTCAATAACTGTAAATGCAATTCAGCTATAAAGCAGCTCTACAGAAGATACCATTCAAATTTAGCTCAGTTCAAGAAGTGAGCTGGCTGAACAGTAGATCAGGGGTTCCCAACCACATTCCTGGAAAACACTTCCAGCACTGCACATTACACCTGTCTCCCTAATCAAACACACCTGATCAGATCATCAGCTCATTAGGAGAGAGATCCATGAACTGAACCAAGTGTGTCAGATAAGAGAACCACTGGAGAACCACTGCCATAGAGAACCTTGGAGAACCTCCTCATAACTGGGATAACAGGTTGTTTCCCGTTGATGACCCAGCGTTTAAAAATAATAGAAATCCAATTTATATTTGAAAAAAAAACAAACAAAAAAAACATCAACATTTAATTGATATCTGTTGAAAATGTGAAAGACGTTTCCCCGTCTTTTCTAATGAAGCGTTTTCTGAGCCGCTGGTTGATGTCATGATCACGGCTGGTTCTGACTGAAACTCTGTCAATGAACACTCACACTCAGTATCAGTGAAAGAGCAGAAGGGCAGAATTAATAGACGTTCCTCAAGAGCTTCCATTTTTGCAGCTAAAGGGCAAAAAGTTCCAGAAATAAATCCATGCAGCAGAAATAAAAGGGCAACAAGTATGTAATATTTTAAGATTTATGCCAGTTCTCTGTGAAGTCTACTTTCTGCTGCCACTGCATTATTCTGACACTCCTAAAGCATTACATTTTAAGATGCTGATTTTCTCATAACTGCAGTGTTCTGCGTGAACAACAAAATTGTGTCTAATTGTGGAACGCTGAAGGTTCTAGCGCAGCTGATGTTTCTTCGTGTATTACAGTGTGTTTCACTTTGAAGCGGCACATTACACAGCAAATGCTGCATTAGTTCATCACCAGAAATATCCAAACATTTACCTGACTTGAATGCATTTATTCATGATTCTAAACACTAAACTCTTGGGGTGATCATTTAAAAAAAAAACACAGCAACACTTTCATGTGAGAAAAGAGATTAGAAATCTTACCTTGCCGACATACAGAGGATCAGTGCCTGTGTATTCCTCAAGCACAAAGAACTGATTCCAAACCCAGTTTCGTTTCTGTCTTTGCAGGGCATCCCATGAATGTTTGGGGTCATGGTGGGGTCTGTCATGGGCCCCGTCAGCAGATCTCGGTCCCCAGAGATGAACAGTGAGGAGCCAGACAGCGCTGCATATGAGAAAACTCATCTGGGCCACGTAACAAATCACCACGGTGGATTTGAGAAACAAAACAAAAACCCAAAAGTTCTGAAATATCACAGAAAACGCCGAGAATGAAACGTCAAAGCCTTGCCGTTTGGGTTTTTTCCAAAGTTTCTGATGCTCAGAACACAAAATCCTTGAGCTGTGATTATAATGAGATCATTCTGAAGGACGATTTGCTCACAGTTCTTCTTCATGAGGAGGTACTAATACCTGTCAGAGAAAGACAGAGATAAAACAGGGGTGAGAGGATCTGCCAGCAACTGATGTAGACTTTCTGAGGAAAAGCTGTGTGGCAAAGCAAATCACCGCTGTGAAGCTATGCTGCTGGGATTGGATAGCAGGGTGTTGCTAAAAAATCATTTTTATGTTGCTATACGATTGCCAGGGTTAAACAGTAGTAATATCTCACCTTCAACCAGCCAAATGGTTTCAGATATCATGTCTGAAGCACAGGTCGAGAGCTGGAGTTTCAAACACACACCTTTGCAATCCTGTTTGTGAATGTTCATTGGGACTATGGATTCAGGAAACACTGAATCGTTAAAATATGTTGATAACGACGAAACTTGTGACTATAGTTGTCTAACAATGCTTTTGGGATACACACCCCAGGGCAGTCATTTTCGTTAGTTACCTTGGCATGAGCTATTGCAAGCTATTAGATCAGACATAAGGTTAATTTTTGATTGTTATCATTTTTGCTTAATTCAAGTTTTATCTACATAATGCAAATGTATTTGAATAGAGCTTAATTAATTTGTAGAAATATCGTATTAGTGAAATTGAAATAGGTTTACAATGTATTTGCTGCTGAATACTGGAATAAGAATGCAACTTCCAAAGAGTACAGAAAGTCAGAGCGTCCTCACTGTCCTTCAGCTCAATATACATCACATTAACAATCAACACACAACATACAGGCTGTTGTTAGATCTGAAAGGAACATGATGAGACACACACACACACAGGTTGTGAGTGGAAAGGCCAGAGAATCGACTGTTAGGAATATCAATTAGGAGCAGCTCAGCACCTTTCTGCGGATTCTCAAAGAGTCTCATGTGAAAGATCACAGTCATCTGCGGGAAATTCAGTGAACCAGTATGAATTCTAACACTGGTCTAGCTGGTGGAGCAGCACGGTAGTGTGAACAGGAGCTGGTGAGGATCATCAGGATGGGCTTCTGGTGAAACTGGTTGACCAGCATTACCAGGTTTAGTTTAGTAGGACAGCTGTCTGTATGCAAGCAAGCAGCATTGTGGTGCTGTTTTTGCTTGTGTATTTCTACATTTAAAACATTAATGATTGAAGGAAAGAGCTATGACATTAAAACATAATATATATGTAAATACAATTCTATGTAAGTATAATTATATTATTAATCAATGTCATCTGGAGATTTAGAGTTAGAACTGGTAATACATGAATCTCAGTTTTTTCATGAGACAAAATAATGAACAGTAATGTTACTACAATTGTGTCTTGCATTGTAATACATGCCGTATAATGCATACGGTGCTCTGTTTTACATGCACACTGCTTTACAAAGAAATGTCAAAATGTTTCATATTTATTTTATTTAAATTTGATATTTTCAGGTAATCGTGTTTAAGGTAAACTATGTAGTGAATGAAAAATAAAATGGCATGAGTCTTGTGGAAGAACATTGTTTTGGATGTGTTTTACATGCATATAAATAAACTTTAGAATTGATACATAAAGCTTTTCAAATGACTAAGCTTGTATATTTTCTTTTAAGCTGGTTATGAACCTAAAGAAGTTAAAAGCTAAATGAATTTGGATCATCACTGATTTGACTCAGGTTTAAGCGGTGTTGACAGTTTTTTTTTTAAATTAATTAATGTATTATTATTATTATTATTTATCCCCATCTAGCGCTTTCACAAACAAGATCTGAGGCTGTCTCTGCAATGCTTTGGCACAATGACTTTATATGTGCAATATATGTAACTGTCCCCTAATCAGTTTGTGACAAAGTCACCAACTGATCAAAAGTCAAATGCAATTTGTATTCCTCTGCTAGTAATTCTGCTTTTATTGGAAAGAAAACCCAATTAAATCATGTCTGGAATGCCATATTCAAACAAACAAGGTTGGTGTGTTTGGCCCTGTAATTGTGGCCTGCAGCTATATTTAAAATGCCTTCAGACGTGAGCATTTTAGCTCTGACTGTGGTGCTTACAAGCATGTTGGTTTACTCAGTAAAGCACTCTCTGTTTGGCTCTGCTGTGTCACCTGTAGCTGGACCTCATCACCTCCTGACATCATCCCGTCACACACACACACCTGCTGCTATCTGAGGTGTGTTTCGCTCCTCTGACAGCTCCACAAACACAATAAAGTCTCATTCACTCCATGTCTCAGTAAGTCAAGGAATCTGCCAAAACAAGCAGAAGATCAGACTGCAGGTCAGCTTCAGTTTCTACATCAAAGTCATCCTCAAAAATTCCTGCAAGGAAAGGCTGGAAGGCATTTGCTCTGGTCTGTTTCTGCCGTGTCTCAGCTCTTCTCTGTGGGCAGGTGCCGGTGATAGAGATAATTGCTCCAGCATGCTGAGCGTCTGCTCTTCCCACTCGCAGCGTCTCTCGCCTCAGGCTAAATGAACAGCGCTCGCCCAGAGCTTGCTGTGAAACGCTGCTGTCTCCTTCAGTCTTCTGCTCTTCGTCCTGCTTAGCAGAGTGATTACTGCAGGGTGATAATTAACACACATTATCGAATAGTGCTTCACACACACAGATTTATTTTCTGTCATTTTTGGGACTTTCCAGTCACCTTCATTTATACAGCACAATACAGACCGTTTCAAAGCAGCTTCACAATAATAACAAATCCTAATTCAGCTTTATAGCAGCTCTAGTCAGTTCAGTGTGGATTCAGTTCAATAACTGTAAATGCAATTCAGCTATAAAGCAGCTCTACAGAAGATACCATTCAAATTTAGCTCAGTTCAAGTTTTATTCACGTCAGATAGTGTCACTGCAGTTGATAATCGATAATCAGTGAATATTAAGTGTCTTTTAGACCCAACTAAGCAAGCCAAAGGTGACAGATTGTGATTTCTATGGTTCTGAGTATTGAGACGTGACACCTGTGATCGATCATGATTATGTGACCAAACGATCAGATGAGACAGGATGCTTATTATAACTATTTACAAACTTGACTATGTAGTAAAAGCATGATGAGCCCTGAACCGCAGTCGAGCCGTCCGTGATGAAAATGGTTTTGTATCAAAGGGGACATGGATGCATTTAACCTGCAGTTACAGATGCATAAATAGGCCCAATGTTTTATTTTTTTAACATAAAACATTGAATACTGATATTTGAAATAATTTAAAACATGAAAAAAATAGTTGAAATGTGAAATTAAAACCGCCAGTAGGTGGCAGCAAGTGACTGTTAATGAGTGAGTCATTGAGATTCAACCGATTCATTCAAAACGGCTGATTCATTCAGGAACAAAGCATTTGACTGTGTTAATGAGTGAATAACGGAATCATTTATTGAACTGATTCATTCAAAAAGCTGATTCATTCAATAAGTAAACACGGTGCGTTTCTCGGAGACGCAAAACGGTGCTTTCATATTTGTTTGGAACTATGTAAGTCACTTAATAAATCATGCGTGCACTCTCTGTGTGTGATTTGATGATAAAGCCTACTTGATAAACAGATCGCACATCAGTACAACAACACTTACCATATTATCGCAGAAGATATACTGTATATCGCAGACCCCCGACTTTGACTGGAAAATGAAATCGACCGCTGTTGTGTGAGCACTTGTTTGCACACGAGGAAAGGTGCTTTTTAGGAGTCTAACTTGCAAATGCTAGACCACTGATTCGTCAATCCTGCTTTCTTGCGGTCTGTGTTCTTCTGACTTTATTTTGCAGTAAGTAACAAATACGCTTCAGGGAAATGTATCGGAGTAAAAGAATACATTTTAATTAGGAAATGTAGTGGGGTAAAAGTGAAAGTTGGCTGAAATGTAAAAACTGAAGTAAAGTACAGATATTCCCAAAAAATACTTAAGTAGCCTATAACGAAGTATTATTTCTTCAATACATTACACCGCTGTTATTAAGACAATTATGGAAATCTGCAGGAAGAGCAGAGAGATGTGCTGCTGCCGATGCTTTCAGTGAGTTCAAAACCTTCATTTAACAAAACATGACCGCCGAAAGTTTGAGTTCACCCTCTTCTTATGAACAAACATACAAACAAATAACTTTTGATTTCTACTGCTTCTGTACCACTCTAGCTATTCTTTTAATTTTCCAATGAAATACTGAGAATGTTGCTGATCCCAGTATGCTTGAGATGTTCTGTGTGTAATTCTCTTTGACTCAGAGCATCTGCTAAATGACTAAATGACAACTGGATTCAACAGGGGTTTTGAGATGTTTTAAAAGTAGAGCTATTTTTAACCTGACATCATCTTAAAATAGTGGTGCTAATAACACAAAATGTCCATAAATACTGTGAGGTGATGCAGAACGTCCTCCTGAAATGGTCAGCATTGACTGTGCACTGACCAACAGCTAAATATAGTTCAATCTGAATTCACTTCTGATCCTGTCACGTTCTGTCTGAATGGACACTTCTGGCCAGAATAAGCTACAAAAGGGCTTTCACAGTTGAAATTGTTAACCCTGGCTAAATGGAATCTGTGTTATCTTACTTTGTTATCTTATCTTTCATAAGCTGCCGTTTCACACTGCACATTCCGGGTTAAAGCCCTTATTTACATATTTGCGGTGTCAGTGTCACTGATTGGATGAACGCAGCATGTGTAGAATGAATTAGTCTCTTCAAGTCATGTGTTTTCCGTCACCATTTGACATTTTCTCCTCAAACACTGAAAAGACTGTTTATACAGTGTGCGGTGTCCAAAGCATGTGGATTCAAGGCACACGATTGGATGTCTGTTGCTAAGCATCTAGCTGTAACATTCTAACACCACTCCGCTTCACACCGTACAAGGTTGGCACCGCAGTGCGGGGTTAACACCACTGAGCAGTGCTAACAGTGCTACAGAGAACGGTTTCATAACCCTGCATGAAAAGCTGTGCTAACCCCTCTACTAAATTACATGTGTGAAGCATTCCTTCACCCGGGGTTAAAAGGGGTGTTTGAAACAACAATAACCTAGGGTTAAGCGCAGTGTGAAAAGTCCTAAAGTGGACTTCATGCTGACAGTCAGAAGTCTGCCTTTGCGAAATTGATAAACTGTGCATGTGCTTATTTAGTGCATGTCATTCTGCATTACTGCATAATAAAGTCATGCTAAAGGAATGTGTTGTGAATGAATGTCTAAAACTCTATACCTTTAATGCCTTACACATAGTTTTTAAGGTGAACAAATGTTTGATAGACTCAAGATCACATCAGGGACTGTATATCGGTCTGAAACTACATTTATGGGAAGTGGCTTATCTTAAGATGGAGTGACCATTGAAAACTACACGTATAATCCACAAATATCTGCTTTCTTTTCAAACTTTTGACTATATGTTTTTTTTTTGTCAAAGTGTTTAATCCAAATTAATTTTAAATCAGATTCAAACTGCTTGTTAATCTTGATCGCTTCTATCAAACTATTCATTCTCAGAGAAGAAATCATAATAATATTTTGTGTAAATCTGGTATACAGATTTAACAGTACTGCTAAAAACACACAAAACCAACAACATTTTTAATAATTGTTTGAGCTCCCTGGATCCAAATTTCAATGCACAGGGTTGAATTTTGCAAAGCATTATAACGCACTGCTCATGTAGTGCTGGTGGATCAGGAACATGAAGCATTCAGCATGATTGACGTCTGTCAGATGCTCATCATCCGCTCCTGACACACATTCAGCTGCATTATATCTGAACTTTTCATACTGAGAGCAAATACCTCAAAATAAATTCTTTCCTCAGTGCTGACAGAGACCAAAGGCTAAACTCACTCAGACCTGGGCCCTCATTTATCAACAGTGCATGCACACAGATGTGTGCGTAATGTGCATGCACACAGATGTTTCACGCAAAGTGTGGGATTTACCAACTTGTACTTATAAGTAGGACTGTGTGTGAATATAAGCACAACTCTGAGCATGCTTACACAGAGAATCTAGTGGCAGAAAGGTGATGCTACAAAAAGAAAGTGCCGCCGCATGTGTCCTGTGTGCTTTAATTGCAAATGCTCAATTAATAATTTTATATCTAAACATTTTTGCAATTAGTGTGAAAAGCTATAAAGGACAGTTGGGAAGTCGATTTGAAATGTAGTTACACGGTCATGGCTGATCTCACTTTGCTGGAAGATTTGGCAAACGCAAACCACACGCTGCACAGAGAACACGTTTTTGAAAGAGCGCGCTGATCTGTTTAATGAGAGCACAGAATGGCTTCTCTGTCGGTACCGCTTTATTTTCCATGACTTTGGTGAGGATGTATACATTCACGTGATAATAAAGGGAGGTGTCGTCGCCAAATATGGTTAAATGGAGGCGTTTCTGAATGCAAATCACCACGAACATGAACGAGCATGGTGCTTAAGAACATGTGGGATTTATCAACAATGATTACACACTGGTGTGTGTAAGAACCACATGTGCACGTTTGATAAATACAGATTTTTTTTTTGTACTTACGCACATTCTAAATTTCATTTGTAGGACAAAACATAGAACCTTTTCTATGCACTCTTGATAAATGATGGCCCAGGAGTTTGACTAGAAGCAGTGAAACTACGAAGCATTTCAGTTACAGTGAGGGAAAAAATTATTTGATCCCATGCTGATTTTGAACATTTGCCCACTGACAAAGAAATGATCAGTCTATAATTTTAATGGTAGGTTTATTTGAACAGTGAGAGACAGAATAACAACAAAAAAAAATTCAGAAAAACGCATTTCAAAAAAGTTATAAATTGATTTGCATTTTAATGAGTCAAATAAGTATCTGACCCCTTCGCAAAACATGACTTAGTACTTGGTGGCAAAATCCTTGTTTTTCAGTCGTTTCTTGTAGTTGGCCACCAGGTTTGCACACATCTCAGGAGGGATTTTGTTCCACTCCTCTTTGCAGATCCTCTCCAAGTCATTAAGGTTTCGAGGCTGACGTTTCGCAACTCGAACCTTCAGCTCCCTCCACAGATTTTCTATGGGATTAAGGTCTGGAGATTGGCTAGGCCAGTCCAGGACCTTAATGTGCTTCCTCTTGAGCCACTCCTTTGTTGCCTTGGCCGTGTATTTTGGGTCATTGTCATGCTGGAATACCCATCCACGACCCATTTTCAATGCCCTGGCTGGCTTCAATGCCCTGGCCCTGACAGTACATGGCCCCGTCCATCGTCCCTTTGATGCGGTGCAGTTGTCCTGTCCCCTTAGCAGAAAAACACCCCCAAAGCATAATGTTCCACCTCCATGTTTGATGGTGGGGATGGTGTTCTTGGGTCATAGGCAGCTTTCCTCCTCCTCCAAACACGGCGAGTTGAGTTGATGCCAAAGAGCTTGATTTTGGTCTCATCTGACGACAACACTTTCACACAATTCTCATCTGAATCATTGGCAAACTTGAGACGGGCCTGTACATGTGCTTTCTTGAGCAGGGGGACCTTGCGGGGCGCTGCAGGATTTCAGTCCAATTGTGTGTTACCAGTTGTTTTCATTCAAGATTCTATACAAGTATAGTGAAATTTGAGCAATCCTAACAGTGCAGTCACATGTAACTTAAACATCTGCAATACAGACAAAAAAAGTACTATACAAGACAAACAATACACAAAACCAATACAAACAAGGCGATAGCGCAAAATTAAGTCTTATCTGCAATACAGTCAGCGATAAACGGTATGCTGTTAACGATACAATACAAAGACAATACAAACAAGCCTTGTTAAATATTGTATTGCACATATTTCCATCCTCTCACCTCCTTGGTGAATGTGTTGAAAAGTGAAAGTGAAATCGTAAAAATAGCATGCATACAGCGCTATTATATATAGGCGCTATAGGCACTGGCCCTGCATGACACACATGTCCAGAGGAAACTAAATTTAAGGGTAAGAACTGGTAGAAATAGCTCTTTAACATGACATCTGCACGTTAAACATAAACTTTGCGCATTGCATTTATATTCTAGGCTCTTCTGCAGAGTTTGATCTTTTAATATCTATGTGTTAATGCATAAGCCATGTTATGTTCAAAATTATCCACTTCGATTATGGTGCCATTGTCTTAGAAGTATAATGTGTATGACAAGTGAAATGTGAGAGAAAACTGATTTTTCCTGTTTTTTGTTAGATTTTCACATACTTTTCCACTCCACTGCACTACCTTTGCGCTCTCATTTTGCATTCTTTGCAGTATCTCAAGCATGACACTGTGCTCTAAAAATGTAGCACTCAAATCAAAAGGAAGAAAATGTTAAAAGTTTAAGAGAAGAGACCTTGCATTTTTTTTTTTCAAAATTCCATTGCCACATCTTGTGATTTTCAAAGCAAAAACATGTTCTGTGTGATTTGTGAATGTTTCGTTTTGGTGCATGTCCCTTTAAATGCTAATGAGCTCTGCTGACCCCAGCCCTCTCTTCCATGCGGTAATGAGCCATTCTCTGAGACTGTAAATTTTAGCTGCATTTGTTGTGGAACTTTCTAACTAGACCATTATTAGGAAAGGCGATTTGCAAAGATTCACCTTCTGTAGGTGAAGCTGGATCACAATAGATTCTCGTGAACATAGACACATTTATGTAGATCAGGGGAGCATTCCTTTCAAAATTAAATGTAATCCACTGCGTCTTCGGTGGCTCAGATGTCAGGAGTAAATGATGACTGATATTTTCATTATTACATCCAACAGCAAAACTCCTCAGTCGCTTAGGAGCCATTCTTGTCTACACCTTCTCTGGCAGTGAAACAATGGCGGACTGTTTACAGCTCACTCAGGGCAGGTCTGTGATAAAACACCAATGTCAATCAACAATCGTGGGAGCGACCTGTGTGACATCACAGAGCCAAGAATCCGTGAATGGCTTGATCTGAGAAAGGGGTAATTATATATGGGGATTAAAAAAAAAAAAAAACACTGGGTGGAATTTTATCATTATAGGGTGGTTGTGTACACACTCTGCCAACACACATTTCAGTTAAAACAACATGTAAATGTTGCATCCGATGACCCCTTTAGAATGTTCTGTGATTGGGCCCACCAAAGGGGTGGGGCCCCACACACTGTGAGGGCTGCAGGGATGTCCTGCACACGCACATACACATTATACACACACACACTGAGGAATTTTCAGAATGTGAACAGATCTGAGAAAAAAATGAAAAAGGAAAGAGGAAGACAGATTCCTGCATTTATTTAACATATGACACATGAAGCGGTGTGGTCAGAAAGATGGACAGTGAGATGGACAGTGTAATGCACACAGTTAATGGACAGTGTCATAGACAGCATGATGCACAGTGTGATGGACAGTGTCATGGACAGTGTGACGGTCAATGGAGAGTGAAATAGCGGACAGTGTGATGGACAGTGTGACAGTCAGTGAGATAGCAAACAGTGGGATGGACAGTGTGACGTCAGTGTGATGGACAGTGTGATGGACAGTGTCATGGACAGTGTGACGGTCAATGGAGAGTGAAATAGCGGACAGTGTGATGGACAGTGTGACAGTCAGTGAGATAGCAAACAGTGGGATGGACAGTGTGACGTCAGTGTGATGGACAGTGTGACAGTCAGTGAGATAGCAAACAGTGGGATGGACAGTGCGATGCATATTGAGGACTGCCAGTGTGACAGGCAGTGTGATGGACAGTGAGATGTTGGACAGTGTGATGGACAGCGTGACAGTCAGTGTGATGGACAGTGAGATGGTGGACAGTATGATGGACAGTGTGACGTCAGTTTGATGGACAGTGTGACAGTCAGTGAGATAGCAAACAGTGGGATGGACAGTGAGATGGTGGACAGTTTGATGGACGGTGAGATGGTGGACAGTATGATGGACAGTGTGACGTCAGTTTGATGGACAGTGAGATGGTGGACAGTATGATGGACAGTGTGACGTCAGTTTGATGGACAGTGTGACAGTCAGTGAGATAGCAAACAGTGGGATGGACAGTGAGATGGTGGACAGTGTGATGGACAGTGTGACGTCAGTTTGATGGACAGTGTGACAGTCAGTGTGATGGACAGTGAGATGGTGGACAGTGTGACAGTCAGTGAGATAGCAAACAGTGGGATGGACAGTGTGATGCATAGTGAGATGGTCAGTATGATGGACAGTGTGGTGGACAGTGTGACATCAGTTAGATGCACAGTGTGACAGTCAGTGTGATGGACAGTGTGATGGTCAGTGAGATGGTCAGTGTGAGGGACAGTGAAATGCAAAGTGTGATGGATAGTGAGATAGACAATGAGATGGTCAGTTTTAAAGACAATAATATGCACATTAAGATGAACAATGAGATGGTCAGTTTTAAAGACAATAATATGCACATTGAGGTGGACAGTGTGATGGTCAGTGAGATGGTTAGTGTGATGACCAGTGTTGGGTGTAACGCATTACAAGTAACACGAGTTACGTAATCAGATTACTTTTTTCAAGTAACTAGTAAAAATAACACATTACTTTTTTAATTTTCACAATTAATTTTTAATTTTCTTTTTTAATGTTCACAGAGGCGTGAACATGATGTTACTGTAGTTCTAGACTAAATGTGAATGTGCATTAATTCACCTCACTGGCAAAAAAACAGATTCAGTATTCATCAAAATGAATTAAAACAGTGAAATGCAAAATCAGAATATGAGGCAAACCTGCAATATGTTAAATATGTTAAATAACACAAATGTATCTAATCCCATTTTATTAACCAATGTCTTTGCTGCTGACCTTTTGATGATCCAGTTCAACCATACTAATAAGCAAAAATTACTTTAGATAAACTAACAATTGTGCTTCATTGTTTTTTAGTGTTGAAGAGTGTTGAACCTTCTTCCCCTGTGTTCTACTGTTACAGTACAGATGTTAATTTACTTTTCCTTTCGCCTGAGGTTTATTCATTACACTTTTTGGTGTGAAAGGGCTTTTACATTTTCTATAAATATAACTTTTTATATTAAAAACAAACAATCATGCCCTGCTCATATTTAAAAAGTAACGCGAAAGTAACGCAAAAGTAACATAATACATTACTTTCCATAAAATGTTACTAAGTAACGTAATTAGTTACTTTTTTTAGGGAGTAACGCAATATTGTAATGCATTACTTTTAAAAGTAACTTTCCCCAACACTGGTGATGTCAGTGTGAGGGACAGTATGATGGCCAGTGTGATGTCAGTGTGAGGGACAGTATGATGGACAGTATGATGGCCAGTGTGATGTCAGTGTGAGGGACAGTGAATGCTGAGACTCAAACTCCCACAGAATGAACAGCAGCAGTAGCAAATATCCAGCAGGACCGCTCAGATGTTTTAGGAGCCATCAGTCTTATCGGTCTTTTTGATTTGCAGCAGAATCTAATTCTATCACATGTCCTCCAATTTAATTTTGCAATACAATATTTGTAATTTCTTGAGTTTCAGCTTGCTCTTTTCTATTGCTTCTGTTGCATTAATAGGATACACCGCTCAAATATCACATGTATAACGAGAAAAAAGGGAGAATCTGCACCTGTGCCTTTGCTATTACAGGCACTGAAGTTCATGAAACATCTCAGAAACTCTGACTGAGAAACGACAAATGCATCTGAAATTACCACAAAGAACAACAGAGGAGATAAAAATAATGAAACACTTTACTATATCTCTCTAGCATGACATTAAGACCATTCATCATACTTAGAATAAAGTTGTTTTTAGCATCTTATCTTTTATTTTTGTTTTTCTTTATGCTGTTAGTAAAGGTCACATGCTTAAGGGATCCTGGGAAACTAAAATACATAAGGAACCCTATTGAAAAACTGTATTATTTAATTTATTGTTCAAAAGTGAGAGTAAAGACAATTATAATGTTACAAACGATTTCTATTTCAAACAAACACTGTTCTTTTGATTCTTTCTATTCATAAAAGAATCCTGAAAAAAAGTATCATGAATGTTTCAAAACTACACTAAATACACTCTTCCATTTGGTGAATCCCTGTTGTTTCAGTAAAGGTAAATAGGGAAGGCCGTTATGATCCGTCCTGCTTTTTTACTTTTAGGTGAAAGATTGAGGTAGATTTTATTAATGACTTGGGATATATTATTTATCATTAGTCCAAATGGATCTGGAATGATGATCCTTGACCTTGAGTTTTTCAATCAACACATGAAATAGAATAAACTAATAATTATCCAAATTGTTTACCATAAAACAATTAGCATACAGAATCACAAACTGTCATGCAGAGACATTTCAGCTATGCTGTGATAGAAATAAATGGATTGTATAGGTATTCATTACTTGATTGGTTGTCCATGTTCAGTATTAAAGAATAAAATCAATATTAACTATTCACAAAACAGTATTTTGTCTCAACTTATTAATCAAATCAGATCTTACTGAATAAAACCCATTTCTTACACAGGAACAACTTTTTTTTAAGAGGACACTACATGCAGAAAAGACGTTAACCAAACAAGAATGCAGTGAATAAGTACAAACAAAAATGTTTTATTCAAATTGAGCAACTTTTACACTCTAATTATATCTGATGCACTTATTCCATGGGGGAAAACATCAAACCAGGAGAACCTTTTTTTTTTTTCTTTCTTTTTTTTTTCAGTGAGTAGATAATTTCTCAGACAGAATTATCAGTTGAAGGTAAATTGTCTTTGTGAGACTTGAATTAACAGACTAAAGAGAGAGCGGGCGATTTCAGCCAAAGACACAATAATTAATGGCTAATTTGTAGCAACAAATATTAATTATTATTATTAATTATATTGTTATTACTATTTGGAAGCTGCATTCAGAATCCATTTAGTGCAAAAATCTGCCCTGTCCATCTGGATAGGCTTTATTTCTGATTCATTTGTAGTGTCTAAAAAGGGATAAAATGGTGAGGGGAAAAACTGACTACAATTATAATACATAACAGATACAAGACGTTTGCATTTAAATAGTTACAGTTTACATATTTTACTATTCATATTAAATGTTCATGATCCTACTTATCAAGAATTTTGCTAAACTGCATTTGTAAATGACTTTATTAATAAAAAGTACTATATAATATTTAGAACAAAAGAATCTAATATTTAGAATCTTAACATACTGTGAGATTAATTCACATTCGTTATCAAACATAACAGTTGTTCCAAAGAAACTATAGCACTCACACCTCACCCACCCATCAATCAATCAGTGAGAAACAGAGAAAATAATTCAGCCCATGAACATGAAATAAAGCATATTATAATATATCATAGTGTTTGAACCACAAATCCATCTCAAACATCTGAAGGGACAAAAAAGTCAGTGGTACTGAGTCCTATATTAGATTTGGATGGGTGTGAAAGATCATGATCGCTCCAGCCCATTCACGTTCTTGTTAAACTGAGTTTTGAAGACAAAATTTAAAGCCATATGTTTTCTTTTTGTTTCTTTCTGGATGTGAATGTCTGCCAGCAGAACCATAGACCCGTTATAATTATTCATCACAAACACACGCAGAACACTCACCGAATGAGGAGAAATAGCCGCAGGTGTCATCAGAAGTGTTCGGGTTCATTTGATGCGTGTTGAAGCTCCGCTCAAGTCGAGATGTGAGAGAGAGACGAGTCAAATCCTCTCCTGCTCTTGATGCTGCGGCACGCATGGAGACGGAGACTGAGACTGAGCAAGAGGAAGAGCAAGAGCGCGCGTGCGTGTGTGTGTGTGTGTGTGTGTGTGTGTGTGTGTCTCTCTCTCTCTCTCTCTGTGTATGTGTGTGTGTCTCTCTCTTTCTCGTGCCAGCAGTGTGGTGAGAGATTCTTTTCTATAACTTTCTTTGTTTCACCCAACAAGCACTAAAGTTTCCCACCTTTTGTATCTGATGAAGTTCACTATGACTCTTATTCTTTAAAGCCGCACTCGGCTGTGAACATCCTGCTTTGAAACACACTGCATCTTTCTGAAGGTCAGTTTTTATGCTGGAATCTCCTGATAGGTGCAGTACACAGTTTTTTGGTGAAACGTGAGAGCAGATCATACAGTATATTCTGTAGTGTAAACATGGCCATAGACAGGGATTGAGAAATATCGAGATCCAAACCTAAGCTTGCAAGGTGGTCATTGTTGACTCAAAAAAAGTCATAAAACAATAAAAACATAGCGTTTCATTAGGGGGTTTGGAATGACAAAATATGAATAAGTGAATGATTACAGAATGATAACAAAACTTTTATTTTTAGCTAAACTATCTCTTTACATTTTAAGTACATCCCATAGACATACCAAAAACACTTCTGGTTTTCTTGATAAAAAGGGGGGAAAGAAGGAATGAAAAGGAGGGAAAAAAAAAATATTTTAATAGGCTAAATGTCTGTCATAATCAACCTTTTAAAATACTTGTCAAAGTCACACATTTCACAATTTTTGAAATGCTAATACAAATCATCGACAATATACATTCATTTGTAATCGTATGCCTAATATGATGACAACGGTTTGCATCCCTGTCCCTTCAAGCTAATACTTGAGTCATTACTACTGGGTTACCATGATCTTCACTTTAGAATGAATTACACCTTACACTTACTGATTCATTAATCAAAGTTTCTTGTTAGTTATTAGTAATTACTAGAGTGCTTGTGTTACTCACGTGTTCCTGTGTAATTATTCATTAATGAAGGAACGGTATTCTAAAGTGTTACCATATCATCTTATTAATTATTACACTTGCAATCATAGGGAATCACATGGTGACAAAGTCACCTTAGATTTTAGATATGTTACTCCACTCTCACATGTTTGCTATGAATAGGAATTTATTTCAATGGCAAAAGCTGTTTCGAATCAGTTTTATGCTTTTTTGAGGTCAAAAATTATCATGTGGAGGCCCTGGAATATTTTCTTATGGGGGGCCTTGGGGGCAAAAAGGTTGAAAACCACAATCATCAGGAGATACACTGTATGTATGTTGTTTTTTATCCTTTCCCCAGCTAAACTAAGTGAGTAAAAGAGAGTTAGAGAACATTTAAAGAACTATACAGAGGCTTACAGAGGCTTAATGGGTTCTTTGTATGGCAGTGGTGCTTTATAGCACCTCAACCAACCCAAAGAACCACTGAAGAGCCTTTTTTTTAATGTGTGCACTGTAATCATGATACAGCATCTATAATATATGTTACATAATAACACGTTAATATATTATGTTTTCCCCAGAATTGATTAATATCAACCTTTGGGAAATGAATTAACATTCACACAGCAAACAAAACATACGTCCTAAGCCCGAAACATACTACACGATTTCTCTGGTGATCTCAAGTCCGGTGGTCCTGGAGGACCCGACTCTGGTGAGACTGCAGTCTCGCTCCAGTCCAGGAGACTTCAGAGTCCAGTCATGAACTCGCTTCAGTTTGGGATCCTTCAGAGTCCATTTATGAACCCGCTCCAGTCCGGAAGCGTTCAGAGTCCACTCAAGAGCCCGCTCCAGTCCAGGAGACTTCAGAGTCCAGTCATGAACTCGCTTCAGTTTGGGAGCCTTTTGAGTCCAATTATGAACCCACTCCAGTACAGGAGCGTTCAGAGTCCAGTCATGAACTCGCTCCAATCCGGGAGCCTTCAGAGTCCAGTCACGAACCCGCTCCAGTCCAGAAGCCTTCAGAGTCCACTCATGAACCCGCTCCAGTCCAGGAGCCTTCTGAGTCCACTCCAGAGTCCGCTCCATTCCAGGAACCTACAGGACCTGCTCCAGTTCCTCCCGAGGTGGCGTCTTCTGCTGCAGAACCTCCTCTCAAGTGGTGGTTCTCTGCTCCGCCCTGGCTTCTATCTAAAGAACTAGCATATCTAGCTATAAATTTCATTCTAGCATTAACTTTTCCTATTCTGATATGTAAAGGCCATCTCTGTGCCAATCAGAGAGTAGATTGAAGAGAATTTCAGTCCTGTGTTCAAAAGCTCAAAAGCTCTCAAAAGAGAGACTGTTTTAGCTCTTCGTCACCCTCTTTTAGTTTAACTCATGATTTTTCTTGTGATATTGAAATGTGCCGTCTTCTGACTTTAATGTTGACAGCATTGGAAGGACTTTTCTTTATATCACCCTGCAGCCCAAGACTGGTTGCCCACTGAAGCTAAGCAGGGTTGAGCTGGTCAGTAACTGGATGGGAGACCTCCTGGGAAAACTAGGTTGCTGCTGGAAGAGGTGTTAGTGAGGCCAGCAGGGGGTGCTCACCCTGTGGTCTGTGTGGGTCCTAATGCCCCGATATAGTGATGGGGACACTATACTGTAAAAAGCACTGTCTTTTGGATGAGACGTTAAACCGAGGT
The DNA here is from genome assembly GCA_036784905.1 of Acrossocheilus fasciatus. Classification (NCBI taxonomy): domain Eukaryota; kingdom Metazoa; phylum Chordata; class Actinopteri; order Cypriniformes; family Cyprinidae; genus Acrossocheilus; species Acrossocheilus fasciatus. Next base: position 420,026 of record CM071961.1, read on the forward strand.
CCTGACTCTCTGTGGTCATTAAAAATCCCATGGCACTTCTCGTAAAAGAGTAGGGGTGATACCCCGGTGTCCTGGCCAGATTCCCTCCACTGGCCCTTGTCAATCATGGCCTCCTAATAATCCCCATCCACTTGATTGACTCTATCTCTCTCTCCTCTCCACCTGTAGCTGGTGTGTGGTGAGCGCACTGGCGCCTTTGTCCTGTGGCTGCCGTCGCATCATCCAAGTGGATGCTGCACACTGGTGCTGGTTGAGGAGAGACCCCCCACATGATTGTAAAGCGCTTTGGGTGTACGGCAATACACAATAAAAAGCGCTATATAAATGCATCATTCATTCATTCTGCAACAATCGTCCATGGAGTAACTCAACTCAGACTGGCTGTTTCCAGTGTCTTTTATTTAACTCCTTTTATTTTACTCCTGCATTTCTGATTTTTGCTCTGTTTCCACACAGTTTCGATTAAACATTACTGCCTGATTTGCTGTAAGGTCCTGCAAATGTAAAAGGCTTGTTTAGAGATGTTAGGGATGCTACTGAATGGACTGAAGGGGTTTTACACAGGGAAATATTACACTTTACACCAGGGGTTCTCAACTCTGTCCCTCGAGGGCCACTTTGCTGCAGAGTTTAGATCCAACCCTAATCAAACACATCTGAACAGTATAATCAAGGACTTCAGTATTGCTAGAAAGTTACTGGCAGGTGAGTTTGATCAAGGTTAGAGCTAAATTCTACAGGAAAGTGGACCTTGAGGGCCAGAGTTGAGAACTCCTGCTTTACACATTTGTTTGCACGATGAGCATGAAACTGAAGAAAAACTCTTTACAATCTACTTGATGCTTTTTGTGATCTTCTTTCACTTCACATATCATAAAGGTGGTAACATTTTTAATAATTATCACACAAGTGTTTTTTTTTTTTTCATTTCTAACACAGTTCAGATGTTTTGACCTCCTCGCTAGAAAGGTTTGTATTTCTGTCTGTCTGAAGAGATGGATCCCTCCCACTGTGCACTGCCAGATGCACTCTGTGTGATTAATTTCATTTATAAGATACACGTGTGTTTACATTTTATTTTGTTCATTTGATATTTTATCAAATAACGAGTCAGACAAATTTAAGATTTGATCAGAACATCGAAACATGAGGAGCCGAAATTCCAGAGAGGCCCCAAGAAAACAGGACGTCATAAATCAGATTCCTATCTCCAACCTCTGAAGGAAGCCTAACCAACAAGCCTCTTCCAGAACAGCTTGCAACATTAAAACAAAAATAACACTTATTGATAAGCCCAAAGCAGGAAGGAGATCGTCAAATTTGGGGCAAATAATCAAGATTAATGGTCAAAGAGATGCCCATCACATGTGTTCCACGAGAGAAATCACGAGCTTCTTTAGATTGACTTTTCCCCTACACATAGAAGACAAAGAACCAGACTGAATTTTTTTTGTCCAAAGAACATGTCTTTTGGTCTCCACATAACTACACAGAGACTTTCTTTTTCATATGCACATAAAATCATCCTAAAAGGACATTTCTATGCATATTATTATGTATGTAACCCACACATTAGATTATAATGTTTTAAGCACATATTATGTATGTCTTTTTAATAACTATTGAATGACTTTAAGGTTTATTCGTGTTTGGTATGTATGTCTTTTTAATAACTATTGAATGACTTTAAGGTTTATTCGTGTTTAGTATGTATGAGTTTGATAATTCTAGCTTGAAACATTTCTTCCAATTGATTATTTGTCAAATGTATCATATTCTGGTTACAGAAATCACATCCAAAAGTATACTTTGCAAGAGTGTGTAAAATTCGGACCATGTGACTGATAACATGCTGATTTATGATGGAAGGAACAACCCTAGCTAAGATAATAGCATATCTAATTGGTCAAGACACCAGATGGGATATGTCCAGAAGCCGAGATTAAAAACTCAGGACACCATCAAATCTTCCCTTCTCTCTTCCCTCCTCTCTTCTTCTTTTTTCCACCGCATTTTGACGCTGCTCTTTGAGTATGCTCTGGTCTACAGGCCAGTTGCTACTTAACACCATGATGAAAAGAAAAACCACCTAGTCTCGCTACACCCTTTCTCTCTTTTATTTTAGTTTATTTTCCATTGTGAGTTTCGTGTTTTCAGTTTAAGTTTTGCCGCCACGCCTTGTCTCCGAGATCAACTCGAGCCTGTGACCGCCTCAAAACTTCAACCAGACCAACTCCGCATCTCCAGCCAACGCCCAAGACATCACTTCAATGACTACTGAACTTCCAGCCAATCGGCAACTTGGGAAACCCCTTTTCCTGCAACGACGATGACGACAAAAGGGAATCTCTTAACAGAGAGGCAATGCAACGCAAGTAACCTCCAGATTCTAACTGAGCTGGTGCATTTAATATAAATTTTAGCCTAATTGAGAAACTCAATGCGAGGGTTAAATAAGTGATTGATGGTTGTTCAAGTCTATGCAATAGCCCATATTGCTGTAAACTTGGGATACCACATTTTCACTCTCTTAAACTCATCCTGTCCTCACTTTCTCTCTTTCTGCAATGTGTGAATGCGTGTGTTCATGTGTTAGATTAGTTTATGTCTTAGGTTTATATAAATAAAGACTTATTTATATTTAAAAGAGAAGTATCTTGTGTTTTGTGCTTACAAGTTAATGTCTTAATCTGCCGATCTTGTTACTGTGCTTATTAATAGTTTTTTCACTATATTTTGGATTTTAATATCCAGTGCAGAATTAACGTTATATGGCTCGTTCAGTGAATCGCCTGCCGACTCAGTGATCAGCCGCAAAACAGTAATTCTGTTCAAATTCCCTATAAAATCATAAATGATTCCCTTTGAGATAAATTAAATTATTTACATATTAACCCTACAGATGATCAACTGATAAATACATAGGGTCACAGACAGCAGGTTTACATAAATCCGTCAATGAATCAGTAAAACATCACAAACAGTGCATGTAGATAAATGACGCTATTACTGTGTGCATAATTCATTACTAGTAAATTCCTTCAAAGGTGTTATTTTGGTTGCCTTTGCATTTGTGTGAAGAATGTGAATGACTCCAATAATGCATCTGAACACTTGTTTTACCGTTCCTGTGAAAGACTTTCTAGAAAAGTGTGTGTGCAGTGAGTTTATTTGAACTCTAGGTCACATCTCAACAACTTCTCATTAAGAAACCACAACCACACCATTGTGAATAATGTGAAAAAAAGCTGTGTCTGCTCAAATATGCTTTTTTTTGTTGAAAAAAAGGTAACTGAAGAATTTCAGACAGTTTTTAGATCTATCATAAACACAGAGACTGCACCTGTTAATATTACTAATGAGTATCTGACCAAGGCTGCATTTCACTGCTAGTTTTATTAAATCTTAGTGCCGCGTTTGATGGCATAGATCATGACATACTCCTAGACCGATTACAAAACACCATTAGTATCCAGGCATTAGTATTCAAGCATTAAGACTACCTGTCTGACCAATACCATTCTGTTTGTGTAAATGAGGAAGCATCTAAACTTACAGCTGCAATGCTGTAATGTATGGAGTACTGCAAGGATCTGTATTAGGCCTTCTGCTGTTTTCATTATGCATGCTGCCTCTTGGAAATATTATTAGAAAACATGGGATTAGTTTCCACTGTTATGATATCATTGCAAAAATGTCCCTGCGGGGAACATTCTGGCTTTTTGCGGGCACAGTGGCCTATGGCCAGCCCACAGCAAACCTAAACAGGCCCAGTGCAGGCTTGCCCAGGTAGGGCCCAGAGCTTTGGGCTCACCGTGGGCTCTCTGTGAGCAGCCCTCACTAGCAGACTGCCCACATTAATCCCATGATGGCCCAGTGTGGGCCAGCCCATTCGGGCCCAGAGCAACTTTTGTACTGTTGGGCCCATGCAGGTTTTGTGTAGGCAGCCCTGTATTGCAACTAGGAGAATACTAGCAACATTGAATGGCCATTATTTAGCCACTCAATTGAACTGGAATGGCTCAAACCAAAAGAGACCTTTTCAGAACCTGTTGTTTCATATAGGCTAGGGATCCTCAAATCTGGCTCGTGAGACCCACTTTCCTGCAGAGTTAAGCTCTAACCCTAATCAAACACACCTGAGCATGCTAATCAATGTCTTCAGGATCATTAGAAAATCACAGGTGGGTGAGTTTGAATAAAGGAGCTAAACTCTGCAGGAAAGTGTATCTCACAAGCTAGATTTGAGAGCCCTGATATAGGCCTATTTGCTTTCCAGAGGCTGATTGAAAATGCTCCTTTCAAGATGACATGACCCTTTGGCGCCAATGCATGCATAGTCCTTTGCTCTGCTCACTTTGTCAGAAATTGTATATATCCTGTCAGTAAATTTTGAACCACTCTTTATTTAGCTCACTATGAGTGCCCCAGCAGTCAAGGACAGCCGGAAAAGAGAGAGTGGACAATCACCAATAAAGAAAAATTCAAAGATTCCACCATCTCCAGAGAGGATCTCGATGCTGCTATAGCTAACGGTATCAAGCTAGTGCTAAAAGAGCAACAAAGTACTCCCGATTCGGTAGTGGCTTCGACTGTAACAGACGGGATGGACTCTGTACTGACCCCAGCACTCCGTGATCTACATTTGGATATACAAACGACCAACCATTCTGTAAAAGAGGTACCGTGTCCATCCTCTCAGCTTAACAAGGGAAAACTAACGATGAGGTCTGTGGTGATCCTAACTTCCCTGAAGAGGACAATAACAAGGACATGGGCACTTGGACACTTGTTAATTTCTTTTTGGAATCTTGCCCCTGCCCTGTACATTCGTCCGCTGATTGGTAAATAATAATGATTTAATTTCTTTATTTTTTTTATTATTATTATTAATAAATTACATGAGTTACATTTACTTCGTTACCTTTACTTGAGTAAATTTTTACTAATACTATTAGAGTATATTTAAAAATGAGTACTTTTACTCTCACTCAAGTACATTTTTAGTGAAAAATCGGTAATTTTACTTAGTTACTGTGGGTGACGCTCCTCTCGTTACTTTATCTTAATGTAATACAAATTAAAAATGCTTCAGTTTATTCCAAACATGCCGTCTACTTTTCTCTGGGCAATGAGCGATGGTCATTCACGAATGATTCATTCTTTTGAGTCAATTCTGTTCAAAGGCTTGATCAAACCAGTTGGCAAACCAGTGAATCAGTTCACAAATCAGTTTGAATGATTCGTTAAGTTCCCTGCCGCACGCGCTGAGTCATCTGAAGTGGTTCTCACTCAAGAGTTTTAACAGAAAGTTTAAGAACATCAAAAGCATTGAGTGCAGTGGTGCACGACCTGTTCCAGGAGGAATGCCTTTGCCTAGACACAATTAATATTGATATTTTCACGATATTTATGCTTGCAGAAATATAGGCTACATTTGTTTACATTTTGCAGAACAGATGGAAGAAGATCCATCTATGTGCATTTGTTTCGTTATTTAGATGTTCGGTAGTGGTCTTCTGAGGAGTTTTTACTCTTCTCTGTGTCAGAGGTTATATAATACATAATGAATGTACTTTGAAATATAATTTAATTCAGTGACGCAAATCAGAATTTTCATTAGCTGTTACTCCAGTTTTCAGAGTCATATGATTTTTAGAAATCATTCCGATATATTGATTTGCATCACTGAAATAAATTACATTAAAAAAAAAAACATTAAAAATCTTTTGAACGGTAGTGTGTGTGTGTGTGTGTGTATTTTATCTATATATCTAAATAAAAAATAGACTATAGATATACAGTATATGATCCAAAGTAACTAGTAACTAACTACTTGAGTAGTTTTTTTTTCTCCAATATTTTTTTACTCTTACTCAAGTAACTATTCAGACTATTACTTTTACTTTTACTTGAGTAAATATTTTTATAAGTACTTTTACTTTTACGTGAGTACAGTTTTTGGGTACTCTACCCACCTCTGTGGAGAGTATTTTCAGTCACTACGCTTTTGGCTCAACGGGCCTTTGGGGACATGTCTTACATTGAAGTGGACTGGTCACGCATCAACATTTGTTTCTTTTGTTTATGCAGACCTACACTCTTGGTAATGAGCAGTCTGCTTTGGCTTTTATACACAGTTGTTTGCCGTTCCTTGTTTTTGCTTTTTTTTCCCTATGCCCTTCAACAGACATCAATACTTTTATTTAGTCTCCTTTTCTTTTAAAAAGACTATGCAGCTAGGTGGACTGGTATCCAGGATACATACTAATGTTTCCATGTCACTGGCAGTATGGCATTGCTTTTGTTTCTCTTCACTTAGACAGAATCTTGGCATTGTGAGCACACAATGCATGTTCTGAATATCTTATCATTGAATGTGAATAGTCTAAATTCTCCTATTAAGCATACCCGAATATTAAAATATTTGCACCGTAAATCGATTTCATGTGCCCTGATAAAAGAGTCTCAGTTAAAACAATGCGATGTGGCACGTTTTCAAAACAAGCATTACAAACTGGCAGCCTTCTCTTGTGCTCGTAATAAAACTAAGGGGGTGCTTATCTTAGTCGATAGGAAGTTACATTTAACTATTGAACATACCGGGAATGATGATGAAGGTAGATTTGTTTTTATACGCTGTAAAATACATAATGACAGGTTAGCACTAGTCTCCATTTACTGCCCGAATGAGGCAGACAGTGCATTTTTCAAGAATATTTCAAATATATTACTTGAGCAGATTGATTGTTCTTTAGTGATGGGTGGTGATTTTAATGCTGTTTTGGATCCTGCTCTGGATAAATCTCACCCTGATGCTACAGCTAACCCATCCTCTAAGTTATTGTATAAATTTATCTCTGAACTTAATGTTATCGATCTTTGGAGAATCCAGAATACTGCATCTAAGGACTACTTCTTTTTTTTTTTTTTTTTTTAAAGGGTGGAACATCTGATGGGAGGACCTTTCAAATTTTGTAACAACACACCCTTATGACACAACTTTAATTTTTTATGTTGAAATTGCCCATTTGTCCAGCCCTCTTGGTCTACATTGGATAGAAACACATGCGGTGACTTATATGATAACCAGGGACTCTACTCACTTCAAGAGTAAGAACTAAGTTTTGTTTACCAGCATCATCAATTTTGTCTTTTTTCAGTTGCATTCTGCTCTCAAGGCCTATAGAGTTCCCTGGGCATCCCCTATTTCCTCTCATCCTATATGGGATTGGATCGCACCACCCTCTGGTCGGCCATCTGTTTTTTTTTTAATATATGGTAAACTTAATGATCACACTGTAAAGTCTCTTTCTATTAAATCTATCTGTAATCGTGAATTAACAGATTTGGATTTATCAACTGGGAGAGGGTGTGGTCTAATCTAATCTTAATTTCTAAAAACTTGGTTCATTGTCTTATCTGTTTCAAAGTCATCTATTGGGCATACATAACTCCTTACAAGAGGTTTAAAATGAAACTGCAATCAACCTATAACTGTTATATCTGTAACTGGTGATGAATGGAAGTGCAGACCAGATTCGTGACAAAGGTCACTCGCTCATCATTGACTTTCACACCACACATCACATGGACTGCATTTCCCATCAGCCATCTCACCAATCACACGCACACAGCTGTCACCAATCACTCGTTGCACTAATCACACGCACACCTGATCACACACACTATTTCAACCCTGGACATTCTCTCCCTCGTGGCCGAGTATCGTATGCACTATCGCTGCCCTACAGAGCCTGTTCCTAGCCTAGCCTAGCCTAGCCTAGCCTAGCCTAGCCTAGCCTAGCCTAGCCTTTGTTGGATTGTGTATTCCCCTGCCTGGACTATCGCTGACGTTTTGGTTTCCCACTCCTGTCTTGCCCTTTGGATACTGTTTGCTGATCGTCGACCCACGCTTGCCCTAAGTTTACTCTTTGTCTTGTCCCTGCCATACCTGTTTGTCATTGTTTCGACCCTGCCTGTATCTCTGACCATGCCTATAAATAAAAGCCTGCACATGGATCTGCACGCCTCTCGTCTCGTCAGCCCTGTTACAGTAACACTGTATCAGCAGGTACTTTTCTCCACATGTTTTGGGAATGTTCAATTGTTGTCGGTCTGTGGACTCATGTGGATTCAGTTTTGTCCTTTTTGCTGCAAATTGAAATTATGGTGTGGCTGTTGGTTCCCCCCTCCCTGTTGTCTTGTTTGTGTGGATCTTGTTTTGTTGATTTAAAAAATAAATAAAAAGTTGATAACAAAACGAAAATGCTCCTTTCAGCCAAGTCCTCCTGATTCTGAAGTTGAAAGTGAGATAAAGGTGTGGTTGCGGAATTCAAGAGACAGAGCAGGTAGACGAAAGGAGCGCTACCACCATCTGTCGACCTCGGGGGAAGAGTGAGCTTTGCCAATGAATACTTTAGCACACCAAAACATATTTTCAGCAGAGGTCAAAGTAATAACTTAGTATTTTTTATTTTTCTGTTAATTTGTATTTTATTTATATTTGTATAGATAATTTGTAGTCCCTTTCAGAGTGTTAAATTAGCAGTATTATTAACCTGAATTGAATGTTTTCTATTTTGTATTTAATAAATCCATTGATTATAAATCCCTTTGACTACTGTACACTTTTGACAATACAGACATTAGTTATGTGGTGACTGCATCCATTTCAGATGTATAATAACTGTTTTGTTTTTTTTCCAAAGACTTAAGTTATAGTAGCTGAAAAGTATTTATAGTGAAACAGATTTATTGTTGTAGATTAATAATGCGGGCCCTGTGTGGGCCTAGTGAGGGCTTCCTGGGGGCTAAGTGAGGGTTGCCCATGCAGGGCCAGCTCTAAGGGGTCAACGTTTTGCCAATGAGCAAAGTCTCAGTGGCCCTGTGCTGGCAGCCTGCTGGGGGCCCTTAGGCTAGCCCTAAATGGGCCTGTAAAGGGCCAGCGCAGGCTTGTTTGCAGGGATAATTACATTTCTCTCAGACCATATGCAATTTCTGAATTATCCAAGTTAACAGTGTGATAAAGAAATTTAAAGTCTGGATGATTAGTTATTTTCTTCTAATGAATTCTGATGAAACCGTGTTTTCACATTTAGTTGCTAAACTCTGGAATAGCCTTTCTGATAATGGTCAGACTCACACTAAATGTAGATCAAGACGCATCACTTCAGCCAAGCATTCACAAAACACTTCTTATGAACTTGTACTATAATTACATCTTAAATAGTAAATACACATGATCATCTTTTTCCTGAAATGCTATGAACAGCAGCTATGCAAATTATTCTATTACAATCTTATGCCCATCCTGAAAAAAGTACAGATTACTGCAGCCCCAGACTGGATCTAGTCTTTGTGAAGGTTTCAGATGACACCAACACTTGCAAAGACTTCAGATGATGCCAACTTTGGATCGACATACAAAACTGTCAAATATTATCCTTATATTGTAATCATTGTGATCACAAGTTGTAATCATGATCATTGTGTCTGCTTAACTGAATATACGATGTTAACTAACCACATAACATGCCTAAAAACTGAATTCGTGGCTCGTGACGATACATTGATGTCCTAAGACACGAAACGATTGGTTTGTGCGAGAAACTGAACAGCATTTATATCATTTTTTTTTTCTGATACAGGCAATGTCCAACTCTCCTGAGCTCATCCACAACATCTGGCACGTGACGCGTCAACAGCTCTGGAACATAGATATATATATACATAGCTATATACATAGATTCTTACATATCGATACACATTTTCATTTTTGGGAAATGTGATGTGTCATATATATATTAGGGGTGGCACGGTACACAGATGTCACGGTTCAGTACATACCTCGGTTCGGCGGTCACGGTTACGATTTCGGTACAACAGGGGAAAAAAGAAATCTACTATGCTCAGTTTCTTTTCATTTATTTTGAACCGACAGTAGTGCAAGTTACAATTTTTTTCCATCTAGATGTGAAAATACTAAATATTATTACATGTTTTATAGCCTATATATAAAATCTGTTTTGTTTTCATTGTGAGTGTACACAAATAAAAGCAGACCTTTATACAGTGATTATTAATAAGACAATAAGTGTTCAAAGTTTATTCTGCTGGTATAAGGAAACAGTTGAAGTGATCGCACCGGTGTTACCAAATTTTCGGTTTCTGAGATTTTCGGTTTCAGTGGGCGGAGCATACATGAATATTAATGAGTTTCCCAGACATGCACGTGGAACTAAGAATTTCAACTTACGCTCTTTGTATCTCAGCAGGTTTAATGGAATATTTTTTTATTTTATTTTTTTAAAGGTATATTTTCAACGTTGTGCAAACATATGCCTAAACAACATTTGTTCAACATTTGTTTTGTAACAGTTTATAATGTTTTATTAGTTTGCATGATTATATGTAGTATAACAAGTAGTTTATATGATTACACATTTTTTGTGTAATGTTAGGATAAAGCACAGCAATCCTCAGCTAGTTGTATACATTGATTTCAGTTTGTTGTGCTGTGCAAGCTTAGCTTGCAATGCTTTAAAACTGTCTTCTATTGTTATCTTTTGAGTGCAACAGCTGAAATAAACTTGTATCTGTGGACTAATCATTTTTAATCTATCCTGGTGTGATTGTTCAAACTGTTTGACTTATATTTACAAAATGAACAGGAATCCAAGACCACACACATGGATGAAAGTGTTCCTTTAATGCATAAGCAAAATTTTGGATTAAACAAAATTGTATGGACAAAAGCGTATAAAGTAGCCTACATTTGGTACACTGTAAATGAAAAAACAAATAGGCCTACAATAATAACACGTTTAATTAACATTAAATAACACATTTAATTTAATGTATGTCTATTATATGTATGTCAAAATATGTGTATGTCTGCACTATGTCTGTATTATTATTTTTTTCTTTGCACTGGTAGCTCCTGTCACCAAGACAAATTCCTTGTGTATGTAAACACACTTGGCAATAAAGCTCTATCAGATTCTGATTACTGTTCTAAGGTTTTTCTCTGTGATGTCAGATTTCGATTTTTTTCTCTCTTCAGTGTCATATGATCTTTCAGAATTCATTCTAATATGCTGATTTGCTGCTCAAGAAACATTTCTGATTATCACAGTTGAAAATTGATTATAAAAAAGTGTGAATCATTATTGAATTCATATTTTTAAAAACAAAATGTCACTGTCTCACATAATATCAAACTTCCACACCAACACACATTATAACAACATCTAGTTATCAAAAGCTAGTCAAGGCCACAATCCAATCTTTATTCCACTTTATTATTATATATATAAAGTACCTCTATTTAAAACTTAAGAATATATATGTTTATGAAACTTTACTTATAATGTTGTGCATCAAAATAGATCATGCATTTGTATAAATGATCATGTGCAACACATGGTCAAAGAACAGATGACGGAGAATAACAGTGTATGCTGAAAATTTTTCTTAGGCCACTGATATAGTGGTGAATGTTATTTCATTCATTGCCAGACGATGACCATTTTAAAACATAAAAGGCAACAGAAGAGTATAACAATAAATAATTCAAACGGTTGTTGGTTCACATGTATATATCATCTGCACTACTATTGGAAATCAGTGTAGACATAATCATCCAGGTGTTCTTGTTACGTCAGAAACGAGGATACAATATGCAAATAAAACTCTTTATTTATAGTCAAAATTGATGATGATGATGATGATAGATCTGGGTGATGCAGGCGGTGGCACAGGGACTTTGATGGTCAGACCCGGAGTGATGGATGAAGTGCAGCGTGCTCTGATGATGAATGACGTGATCCAGACATGAAAACGTATCCAACAAGACGTGAAACCGGAACACAGGAACTCAAGACGGGACACAAGGCACGGAAACAGGATCAGACAACCTAGAGACTTCATGCAACGATCTGACAAAGGAGATGAGAAAGTGGTAAGCATTTATAGGAGGCGAGATGAGTGGCAGCTGGTGATGAAGAGTGATTGCAGCTGGATACTGATCAACAGTAACGATCCGGACACACCCACTCACACACATGTAAACAACAAAGCACGAGACTAGAGAGAGAGAGACATTGGATCTATGAACCGTGACAGTACCCCCCCTAGGAACGCCTCCTGGCGTTCCCAGGGCCCCTTACCTGTCGATTGTAATCATCGATAAGGGAGTGATCCAGAATGTCTCTAGCAGGTACCCAACTTCTCTCCTCTGGACCGTAACTTTCCCAGTCCACCAAGTACTGGAATCCGCGTCCCCTCCGCCTTGAGTCCAGCACACAATTGACCGAATAAGTGGGTTCTCCATCTACGAGTCGCGGCGGGGGAGGAACCGGTGTTGGCGGATTAATACGAGAATGAAATACGGGTTTAATTTTGGATACATGGAAGACGGGGTGAATCCTCCTGTACACTGGAGGCAGGTTGAGGCGGACTGCCACCGGACCAATGATTTTGGTGACAGTAAATGGGCTAATGAATTTGGGAGCAAGTTTATTAGACACGGAGCGGAGAGGAATGTTCTTGGTAGAAAGCCACACTTTTTGACCAGCGACGTATACGGGAGGCCTAGACCGGTGGCGATCGGCTTTGGCCTTGGTGCGCAACCCCACCTGGAGTGGAGTCTCTAGTCCACGTGCGATGACACCTCTGGACGAAGGCGTGAGCGGAGGGGACCGCGACTTCGGATTCCAGACTAGGAAAAATTGGTGGCTGGTACCCTACGCTACACTCAAACGGAGATAGGCCCGTATATGACGCTGGCAACGTGTTGTGGGCGTACTCCACCATAGAAAGTTGTTGACTCCACGAGGAAGGATTCTTGGAAACCAAACATCGTAACGTTCTTTCCAAATCCTGGTTGGCTCTCTCAGTTTGGCCATTGCTCTGGGGGTGGAACCCTGAGGACAGACTGACAGTCACCCCCAGAAGCTTACAAAATTCTTGCCAAAATTTGGACACAAACTGGGGTCCCCTGTCAGAGACCACGTCTGTCGGGAGGCCATGTAACCGAAAGACGTGGTCAACGACAATCACCGCTGTCTCCTTGGCTGAGGGTAATTTGGGCAAGGGAATGAAATGAGCCGCCTTCGAGAACCGGTCCACCACGGTCAAAACTACCGTGTGACCCTGAGAGGGGGGGAGGGCGGTAACAAAATCTAGAGCGATGTGGGACCAGGGTCTCGAAGGGACCGGCAGCGGTTGGAGTAACCCATCTGGGGGTCGATTGGAAGTCTTACCAGTGGCACAAACTGAGCAAGCCAAAACAAAATTGTGAATGTCACGAGCCATGAGAGGCCACCAGAATCGTTGCTTGACTAAAAATCTAGTGCGAGTAACTCCTGGATGACAAGCCACATTGGAAGAATGCCCCCACTGAATGACGCTGGACCTCAGACCCTCAGGCACAAATAAACGATTCGGTGGGCAACCGACCAGAGGCGTTACCCCTTCTAAGGCCTTCTTGACCTTCGATTCGATCTCCCATACAAGTGTGGAGATGAATAGAGTCTCCGGTATAATGCACTCGGGAGTAGACGGGTGTTCGGAGCGATCAAAAATGCGCGATAAAGAATTGGGTTTGATGTTCTTAGAACCCGGGCGGTACGAGAGAGTAAAATCGAAACGACCGAAAAAAAAAGTGCCCACCGAGCCTGCCTGGAGTTCAATCTTTTAGCAGTCCGAATGTATTCTAAGTTCTTGTGATCAGTCCAAACGATAAAAGGTACCCCCGACCCTTCTAACCAGTGCCGCCACTCCTCCAATGCTAACTTGACTGCCAACAACTCTCTGTTCCCAATGTCATAATTGCGTTCGGCAGTAGATAGACGATGAGACAAAAACGCGCAAGGATGCATCTTGTCGTCTGAGAGAGAGCGCTGGGATAACACTGCTCCTACCCCCACCTCTGATGCATCGACCTCCACCATGAACTGACGTGATGAATCAGGGGTTGTCAGAATGGGGGCTGAAACGAAGCAACCCTTCAGTTTGGCAAACGCAGCCTCGGCTGCGTCTGACCACCTGAACGTCGTTCTGGGGGAGGTCAAGGCGGTCAGAGGCGTGGCTAGTTGGCTGAAGTTGCAAAAAACGCCGGTAGAAATTGGCGAACCCCAGAAATCTCAGTAGGGCCTTACGAGATTCTGGACTTGGCCACTCTACCACAGCCTTGATCTTCTCAGGATCCATGCGCATTCCCTCAACCGACACAATGTACCCTAGGAATGGAACAGAAAATCGTGCTTGAAAATCGCATTTCTCCGCCTTGACAAAAAGCCCATTCTCTAGCAACCTCTGAAGCACTCGTCAGACGTGCTGCACGTGTTCCTGGAGAGAAGAAAAAATCAGTATGTCGTCCAGGTAGACAAATGAACTGATCTATCATATCCCGCAGCACGTCATTGACGAGTGCCTGGAAGACCGCTGGACTATTGGAAAGCCCGAAAGGCATAACCAAGTATTCAAAGTGTCCCCTGGGGGTGTTAAATGCGGTCTTCCACTCATCCCCCTCCCTGATGCGGACCAAATGATAAGCATTACGTAAATCCAATTTTGTGAAGATGGATGCTCCCTGCAACCTCTTGAAGGCTGAAGACATCAACAGCAAAGGATAAGTATTCTTTACCGTGATGTTGTTCAACCCTCGGTAGTCAATACAAGGTCGCAGAGATCCGTCCTTCTTCCCCACAAAAAATAACACCGCCCCCGCTGGAGAAGAGGAAGGGCGAATGAACCCTGTTGCTAGAGAATCAGAAATATATTTCTCCATAGCCTCCCTCTCTGGTGTCGAGAGTGAATATAACTTGCCCTTGGGCGGAGCCGTACCTGGTAATAAATCTATGGCACAGTCATAGGGACGATGCGGAAGGAGAGAAGCAGCCCGAGACTTACTTCACGCTTTACATGTTACCCTTGGGAGATATTATCAGGAGACATGGTGTTAGCTTTCACTGTTATGCTGATGATACTCAGCTCTATATTTCTTCTCGGCCCGGTGAAACACACCAAATTGAGAAACTAACGGAATGCATAGTCGATATAAAAAACTGGATGACGAGTAATTTTTTACTACTAAATTCTGAAAAAACAGAGGTGTTAATTATCGGACCTAAAAACCCCACATGTAACAACCTAGAACATTATCTAACACTTGATGGCTGCTCTGTCAATTCTTCTTCATCAGTCAGGAACCTAGGTGTGCTGTTCGATAGCAATCTTTCATTTGAAAGCCATGTTTCTAGCATCTGCAAAACTGCGTTTTTTCATCTCAAAAACATATCTAAATTGCGACCTATGCTCTCAACGTCAAATGCAGAAATGTTAGTTAATGCGTTTATGACCTCAAGGTTAGACTATTGTAATGCTTTATTGGGTGGTTGTTCTGCACGCTTGATCAACAAACTACAGTTGGTCCAAAATGCAGCAGCTAGAGTCCTTACTAGAACCAGGAAATATGACCATATTAGCCCGGTTCTGTCAACACTGCACTGGCTCCCTATCAAACATCGGATAGATTTCAAAATCTTGTTAATTACTTATAAAGCCCTGAATGGCTTAGCTCCTCAGTACTTGAGCGAGCTCTTATCGCATTATAGTCCGCCACGTCCGCTGCGTTCTCAAAACTCTGGCTGTTTGATAATACCTAGAATATCAAAATCGACTGCGGGCGGCAGATCCTTTTCCTATTTAGCACCCAAACTCTGGAACAGTCTACCTAACACTGTTCGGGAGGCAGACACACTCTGTCAGTTTAAATCTAGATTAAAGACCCATCTCTTTACCCTGGCGTACACATAACACACTAATACGCTTCTATTATTCAAATCCGTTAAAGGATTGTTAGGCTGCATTAAATAGATCAACCGGAACCGGGAACACTTCCCATAACACACGATGTACTCGTTACATCGTAAGTAGAATGGCATCTACGCTAATATTTGTCTGTTTCTTTCCTATGATTAGATGGTGGATCAGCACCAAGAGATGATGTCTGCAGGCCTGATCGTCGACCAGGACACCCAGATGACCCCCAGAGACCTCAATTAAAATACAATAAAACTAAAAAAAAAAAAAAATAACTAAAAATATAATACAATACCTAACTACATAATACTACTATTGTTAGAACTTGAAATTTTTGAACTGTGGGTTTTGTCTGGTCAGAGGAGAACTGGCCCCCCGACTGAGCCTAGTTTCTCCCAAGGTTTTTTTCTCCATTCTGTCACAGAGGGAGTTTTGGTTCCTTGCCGCTGTCGCCTCTGGCTTGCTCAGTTGGGGACACCTAATTTCTAGCGATTATCGCCGATTTGATTGCACAGATACTATTTAAACTAAACTGAGCTAGACAATGGCATCTCTGAATTCAATAATGAAATGCCTTTAACTGAAAATTGAGTGTTTAATCTTATCATTATATATTACTGACACGCTGTCCTCCAATTTGATACTGTTAAGTGCTTTGACACAATCTGTATTGGTAAAAGCGCTATATAAATAAAGGTGACTTGACTTGACTTACTGAACGCCTCCTTCAGGTCCAGGTACTCCGCGGGCACGTTAGACAGATCCACTGCCTCCTCCTGCAACACAGGTACAGAAACAGACGGACAGGCAGACAATAGACAAGACTTATGACACTGATTACTCCACGAAGACACAGACTTGAGCTGCCAGTCCACTTTAGGGTTGTGACGGGTGAGCCAAGGGTGACCAAGGACAATGGGTGCAAGGGGAGTGTCCAGGATATAGAAAGAGATGATCTCAGTGTGGTTGCCTGATGTGATGAGGGTGATGTCTTCTGTGGCAAAAGTGATGGTGGGAAGTTCTTGTCCATTAAGTGCGTGTACAGCAATCTGATGTGTGAGGGGTTTGAGGGGAATCTTGAATTGACGTGCGAATGAGTGATCCATGAAATTACCTTCTGCCCCGGAGTCCAAGAGTGCTTGACAGTCGTGAGTGAGTGTTGACCATATCAGTCTTACCGGAAGGAGGGTAGATGTTGATGAGGTCTTCTCAGCGGAGATTCCACCCGATAGTAGCCTCACACTTACTATCGGGCTTGGCCTTTTACCGGACAGTTTTAAGCATAGTGTCCGGCCCCTCCACAGTATAGGCAAAGGCCCTGGGACCTCCGCCTTTCCCTCTCCTCCCGGGAAAGCCGAGCTCGACCCACCTGCATGGGCTCGTGATCGTCGACTGGGCTGACCGCGTCCCCGCCTCCAAATCGTGGACCCTCGGCACCTGCCAGAGGGCGTCTACTCGTGGCGTGACCTCCAACTCGGGCTAGTCGAGCATCAACTCTGAGGGCTAAAGCGATGAGTTCATTAAGAGATTGAGGCAGGTCCAAAGCATAGATCTCTCTCTGGACGCGGTCAGCCAGCCCATGCAGGAACATGTCCCACTGCGTCTCCTCGTTCCATTTGCTCTCTGCTGCTAGGGTCCGGAACTCAATTGAAAAGTCTGACACTGATCTCCCTCCTTGACGTAAATCAGCCAGCATTCTTGCAGCTTCTCTTCCGCCGACCGCCCGGTCGAAAACTCCTCATCTCAGCAGAGAGCTCCTGGAACGAGGCGCAGCACGGATCTTCATTCTCCCACACCGAGAAGAGAATGTCAGGAGGGTGAGTACGAAGGCGACTCTGGATCGCTCGGTCTGGAAAGTCTTGGGTTGGAGAGAAAAATGCATGGAACACCGGGTTAGAAAGGCTCTGCAAAATTTTGGATCACCTGAATAGGGCTCTGGGGCTGGTAGGCGTGGCTCCGATTGGGATGGGCTCTCCGATGGTGTGGGGGGAGCGGCCGGTGTGGGCGGCGCAGTGGGAACTCGTAGCTGTTGGATCTGCCGGGTGAGCTCGGACACCTGCGCCACTAACGCCTGAACAGTGCGACCAGTATCGTTTAAATTTCTTTCTTGAATGTCCAGACTAGCCATACTGTTACTCAAACAGTCCTCCATGGTTGGCGCTGATGTACTTGCTGTATCCATCCTTTGGTCAGATCGTTCTGTTACGTCAGAAACGAGGATACAATATGCAAGTAAAACTCTTTATTTATAGTCAAAATTGATGATGATGATAGATCCGGGTGATGCAGACGGTGGCACAGGGACTTTGATGGTCAGACCCGGAGTGATGGATGAAGTGCAATGTGCTCTGATGATGAATGACGTGATCCAGACATGAAAACGTATCCAACAAGACGTGAAAAATATGTCCACAGATACATTCATATCGGTTTATTTCATTTGTAGCAGGCAGTAATGTATTCAACAAATGATAACGATTAAGACACAGTTTTAAAGCTTTGCGAGCAACAAATGAACAGCACAATGAACTGAAATCAATGTATACAACTAGCTGAGGCTGGCGGTGATTTATCCTAACATTTATCCTAAAAAAGCACCGTCTTTCGGATGAGACGTTATACCGAGGTCCTGACACTCTGTGGTCATTAAAAATCCCATGACACTCATCGTAAAGAGTAGGGGTGTAACCCCGGTGTCCTGGCCAAATTCCCTCAACTGGCCCTTGTCCATCATGGCTTCCCAATAATCCCCATCCACTGGATTGGCTCTATCTCTCTCTCCTCTCCACCTGTAGCTGGTGTGTGGTGAGCGCACTGGCGCCGTTGTCCTGTGGCTGCCGTCGCATCATCCAAGTGGATGCTGCACACTGGTGCTGGTTGAGGAGAGACCCCCCACATGATTGTAAAGCGCTTTGGGTGTATTGCAATACACAATAAAGTGCTATATAAATGCCTCATCCATTCATTCATTCATTCATATATATATATATATGAATATATATATATAATATCTGTAGAGACATTATTTGGTTTTCGTGCATGTCATCAAGTGTCACAGATTCACCTGCCTCACCAGCTGTATCACCTCATACACCCGTTCACCATCGGTAATCACTCTCACCTGACCGCCATCAAGGAATCCTCTGCACCTGTTGCCACCAATCAAGCTCCCTATATGTCTTCACTCAATCCATTCCCTCACTGTCTAGTCACAAGGTAGCAAGCTATTCTCTGGTTGCCTTCCACCTCTTGCCCCAGCACTGCCGGTCAGCCATTTGCCCACCAAGGAAAGGACGAGGGCCCAGATAATACTCTTTATTCTGCTTCCCCTGATGTTTGAGTTACTATTTACATTATCTTTGAGTTGTGAATAAATTACTTACCTGCACGCCAGAACCCCCTTGTCTGCCTACTTGACCATAGCGTTACAGTAAGCCATTGACAGATTTTTATGAGTTTATCCTGATTTTTCCCAGTCCTTGAAGCATTTCCTACATTACTTCTTTTATTCTTTGTTGTTGTTGTTGTTGTTGTTGTTCAGTCATTTAATTTAGATACGTTGTTTTTTTTGTTTGTTTTGGTTATCTGCCCTTTTTAATAATTTAGCCTAATTTCATTTTATATATATATAAATGATTATAAAGTGTGCAATAAAGTACAATCTGTGACGGTTCGACGGCCCTCCCCCTCATCATCATCACCACCCCGTCCCTTATTCGCCGCCCTTCACCAGGCTCCCGACTGGAGTGGGTGGATGAGAGGAGGGGCGTGGGACCAACGTGGGCTGGCGGCGTGTGATGAGGCACAGCTGAACTGAATTAAGCCTCATCACCGCCCCCGTTAAATGCCGAGCGCGCCTCTCCTCGGGAGACCGGTCTCTTCCCCCGTGCATGCACACTGGTGTCCTCGTGGGTCCAGGAAGGGTGCGTCGAGGGACATCGCGCCGCCGAGGATGTGAGTCGCGGAACCTCCAGGGTCATCGTGCAAGCCGCACCCGTATAACGGCCGTCAGGCCAGGATGCCGGGCCGTCCATCCCGCCAATGCCCGTAAGAGGCAGAAGAGGAAGAGCCGCCGCTCCAGAGAAGCCGCCGCCCCTCGTGCCCAGGACCGCGGGAGCGTGTGCGGCCACCTGACTCCGCCCCTTGCCTGGACCCTTACCTTCTGGAACACTGCCCTCCTGCACAAGCCCCGAAGCACGACGAGGACACCAGATCCCCCCTTCTTTGGACACTTCTTTCCCATGGACACTTTTATTTTATTATTTTTGTTCAATAAAAACCTCTCCGAGGCCTGACGCCACACCCACTGTGTCTGTCGTTGGCTCCTCCCGTCACAGTGGTGGAGAATGCGGGCAAGGCGGAGCCTAGACAGCGCAGTTGGGCAACATCTGAAGACGTCGTCCCCTCTCGCCCGCTGAAGTTCGTGAAGAAGCGCGTGGGACGGAGAAACGACGGAGACGGCCTCCCAGCCACCGAAGGGGTAAGTGACATTTAGTCAATGGTCATCTTACCCTGTGGTTGGTTGAGGCTGTCGATTAATACCGGTTTCTCTGTCCCTGTTCCGGCGCGGTGCGAGAGGGAGGTTCGCCCGGAGAGGAATCCCTGCCCCGCCCACTCCGACCGTATGGAGCCTGGTTGAAGAAGGTAGCACTCCTGCGTGGGCGGCGACCAACGACGGGGATGTCGCTTGGGGGGGGGGGGGGAATGTGACGGTTCGACGGCCCTCCCCCTCATCATCATCACCACCCCGTCCCTTATTCGCCGCCCTTCACCAGGCTCCCGACTGGAGTGGGTGGATGAGAGGAGGGGCGTGGGACCAACGTGGGCTGGCGGCGTGTGATGAGGCACAGCTGAACTGAATTAAGCCTCATCACCGCCGCCGTTAAATGCCGAGCGCGCCTCTCCTCGGGAGACCGGTCTCTTCCCCCGTGCATGCACACTGGTGTCCTCGTGGGTCCAAGAAGGGTGCGTCGAGGGACATCGCGCCGCCGAGGATGTGAGTCGCGGAACCTCCAGGGTCATCGTGCAAGCCGCAACCGTATAACGGCCGTCGGGCCAGGATGCCGGGCCGTCCATCCCGCCAATGCCCATAAGAGGCAGAAGAGGAAGAGCCGCCGCTCCAGAGAAGCCGCCGCCCCTCGTGCCCCGGACCGCGGGAGCGTGTGCGGCCACCAGACTCCGCCCCTTGCCTGGACCCTTCCCCTTTGGAACACTGCCTTCCTGCACGAGCCCCGAAGCACGACGAGGACACCAGATCCCCTCTGTTTTATGAACACTTCTTTCCCCCTGGACACTTTATTTTATCATTTTTTGTTTAATAAAAACCTCTCCGAGGCCTGACGCCACACCCACTGTGTCTGTCGTTGGCTCCTCCCGTCGCAAATCAAATGCTTTAATTATAATCATATTGCACTTGAATAAAGTTAAAAGTGTAGTCTGCCGATTGTCCTGCAGGTGACCTCATAATTCTGTCTTCTTATGATGCACGTAGGGCTTTACGATTACTCCAGAGTACTCGTAGATCTACGATGATTTTCAAGTGCTACTTAAGTTACGATGCTTTTGGGAAACGGACCATAATATTAAGATCAGTCGTACGATCGTTTTTACGAACTTCTTAGGCTTACGATGCTTTTGGGAAACGCAGCCCAGGTACATTGTACTCACCGTACTGTCATTCTTAAAAAGAAACCAAATAATCAATCATTATTTGCCTTTTTTTGTGTGTGCGTTTTTCTGACAAATGAGGACATAAATGTGTATAATGATGAGGGTATGACAGGTATTACAAGGAGAAAGTGACTTTTCAGGACATTACTCCATGTCCCCACTTTACAAAACGCTTATAAATCACACAGAATGGAGTGTATTGAGAATCTGAAATAGCAGAAAGTGTCCTGTAAGGGGTAGATTTAGGTGTAGGGTTGGTGTAGGGCAATAGCACATACAGTTTGTGTGTTTGTGTGAAATATTAACATTTGTTGTTTTTCTGATCAGTTATTATAGAAGACAAACTGAAATCTGAGTGCAGAGACAAGCAAAAGAATAGTAAGTATATTTTCATATTGTAGCTCCTCTGTTATAGAGATTTTTGAATGAGGCCTAATGGAGGGTGATTGTCTCCATCAGTCGGCAGCCACACCATCTACATCTTGGCTCCTCACTCCCTCGACTCCGCCGTGTGTGGTCAGCACTGGGATGCTCTGGGTCTGTGCCATGTGCCAAACACCATCTAAGCCGCCAGGGCATCATCGTCATCCTCCCATCACCACCCCTTCGCCACACCCTGCCATCATCCCACACTTTTGCCTCTCACCATGCCTACGCCATCTCCTCGTCCACCTCCAAAACCCCCTCCATCCCTCCCTATTCCGTTACTTGAACTTTATCATCGTCAGTCTTTGCACACACACACACACACCTATTCACTTCTGCACTGTTTTTCAGTAAATTTTTGTTTTTTTTTTCTTCAGGAAATTGCATTGTATTTATTCATTGATGTAAAATTCTGTACTTTTTAGTAAGAATTTAAGTAACTGAAATGTTGGTAACACTTTCTATGAATCCCGTATTTATAATACATTATAAGGGTATTCTTAAGGTATTATAACGAATGCATGATGCATTATAAAAAAAAAACGTATAATGTGTTATAAAATCTCATGAATAATCATAACAAAATTATAATACATTATAGTACTTGCGTATTTGCGGTTATAACTTTTAAGAGTATGATTATTTATAACACACAATGAACACCACATTAAATCTACTTCATTTAAAAATGGGTTATAGCTTGAAATTGTTTATTTAAGATCTGCACAGTACTTTACTACATCTCTTGAGTGCAATGTTTATATATATATATATATATATATAACTAATTGTATTAGTAGACTTAGGTAGGGTAGGTAAAATGTTCAGATAGTTGCAAAGTATCCTATACTCAGTATGTCTGTTGAGGAACCATCAAAATAAAGTGTTAGCATACAGTATATTCAGCAGACAAACTACTAATACTCTCATGACTGCTAGTTGACATGTAGTTGCAGATTTACTTATCAACAGCTGTTTAAAGTGTGCAATCAAAATAATCAAACTAATATTAAAAAAAAAAAAAAAAAAAAAAAAAAAAAGCAAATCAAAGCAAATGTGTCATATTACACATTCATCCGATCCAATATCTGATCTTATGGCTGTTTGAGAAAAAAAAAAATGTTAATATTATTACTTATAAGTGGTCTTTGTCTGCTTTAAGTAAAGTAACATAAGTAGCGTGGCAAGATATGAGACTTATAATATATTATAACTATGAGAAATGTAATCCATTGTAATTTAAGCGGATGCAATGTGTTCACTGTGCGTTATAAATCATCATACTCTTTAAAGCTATAATCACAAATAAGTAACTATTATAATATATTAAAACTGTTCTTATGAATATTCATGAGATGATACAACATATTTTAAAGTTATTTATAATGCATTATGCATTCATTATAATGCCTTAAGAACACCTTTATACTGTATTACAAATACAGGCTTCATAGAAAGTGTTACTGAAATGTTCTACAAATGGAAAAGATGGCTCTGCCATAGCATTTCAGTCTTTTTTTTTATTTATTATGTTTTTTGTATAAGGTATTAAAATGTATTTGAGTATGTTTGTAGTAATACATACTTGTTTGTAGTAAAACATACTTGTATTTCAAGTGCATTTTTAATACATTTAATAGTATGTTTTGTTTTTCACCAAATTATATATGCTGCTGTACTTTTTTAATGTACTTTATGAATATTTGTAATGTACACAACAATATAATACATTAAAGTTTTCTAGATATTAAAGTGTGTATATACTGAACAAAGCAGCTTTATAATATACTAGTAGTGTAATGCTAATGCATTTCTAATGGACTGAAATACAACGTACTTGAAGCACATTGAAACGATGCTTTAAATATACTGTAGTTCATGAAGTATTAAAAGCACATTTTAAAATGTATTTTAAGAAATACACTTAAATTGCACTAAATATACTTAATGTCACGAATCTGGTCTGCACTCCCGTTCATTCACCACTAGAGGTCACCCGCTCACCACATGGACTTTCACACCACACATCACATGGACTCCAATCCCCATCATCCAACACTGATCACAGCTGTCACCAATCACTCATTGCACCAATCACACACACACCTGATCACACAGCATCACTAATCACACACACTATTTCAACCCTGGACATTCTCTCCCTCATGGCCGAGTATTGTACGCATTATTGCTGCCCCACAGAGCCCTATTAGTTTGCCTTGCCTTGCCTTGCCTTGCCTTGCCTTGCCTTGCCTTGCCTTGCCTTGCCTTGCCTTGCCTTGCCTTGCCTTGCCTTGCCTTGCCTCACCTTGCCTTGCCTCGCCTCCTGCCTGGACTATCGCTCACGTTTCGGTTTGCCTCTCCTGTCTCGCCCCTTTGGATACTGTGGCTGTCCCACGCCTGTTTCAGATAACTCTTTGCATTGCCCTTATATACCTGTCTGCCATTGTTTGACCCAGCCTGTTATGACCACGTCTCTGCTCAATAAAAGTCTGCAAATGGATCCGCACGTCTCATGTCTCGTCAGCCCGGTTACACTTGAAGTGGTTCCAATTTAACACAATTTCAATATATTACAAATATTACAAACTTAAACATATCTTGAAATACGATTAATATACTTCAGGTTGTTTCAAAATAATACATACTGTATAATATGCACTTAGTATAGTATAATTTAAATATAGTAAGTGTGTCTGAAAAAGCACAATTTAAATATATTTCTTTTTCACCTGGGTAATGAAAGAGAAAAAGTCAAAATGTTCAACACCCAGTAAGTGCCAAATCTTTTAACAGTCTAATCAGTATTCTGACACTCCAGTGTGAATATTGAACCTTGATCACCATTCATTACTAGCACTGATTACAACCGAGCTTTTACAGAGGACTGCAAATCAATTCGTTTCAGAAATAATTATTTAGCAAAATGCATTTATTCCCTTGAAATTAGTGTATGCATTGACTTCCAAGAAGGATATGCTTTCTGTTGTCCTAGAAAACTTGATAAATCAAACTCTATAAGCTACGCTAGCTCAGGAAGACCAGAGAACTAAATATGAAAGTATGGCTTTGAAAGTGTGCAGCGAGGATGGAATCATACAGTGAAGTGCAGGACGTTATAGAGAACAAAGCTATTATCTTATATTTTTACACAAAAATACCAAAGCCAAGATGCAAACCAGTTAGAAATAATCTCTGTTAACAACAGGCTGAGCTGCTTTTAGCTTCTGATGAAAATATCCATTAAATTTTAACACTACTATTCAGTAATTAATTGTCAGTTTTATATCTTTAACTCTATTTGACAAAAACAACATTTTAGAAGAGAAAGTGCAAAATTGATGTGAATATTTATACAGTTTTTAAGATATGATGTTATAATGAGGAAACTACTGTAATCTTGTGAATTCTTTGTGCTTTAATTGCCAGTGTTGTAGTGCTTTCACAACATCAGTTAGCAGTTTTTTTCAACCTAGATGTTGATATGTTGAGTTGACAATCATTCATAATCAGTAACTGAACGGATGTAAAAGAGAGCATGTATGTCCGATACACGGCGGGTGTATGTGTAGAAAACAGAAGACAACTAATTAATGCAGAGAGGAGAGAGAGCTTTAAATCTGCCTGCATTGAGGAGCGTGCTCTTTTAAAACCAGAGTGTTTTCTCTCACACCAGAACAACTGAAGCGGTGAGTGGGATGTGATTAAAAACACTTTAATCCTGTCGATTCGCTATAATGCACAGTTTGTTCCCCAACTTTCAACTGCGATAAAGAGTGTAAATACATCTAAATGCCACTTCAGATGAAGCTTATGATTTTATTATGATTCTAAATAAATTAATTAAATGAAATAATTTAACATAAAGGATTATGCCTGGCACTGCTGTGAAGAGCTCAAATGAGAACAGTCTTCAGATCAGGTCAGTTCAGTGTTGGTTCAGTTCAGATAGGGCTGCACAATGAATCGTGATCATGATTTCTGCTTCTCTTGATTTAAGCCTAACCATCTGTGATATTTACCCGCCGGTTATTTATCCTGAAAACGTTTCATTTTAATTTGTTAATTTGTGTTATGCCGTGTTGGTAACGAGCCTCCACAGTCTAAAGGGTAAATATTGGCTGTATATGGAAACATTCATTTCTGTCGCTGCTGTGCATTAATCACATGATCGCTTCAGGAGTCAGCTGTCCACGACAGGCCTAACCAGCACAAAAACACCACACTCAGCAAAATACTGTCTGATTATCATCAAAATCCCAGAAAAAAAAAATAATATATATATATATTTAGAAATAATTTTGTCAACATGGCACATGTTAATATTCCTTATTCCTGGATGAAGGCCTGTGCTGTCGGTTGTGTGTAGCACCTGCTGCTCTGCGAACTCTTCTGAAGAACCGCAGCATTAGAAACAAGCAGCTGAATTACATTCTCAGCAATGCGACTGATCTTAACAGTTTGAGCGGTACTTTTCAGCTCTGCTTTTTTTTAAAGACTATGCTAGTGTCTTTCATCTTTCACAAAGTTTGTTATCGAATGATGGGGCAGTATGAAGTATTGCATAATATACTGTATATGTGCTGTTCTGAACACAGAATATGGTAGGAAACATATTTTTGTGCCCTCGGGAGTTTAAGAGAATCTAGTGAGGCATGATGCTTCCTGACTCGTTTGATAGATGACTGCTAACACAACATTAAACCGAGATCGGAAAGATCAGCATTGTTGGATTTCAAAGAAACGAGCAACACTTGTTTCTTCCCCCACTCATAATTCAGCAGCTGGGCTCAGAACACGACTGTTGACAATCCATCTATCTGCCATCAGGAGCTCCTTGACAAACACCCTTCCATCTAAACGTACATTTGGGTTACAAAGCACATCGAGGCCAAACGTGATGAACGACGCTGTCGGAAGTCACAGCCTGCAGTTCATGAAATCTGCAGGAGAAACAATCAATACATCAACAAACTTCACATTCTGTCTGACTTTAACGGGTTATAAATGACAAACGGCACCGAAGGCACTGAAAGCACATGCTCGGCCACAGCAGCTCTGACAAGCAAGACCCCGAAGGATCTGGACTGTCATTGCCAGCAGCATCAAGGCTGATCCGGTCCCTCGTGGTTTGTGACAGTTTTCATGCGAGAAGATCTCTGGGGACGTGTTGTTCCTTCAGCAAGAATCAGAGTCTTTCCAGTCACTGCGTCTCACTGTTTCAGAGGAAAAACACCTTCATCGTTTCAGCACCTGAAACACCTGTGTGAGCTCAGATAAACAGATGGCTACAACGGGGAAAAAGGTCAGGAAAAGAAAGAGGAATATTCACACAGAAACAAACTAGAAGAAGAATTTTAAATATTTAATCTACATTTTCAAAACAGCCAAGTAAAAAATACAGTGCATTTGAATTAAATATTTGATTGATCAGATGCAATTTCTATTGTTTTAAAATCTGCAAAATAAATAAGATAATGATTTAAGTTTACTAGTCATTTGTACTGGCGATGAATTACGCACCAAAAGATGGATCTTTGCATACATCAAAATATGGCATCAGAGAAACACACAAGCATGAGGTCAGCGCAAGCATAGAAAGAGCATAGACAGTGGAAATTAATGTGGGTTATCAATATCCTGCCATTAAAATACGACACATTTCAGGCTGGCTGGTTTTAATTAGACCATCAGCAGCACTGAAAAAGCAGCTAATGGGGCAGAAGAGAGACGCCAGCCTGTCAGAGACATACACCGTGACTTGAGCAAATACAGCACTTTATCATGTTTGCATAGGTCTGATGGGAAACTGATGCTAGTCATCAATGTACTGTACAAATCTGTTATTTCACACAGTCATGGGCGGAGACTGTTGATGAGCAGGACATACATTACCGCTGACCATGACTGATATTTCAGCTAGTCGTGTCATCTTTTACTGTATTTCCTCATGTCATCCCACACCTGCGTGCCTGCCGTTCCTCAGTACTTTGAAGAATGTTGGTAATCAAACAGTTTTAGTTACAATTGGCTTCCACTGTATGAACAAAAACACTGATGCATTTCTCTAAATATCTTCATTTATGTTCCACAGAAGCAAGAATATCGACATGAGGGCATGTAAATACTGAGCAAATCTTTATTTTTAGGCAAATTATACATTTACAGTTTTTAGATTTAATAAATCCATGTACAATAAGCACATACTTTTATCCAAAATAACTTAAATGCAAACACAATCGTTTAATTACAAGCGGTCAGCAACACCAGAGCCACAGGTTTGACTTCAGGACAGTATGGAGCCCACGATTATAGACCGTTTTAGGCATATCAGGATTGGAAATGAAGAGTTTATTTGCAAAAACAGATAACTCAGTTTTTATTCATTTTCTTAAATCATGTTTTTTATTGTGTTGTCATGTTTTTATTGTGTTTTATTGTGCCAGTTAGCTGTATTTTTTTTTTAAGTTATTATTAATTAAATCGAAATAACCCAACTGCAGTTTGATTGATATTAATTGGAATGTTTTTGCAAATGAACTCTTCAAATAGTGTTCAAGTGCTCACTGAACATGCGTCATCAGATGGCAAACTCCTTTATAATTCTTTATCATAAGAAGACTTCTCATATTTCACTGGCAAACATATGAGGATATTTCTCTAACTGCCTTTAACAATGTATAGAATATCCCTCAAAAATGAAACCTTCTTAAACCAGCTCTCGTCCTGGTCTTCCTGTGAATTCTGTGCATCTGTAAACAAAACCACACGTCCAGACGGACTAATAAAACCATTTAACCTCCGACTGGAGCTGCCATGCTGTTTCAGTCATAAACTACAACAATGAGTCAGAAGATAATCGTATTTCCTCTTAATCATATCTACTGAAAGAAAATGAATGTCCTATACAGTGCATGCTTTGGGCTCTCTATGATGTGGCAGTTAATGAATGAAGCCAAGAAGTCAAGCAATTAAAATCTTAACTTATAATAGTCCAGGTCACCTCAGTGCCATCGATTACTTTGAGTTCATTTGCATTTATGCATCTGGCAGAAGTTTTATCCGAAAGTGATACTGCATTCAAGATTGCATTCTTGCTTTCCCTGAGAATCGAACCCATGACCCTGGTGTTGCTAGCTCCATGATCTATCGTTTGAGCTGCTGGAAATCTGCCACTAAACGTCTCAAACCCTTTTAGTTGTTCACCACACCTTACAGCCTCAAAATCAAACAGAGGGAAAATAACAAAACAATTCATCATCTAATCTGAAAAATGGGTAAAGTCAGCCATCCTTTCTGGCAGTTTTTACATCACATTTTTTTGTTTAATTGGCAATCATGAATTAAGTAAAGGGGGAGGACATGCTCTCCGCCACCGTCTGTCTCATTCGAGACTTTTAATTGGCTCGACTTGATGGGTCCTTCTGATAAGCGCAAACAATGCATTCAGATGATTGGCAACTCATTTGTTGCCATGTAATTAGCAAGAAAGCAGCATCGTCAGAGGCACGCATGTGTCTCCTTAAGGCTGCGCCGCCTCAGCTTTAATCACTTCTGCTCTTTTTATTACATAGAAACACAATTCATAGCAACGGTTCAGCGCAGACTCGTGATAAACATCATAACAGCACCTGGATGACTGATGGAGGGGGAAGATAAGCTGCGACTAACCATACAGGATCACGCATCGATTTATGACTTCAGCTATAGAGACAGATGAATGTATGAATTGCATTATTACATGGACAACAGGGAACAAATTAAATCTGAGTCAAGTTTACATATAACGCCATTCTTGTTTCATTGAACTGTTTGTAAAGCTAAAAAAAAAAAAAAAAAAAATCACATTTTTTGGATGTCAGCAAAGCTTCCTCTGTAGTTTGGTATGTTTCTGTTTTAGAAACAAAGATCACAAAGCAGCATTTTAGCCTGTCATGCCTTAATGATTTTATTATTTAAGAAATTAAATATTTATTTTTAATTCAGTGAATTATGCATATGTTTCGTCAGCCGTGCTCATGTTTGAACATGTTTCTCTGAACCTTTTTCAACAAGTACAGCACATCCCTGACCACTGGCTTTTCCTGCATTTTTGCTTCTCATTTTTGTAAACAGGATTTTCAAAAATTCCTCAAATAATAGGTTGTATGGTGAATCACATCATTCCAGCTTGATTTTGATTTGTGTTGTTAGGCTTCTGGTTGTTTTGTAGACATTGCTGGAGTATTACTGAGGGTTGTTTGCTGTTTTAAGGGCTGATTACCGCTGTTCTGCAGGATTGATATGGTTATGGTCAGGGTTATGCTTACTAGGTATCACTAGGATGTGGATTATTACTCTGCATTACTGTGGTGTATGGGCATCCTATACCATATTGTTGAGAAGTGTAATAACATAAAATATTACATTGTCACACTTTGGTGATACAAACTGTACGAGCACGAAGTAAATCAAAGAAAAGTCTCATAATAAGATAAATCCAGGAGAACAGGCACGGAAACCAACTTAATATAGACTAGAACAGACAAAGACTAAGACAGAACTGAGGGTTTATAAACATTAACCAAACAAAGGGAACTAATGGGATAATTAACAAGACACCAGCTGAACAGAATGACTAATTCCTGGGAAAACTAGGTCACCGGGGAAACACAGAGACAAAAACCACAGACGTGTAAGACTTAGTTCACACTGCAGGTCTTAATGCTCAGATCGGATGTTTTGCTGAAATCTGTTTTTTTTTTTTTTGGAGTTGTTGTTCACATTGTCATTTAAATGCGACTGCCATGAGTCTCATGTGTGAACCGTATACAGTCCTGAAGTGACCCGCATGCGCAGAAGAAGACGTGACGTCAGACGCAGCGCACTGTGTTTGTGGAAATAAAAATGGATGCTGCTCGTGTTAGCGTGTGTTTAGCAAGGAGGACTCTAAATAATGAAGTGATAAGAAGAATATTAAGAAGAAGGAAAGCACGATTTCCTCCAGCGCAGAATTGTGACGTCTGTCGCATTTCAATGACGTAAAAATCACATGAAATGCGACATGGCTGTTCAGACTGAAGTCGCATTGCAAAACATCGGATATGTATCTGATTTAGGACCACATATGAAAGTGGCCTGGGCCTGATCTGAAAAAAATCGGATTTGTGCTGTTCAGACTGTCATAAGAAAATCAGATATTTGGGCAAAAAATATATTTGGACCACTTTAGCCTACAGTGTGAACTAAGCCTAACATCATCTCCATCTTTTCCAAATACAGGAGTAAGTGTAGAATTATATGCACAACTAAAAGAATTAAGTAGAATTAAATGCACAACTAATATATAACAATCTGACTTTAGATAAAATATAAAAGTATAAAATAAAATATAAACACGTTTTAAAAACCAAGTCACCTGAGGATAAAATCATGGGATGTTCTCTTCCAGAGCCCGACTCTTGTGTTGCCTTTCATTCAGCAACATTAGCACACAGTGTTATAATCGATGTGCTTTTGAACCTGCTTCATATTCTGTGTCACTCAAACGTGTCATGATCCAAAGATATGGTAATTTTCAGATAATTCTTGATTAGCTTGTTGGGTGTGATTGGTTGACCGTGGTTTTCAATCCTGGTCCTGAGGACCCCCGCTCTGCTTATTTTGTATGTTGCTGTTATCTGACACGCTCAGTTCAGTGCAAGGAGCTCACTCTGAATTTATATTATATGTCAATTAATAGTAAAACAGAGTAGTAGAGGGATCTCTACAAGAGGAGCAACAACACAAAACTCTATAGAGAAAAACTAAATTTACTCAATCAGTGGGCGGAGCAGAGGGCGATCAGTGGCCGATCAGCAGGCGGAGCAATGGGTGATCAGCGGTGTCATGCGGGCGGAGCAGTGGGTGATTAGTGGGCGGAGCAGAGGGTGATCAGTGGGCGGAGCAGAGGGTGATCAGTGGGCGTAGCAGAGGGCGATCAGTGGGCGATCAGTGGCCGATCAGCAGGTGGAGCAATGGGTGATCAGCGGTGTCATGCGGGCGGAGCAGTGGGCGATCAGTGGGCGGAGCAGAGGGTGATTAGTGGGCGGAGCAGAGGGTGATCAGTGGGCGGAGCAGAGGGCGATCAGTGGGCGATCAGTGGGCGATCAGCAGGCGGAGCAATGGGTGATCAGCGGTGTCATGCGGGCGGAGCAGGGGACAATCAGTGGGCGGAGCAGAGGGTGATCAGTGGGCGGAGCAGAGGGCGATCAGTGGGCGATCAGCAGGCGGAGCAGTGGGTGATCAGCGGTGTCATGCGGGCGGAGCAGTGGGTGATCAGTGGGCGGAGCAGAGGGTGATCAGTGGGCGGAGCAGAGGGCGATCAGTGGGCGGAGCAGAGGGCGATCAGTGGCCGATCAGCAGGCGGAGCAATGGGTGATCAGCGGTGTCATGCGGGCGGAGCAGTGGGTGATTAGTGGGCGGAGCAGAGGGTGATCAGTGGGCGGAGCAGAGGGTGATCAGTGGGCGGAGCAGAGGGCGATCAGTGGGCGATCAGTGGCCGATCAGCAGGTGGAGCAATGGGTGATCAGCGGTGTCATGCGGGCGGAGCAGTGGGCGATCAGTGGGCGGAGCAGAGGGTGATTAGTGGGCGGAGCAGAGGGTGATCAGTGGGCGGAGCAGAGGGCGATCAGTGGGCGATCAGTGGGCGATCAGCAGGCGGAGCAGTGGGTAATCAGCGGTGTCATGCGGGCGGAGCAGTGGGCGATCAGTGGGCGGAGCAGAGGGCGATCAGTGGGCGATCAGCAGGCGGAGCAGTGGGTGATCAGCGCTGTCATGCGGGCGGAGCAGTGGGCGATCAGTGGGCGGAGCAGAGGGCGATCAGCAGGCGGAGCAGAGGGTGATCAGTGGGTGATCAGGGGGGGATCAGCAGGCGGAGCAGCGGGCGGAGCAGTGGGTGATCAGCGGTGTCATGCGGGCGGAGCAGTGGGCGATCAGTGGGCGGAGCAGAGGGCGATCAGCAGGCGGAGCAGTGGGCGGAGCAGCGGGTGGAGCAGCGGGTGATCAGTGGCCGATCAGCAGGTGGAGCAGTGGGCGATCAGTGGGCGGAGCAGAGGGTGGAGCAGCGGGTGATCAGTGGCCGATCAGCAGGCGGAGCAGTGGGTGATCAGCGGTGTCATGCGGGCGGAGCAGTGGGCGATCAGTGGGCGGAGCAGAGGGCGATCAGCAGGCGGAGCAGTGGGCGGAGCAGCGGGTGGAGCAGCGGGTGATCAGTGGCCGATCAGCAGGTGGAGCAGTGGGCGATCAGTGGGCGGAGCAGAGGGTGGAGCAGCGGGTGATCAGTGGCCGATCAGCAGGCGGAGCAGTGGGCGATCAGCGGCGTCATGCGGGTGGAGCAGTGCCTCTTTGATGTTGTTGTTTCGCAGCGCTACTCCTCCTCATCATCTGAATATCACAGACTGATGCTGGCCACTCGCTGCGCCTTTGTTTCTGTGATTAAAGCAGGTGTCCCCGAGGCCGGTGTTTGTTCATGACAGCCTGCATTTACACAGCTGTCAGTCGCCTGTCAGGAGGTGGGAAGTGTTCGCTTCCAAGCCCCTGAAGATGCATCTGCTTTACATCAACTTAACCCAGCTTTGCAAATGACTTGCTGAAGTTTGCTTGCTTGATCTTTGGTTACTGCTTTAAGTTTTATGATGAAGTACTTTTATGAGACTAATGGGGACTTGTTAAAGAAGCAGTTGATGAGCAATTATGTCAGAAAAGTTTTTGATATAGAAACTTTCTATTCTCTGCTGAGGTTGTTCCACTAGTTGAGATCGTGACCTGCACTTTATATAGATGATTCACACTATAAATATTCATACAGCACATTATGGTTGTTGCATTACTGTGAATTAATGCTGTTTTTAATAGATAAATACTTTTTATTGTGATACAGTAAATACTGTATAACAAATGAGAATCATCTTTGAAAGTAATGACAATTAAACTCTGAAATCAGAAAATGTCAAAGTCTTAATGGTCTTAAGGATGCAACGAGCTTTATTTTCTTTATGCAAGATACAATTGTGTAACTACCTTTACTCTTGTGTTGTTTTTAATGGTTTTCAGATATCTCTTTACATGGAGTTAAGGGTTCTGTGGTCACTAACATCAGTCCACACTCATTTGTTATGTTGTGTCAGATATAAGATATCTGTGTCTAATGGCTGCTGGTTCTCAAACCTGTGCTGGACGCTCCAGCACCGAACCCGAGGCTGAACCGCTGCGCTGAGGCTCTCCAGGACAATAAGCAGCACATCTCCATCCTAAATTCGAGTACAACTTGCCATTACTGAGAAACTCAAGTGAAAAATTAATAAGGCAAAATTGCCCTCAGTGGTTAATTAGCTATGATCCTGCTGTTCGGCTGTTGGTGGCATTTCTTAATTAGAGCACATATTTTAAATCCCAAAGGATGAGAAAGCAGCAAAGGTTTGTTACCCTTGGCATTTAGCAGGAAGGTGAGCTTTTGTTTTAGTGCGAAAGTGGGCCACTGTCCTCCTCTGAAAAACAACTAATCAAATGAGCTTAACATCAGCTCGACATCAAAGACATTCATAATTTATAATTCACCACCTGATTTCAGCAGAAACCTCACAATCATTTATCTTGTCTGATTAGCATCTGAATTGTTCAGAATAAAATATGATGTGAAATGCTTTTCTTGAAAGTTATTGTTTTATTTTTTTCTGTCCTGGTAAGTCCAGAGCAGACCGTCTGTGTCCCACACAAACATGAACTCAGTCGAGCTTTCAGAGCTCAGGAGTCGCATCAACGACGGCAAGATCGGTCCGTTTTTAACCCTCATGTTTCATATTCTGATTGGGTTTGTCTAGAGTCGTGAGTAATCAATGCTAATATCCAGATATTTTCAGTGTTTCAGGGTGTGGAACTACAGATGTGGAAAATCATACATGCAGTTCTACAATTAAAATTAATTATCATGTTTAACACTTTTAAAAGGAGTCCTAAGGAAAGACTCACATTCTCATCATCCCATGCTAGAAACATACTGCCATTACACTAACTAGCCTATTTTATTTCTCTTTATGTTGGTGAAGAGGCTTTTGTTCTCAGAGAATGACATTGTCTGATTCTTGTTATAAATTCTGAGAAAAAAGTACACTCAACAAAGATCAATTATTCAAGAGTCTATTGTGAGGGAAAGAGAATATGTGAGTAACCTCCTGTTTACATGGCGTTCTAACATTGAGACGAGCCACATATCAGATTCTTATAATGAGGTAGACGCTGCTCTCACTGTAAATACAGTCATGATGGTTTACAATCATTCCCTCTTTTACCTCTTTTTTTTTAAAATTCTTGTAGTCATAAACGGGGCTCAGCAGAACAACGAATGAAAATAAATTACCAAAAAGAAAAAAAAGAAAGAAAAAGAAAGGAGCAATAAAAGAGGAAAGAGAAAACAATGATCAACCTGCTCCTACACTGTATTACGTATGGTACATAAATGCACACATCTGTACATAGACCTACTGACCTTGATGTATATTACTTAATTATTTTCTTAATTTTATTAAAATGCTCTTTTTATTCTCTTGTGTTGTGTATGTATATATGCACCCAGAGCTCCTGGAAACGAAACACATTCCTTGCATGTTTGCACACACTTGATTAATAAAGCTCATTCTGATTATTCTGATATTAAAGGCATGCAGTGAATGATGGTAAAGGTGTTAGAGATGCTGGTCTGTCACCAGCGCGGATGGAATAACACTGCTGCCCTCTAGTGCACATCACTATAACACAAACCAGCACAGCTCAGTCTTCACACTCCATGCATATCACACAGCTTTACATAAAAGATCTGTTATACAGCATACATTTATTTCTGAAATTAGACAAATTAACATGACATGGACTGGGTTAAACATTTAAGTCATTACTCTTTAAATGCCAAACTTTAAAGGCCTGTAAAGCCTCAGGTTTTCCGTATTCCCACAAAAAAAAACACGTTTTTATATGTTTTCAGACATTTGTCACATTCAACACTATACAAAAACCCTCATCCACAAATAATGTGAACGTGACTTGATCCTCCACAAAAATCAGCAACATCTGTTGACAGTAGTGGAGCAGGAATTAAAGTATGCAAGTAAAGCAAGACTTTCTGAAGAAATTAAAAACATAAGAGTAAATGTAATTTTGTAAAACTAAATAAATTGATTTGGGGAAAAAAATAAAAAATAAAAGCTAGTAACTTGATGTATGAAGTCTGAGTTGTCCTGTGATGGTCAATGCGCTTCAGTAACAGAAGACTGGCAGGCTTCAGACCACAAAATAACACGCGACTGAGGTGTGTACTCTATCATGAGCCGGGCGCGGGATTTCACCAAGTACAACATGATCCTGGAACAACATTCCAATCAACCAATCAGAGTTGAGGGATAACCTTTCAGGAAATATCTGTTTTAGGCTTATGATCAGGGTTAGGTGCTTCTACACTCTCGTTAATCAGCTATCATTTCACACTGATTTTAGGAATAAATTATGGGTAGGGTTAGGTTTAGGGGTAGGGACTGGGTTAAGTCTATATTTTTGGACAGTAATGTTGATCCAGGATCATCAAAAGATGTTGATTCAGGAACATGTCTTACTTCGCATATCGCGGAGGTCCATCCTCTCCGATCTCTCCGAAGTCTTTAAATCCATCAGGTTACGCCTGGAATATGCGTTCCATCAATCAGCCACATAATTTGAGGAATGTGTTTTTTTTTTTTTTGTTATTTCACCATTCCTGAACAGATAAACAAACTTTTTCAGATTAAAACATTCAGAATTAAAAGAGAAGGAGAAAGTGCATGTCCTGCCCATGGTGGCTTTCCCCGCTTTTGTCTGATTGAGGTGAATGCATAACAGATGCTCTGCACTTCTACTTGTTTTATTCGCAATATAGACCTCTGTGATGTACATGTAACTTAATATCTGAATCGACCCTAAGTGTGTAGAGTACACATAAACAATACTTTCAGGATCTGTAATCGGATTGAATTCATTTGGATTGGCGAAAATGTGCGCACTTAAGCATTCCTAAACAGTGACATAAGCACTTAATATATAACAATTCAACAAAATACACTTTAAATACTTCACCATAATGAACATACAATATAAAATAAATGATATATATGAAAAAGATTAGAAAAATACCTGTACATCATCAAACTTCACATATTACTCATCCAATACAAAATAGGGGTTGAACGACTTCTGTTTGTTTAAAGTCGACTTTTATTTGATGAAAGTCGAGTCGAAGTCGACTAGTCGCTGATGACGTCATCAATGAACAAATAAGTCTGGAGCTGAGACTCAAACAGCTTGTGCACAGCTGGCATATGACACAGTTCTTTTGTCTTTGGGTCGTTATATTTCTCACAGGTTTAAATCAGATACAGATAAAGCAGCACAGTAAAGATTACATTCATATGAATGCATTAGTGAGAGCGATTGCGCCTGAATTAATTCAGCGACTCTCTACTAGTAGTGAAGCTATGGGATTTAGTTATTAAGAAATATGCTTGAACTTTTCTGTTTCTAAGCTATTTTATTGAGAAATCACAGAACAGTGTTGATGTTTCCCGCTGAAAGATCATGTGCACGCGCTACTGTCTGAAGCCTGCACGCGTTACAGAGCAGCAGCGCATTACATTAGAACAGCGATTAACTGACCTGTACTATAAGCTGTTTAAAACGTGCATTCTCCCATTCAATTTCGAGCATCCAATAATATAATCACACATGTCTTGTGGAGCGCTTTCAGAGTATGCATATTTGTCATTTTAACTGTTTGGAAACGGAGCGTAAATGGGGAAGTCCTTCCGAGATTTCTTATACTGTGCGTTGCGTTGCCTCTCTGTTAAAACCCTCATCCGTCTCTCCCGAACCTATAACAAAAGTGTCCCTCTTCGGGTCAAATTGACCCGAAGATCCTCAACGTTACAATTTTTTTTCAGTCCAAATTTTTTTTTTTCCTTTAATTAAGTTTTTTTCTAACTATTTATGTAGGTTTTGTTATAATTTTTGGAGATTTTTTTTTTATTTTCCATAAATTCCAGATTTTTTCATGAAAATTAGCATATTTGCATACATTTTTTCACCAAAACAAACAAACAAAGACCCAATTTCTACTTTAAACATCATTATCCATCAGGAACTAGGTCACTGAGTGTCTCTGACGCCATCTGGCTGGGAAAAATGACATAAAACTGCATTTATAGTTTCAGCCACCAGATGGGCCCATTGAGTCCTATGGAGATTCTCAACTGAGCTCAGAAAGTGAAATCTTGAAAACTACACCACTTTGAGGCTTCATTTAGCTTTCAGATGTATCTCAAGGCTTTCAGATATATATAAAAGCATTGTAAAAACAATATTTTGTAAAAAAAAATATATAAATTTATACTGTATTTTAATCTAAACACATTCATATCCATACATTTTCATAAATATGTAATAAATATAAAAGATAAATTTAAAAATATAAAAATGATATCAAATCATTGGTTTTCACCTCATCTTTCAAATTTAACTGTGTTTGGTCAAAAAAAAAGTCAAAATGATATTCATTTCTCAGCAGAAACATTATTTATGTTATAATGGATGTCTATGGGAGTGTGTGTACCATGTGTGTGTTTGTGTGTGTGTGGGGGGGGCCTGTGTGTATGGATATGTAAGTTTTTTCTGCATTGGGGACATTCTGCAGTACCAGCCCTTCATTTCGGTATGCATCTTTCCTGGATTGTGGCAGATTTGTATGGTAAAAAAAATCCCCCAACCAAAAAAAAGCTGTTTTTTTCGGACTTTCCATTGATTCCTATGGGCGGTCAAATTCCTATGGCCAGGTTACATTTTTTTTATTACACCCACATAAAATCATCGAATCGACTCACATTTTTTTGTGTGTGTTCCGTGCTCAAGTGTGACAAAACTCAATTAAAAAAATCTGCAGTTTTTTCATGAATTCTAGTCTTTTTGGCTCTTTTGTCACTTTTTTTTTTACGCCCACTTAACATCTTCGAATCCGCTCCAATTTTGTGTGTTCCCAGTGCAAATGTGACAAAAGTCATGGAGTCTCGGGTCAAAGCGATCAACGCTCGATTTTTAAAAAATCTTTGAAAATCAGTTACGGGTCAATTTGACCCGAGGGACGGATGATTAAGAGATTCCCTTTTGTCGTCATCGTCGTTGCAGGAAAAGGGGTTTCCCAAGTTGCCGATTGGCTGGAAGTTCAGTAGTCGTTGAAGTGATGTCTTGGGCGTTGGCTGGAGATGCGGAGTTGGTCTGGTTGAAGTTTTGAGGCGGTCACAGGCTCGAGTTGAACTCGGAGACAAGGCGTGGCGGCAAAACTTAAACTGAGAACACGAAACTCACAATGGAAAATAAACTAAAATAAAAGAAAGAAAGGGTGTAGCGAGACTAGGTGGTTTTTCTTTTCATCATGGTGTTAAGTAGCAACTGGCCTGTAGACCAGAGCATACTCAAAGAGCAGCGTCAAAATGCGGTGGAAAAAAGAAGAAGAGAGGAGGGAAGATTTGATGGTGTCCTGAGTTTTTAAATTTGACGATCTCCTTCCTGCTTTGGGCTTATCAATAAGTGTTCTTTTTGTTTTAATGTTGCAAGCTGTTCTGGAAGAGGCTTGTTGGTTAGGCTTCCTTCAGAGGTTGGAGATAGGAATCTGATTTATGACGTCCTGTTTTCTTGGGGCCTCTCTGGAATTTCGGCTCCTCATGTTTCGATGATCTGATCAAATCTTAAATTTGTCTGACTCGTTATTTGATAAAATATCAAATGAACAAAATAAAATGTAAACACACGTGTATCTTATAAATGAAATTAATCACACAGAGTGCATCTGGCAGTGCACAGTGGGAGGGATCCATCTCTTCAGACAGACAGAAATACAAACCTTTCTAGCGAGGAGGTCAAAACATCTGAACTGTGTTAGAAATGAAAAAAAAAAACACTTGTGTGATAATTATTAAAAATGTTACCACCTTTATGATATGTGAAGTGAAAGAAGATCACAAAAAGCATCAAGTAGATTGTAAAGAGTTTTTCTTCAGTTTCATGCTCATCGTGCAAACAAATGTGTAAAGCAGGAGTTCTCAACTCTGGCCCTCAAGGTCCACTTTCCTGTAGAATTTAGCGCCAACCTTGATCAAACTCACCTGCCAGTAACTTTCTAGCAATACTGAAGTCCTTGATTATACTGTTCAGATGTGTTTGATTAGGGTTGGATCTAAACTCTGCAGCAAAGTGGCCCTCGAGGGACAGAGTTGAGAACCCCTGGTGTAAAGTGTAATATTTCCCTGTGTAAAACCCCTTCAGTCCATTCAGTAGCATCCCTAACATCTCTAAACAAGCCTTTTACATTTGCAGGACCTTACAGCAAATCAGACAGTAATGTTTAATCGAAACTGTGTGGAAACAGAGCAAAAATCAGAAATGCAGGAGTAAAATAAAAGGAGTTAAATAAAAGACACTGGAAACAGCCAGTCTGAGTTGAGTTACTCCATGGACGATTGTTGCAGAAAGAAAAGTCATTCCAATGCTGTCAACATTAAAGACAGAAGACGGCACATTTCAATATCACAAGAAAAATCATGAGTTAAACTAAAAGAGGGTGACGAAGAGCTAAAACAGACTCTCTTTTGAGAGCTTTTGAACTTTTGAACACAGGACTGAAATTCTCTCCAATCTACTCTCTGATTGGCACAGAGATGGCCTTTACATATCAGAATAGGAAAAGTTAATACTAGAATGAAATTTATAGCTAGATATGCTAGTTCTTTAGATAGAAGCCAGGGCGGAGCAGAGAACCACCACTTGAGAGGAGGTTCTGCAGCAGAAGACGCCACCTCGGGAGGAACTGGAGCAGGCCCTGTAGGTTCCTGGAATGGAGCGGGTTCATGAGCGGACTCTGAAGGCTTCTGGACTGGAGTGGGGTCGTAACTGGACTCTGAAGGCTCCCGGATTGGAGCGAGTCCATGACTGGAGATAACTGGACACTTGTGTGGCCAGCTCAGTCATCAGTTCATCAGATGGGACCGGAGGTGTGCTGACCGGAGAGCAGGGCAGCAGTTCATTCTCATCTTCAGATTCCTCTTTAACACTGCAAGGTGTTTCCTCCTCAACTGTCTCCTTTAAAAATGGAAATGATTTTTCGAAAGCTTGGAGACTAGCTTCATTCCCTTGAATTAAGACCGTTCCACTGTTGTACAGATTGATGGATTGGAAACAGGAAGCGTGTTCAGCTGATTCAAAAATGCAGATCTGACTTCCTTTACAGATTCCCTTCTTCTTAGTGTAGGGGAAATGTTCACTTATAACTCTTTTCCATTCCTTCTGTATAGAAGATCAAGTTTGTCCTCTTTTCTTGAGATGTCATATCAACATAAAGAGATTCAGGATGTTCATGTAACAGAGTTTGTTTAAATGCCTTTCTTTTGTCTCCTTTAATGAGTGCAGGATAAACGATCTCCATGCAACCGCTGAATGCATCCATTATTGACAGTTGAGATTTATATGATGCTGGTAATTGTTAATAATAAAAAATAATATATGTAAATCTTCTTAATGCCTTACTGTAATGTTGATGTAGGCTATATTTGTCTCTTCTTGAGCTTGCGCTGCTGTACCGTACTGATGATCTCTCTCTGCTGCAAATCACAGCTGCGGCTCCTCCAGTGAAGTGACTGAAAGTTATCGCTTTGTTTCTGTACTCTTATATTTCCTTAAGTGTTAAACACAGGTTTTTATGAGCTTTTGCCTCAATTAACAGCAGTACTTTATGTGATTTTAATAGGAGCTCATATCTTTTGCATCTGTTCAGAATGTTGCTTTGTTCTTCTTTCTTCTAGCTAATAACTTCAGTAGCATTAGTGTGCGGATCAATGAATGCAGGAGAAGGGAGAGATAACACAGATATGTGTGTGTGTGTACAGCAGTTAAACCCAATACAATGTTTATCTCCTTGTTTCAGATGATGAGATAGATGAGAACACCTGACCAGCCTTGTGGACTGAAAGTCAATATAACCCTGCCCAAAACACATTAGAAAATGTAATGGATTTAATGGTTATAATGGGAATTGTATTGGTTTTAATGGAAACTATAATGGTGTCTACTGGTATGTGATGGATTCTTCAATACAGTGACTAAATTAACGAAAAATGAAGCATCAACAGGTGTTGGCATTTCCCAAGAGCATAGCAGTAATGACTTTATGAACTACTTTACTTCCAAGATCGATACTATCAGAGATAAAATTGTATCCTTGCAGCCGTCAGCTACAGTATCGCATCAGATAGCACACTATAGATCCCCTGAGGAACAATTCCGTTCATTCTCTACTGTAGGAGAGGAAGAATTGTATAAATTTGTTAAATCATCTAAACCAACAACATGTATGTTAGACCCGATTCCATCGAAACTACTAAAAGAGCTGCTTCCAGAAGTCATAGATCCTCTTTTGGCTATTATTAATTCATCATTGTCATTAGGATATGTCCCCAAAACCTTCAAATTGGCTGTTATTAAGCCTCTCATTAAAAAAACACAACTTGACCCCAAAGATCTAGTTAATTACAGACCGATCTCAAATCTCCCTTTTCTGTCAAAGATACTAGAAAAGGTAGTATCCTCACAATTATATTCCTTCCTAGAGAAAAATGATATCTGTGAGGAATTCCAGTCAGGATTTAGATCGTATCATAGTACTGAGACTGCTCTCATTAGAGTTACAAATGACCTGCTTCTATCATCTGATCGTGGTTGTATCTCTTTATTAGTTCTACTGGATCTTAGCGCTGCGTTCGACACTATCGACCACAACATTCTTTTAAATAGACTACAAAACTTTGTTGGCATTAGTGGAAGTGCCTTAGCATGGTTCAAATCGTACTTATCTGACCGCCATCAGTTCGTAGCAGTGAATGAAGAGGTATCATATCGATCACAAGTACAGTATGGAGTACCTCAAGGCTCAGTACTAGGGCCGTTACTTTTCACGC
Organism: Acrossocheilus fasciatus; assembly: GCA_036784905.1. Classification (NCBI taxonomy): domain Eukaryota; kingdom Metazoa; phylum Chordata; class Actinopteri; order Cypriniformes; family Cyprinidae; genus Acrossocheilus; species Acrossocheilus fasciatus. The sequence goes on from CM071961.1 coordinate 462,985, forward strand.
TTTACATGTTACCCTTGGGAGATATTATCAGGAGATATGGTGTTAGCTTTCACTGTTATGCTGATGATACTCAGCTCTATATTTCTTCGCGGCCCGGTGAAACGCACCAAATTGAGAAACTAACGGAATGCATAGTCGATATAAAAAACTGGATGACGAGTAATTTTTTACTGCTAAATTCTGAAAAAACAGAGGTGTTAATTATCGGACCTAAAAACCCCACATGTAGTAACCTAGAACACTATCTAACTGTCACGAATCAGGTCTGTGAACTTCCATTCACTCACCACCAGAGGTCACTCACTCATCACAGTTACTTTTGCACTACACTAACTGTTGCACGTCACCTCCGGACTACAGTTCCCATCATTCATTGCACTGACAACACGCACACAGCTCATTGCACTGATCACACACAGCTGATTCCCATTTGCACACCGTACTTAAACCATGGACTTTCTCTCCCTCACTGCCGAGTATTGTATGCGCTTATCGCTCCCCTAGCTTTAGTTACTCTACAGAGCCCTGTTAGTTTTCCTAGTTTTGCCTTGCCTTGCCTGTTTCGGATTGTGTTTTCCCCTGCCTGGATTATCGCTTCGTACCTGGATTATCTCTCTGCCTTGCCCTATTGGATACTGTTCGCCGATCGTCGACCCACGCTTGTCCTTGTTTACTCTTTGTTTCGCCCGTGTTATACCTGTTTGCCACTGTTCGACCCTGCCTGTTATTACTACGTCTCTTCTCAATAAAAGCTTGCATATGGATCCGCACGTCTCAAATCTCGTCCGTCCCGTAACACTAACACTTGATGGCTGCTCTGTCAGTTCTTCTTCATCAGTCAGGAACCTAGGTGTGCTGTTTGATAGCATTTTTTTCATCTCAAAAACATCTAAATTGCGACCTATGCTCTCAACGTCAAATGCAGAAATGTTAGTTCATGCGTTTATGACCTCAAGGTTAGACTATTGTAATGCTTTATTGTGTGGTTGTTCTGCACGCTTGATCAACAAACTACAGTTGGTCCAAAACACATCAGCTAGAGTCCTTACTAGAACCAGGAAATATGACCATATTAGCCCGGTTCTGTCAACACTGCACTGGCTTCTGATAGATTATAAAATCTTGCTAATTACTTATAAATCCCTGAATGGTTTAGCTCCTCAGTACTTGAGCGAGCTCTTATCGCATTATAGTCCGCCACGTCCGCTGCGTTCTCAAAACTCTGGCCGTTTGATAATACCTAGAATATCAAAATCGACTGCAGGCGGCAGATCCTTTTCCTATTTAGCACCCAAACTCTGGAACAGTCTACCTAACACTGTTCGGGAGGCAGACACACTCTGTCAGTTTAAATCTAGATTAAAGACCCATCTCTTTACCCTGGCGTACACATAACACACTAATACGCTTCTATTATTCAAATCCGTTAAAGGATTGTTAGGCTGCATTAATTAGATCAACCGGACCGGGAACACTCCCCACAACACATGGTGTACTCATTACATCGTAAGAAGAATGGGATCTACGCTAATATTTGTCTGTTTCTTTCCTATGATCAGATGGTGGATCAGCACCAAGAGATGATGTCTGCAGCCCTGATCGTCAGCGGAGACCAGGACACCCAGATGACCCCCAGAGACCTCGATTAAAATACACTAAAACTAAAAATTATAACTAAAAATATAATAAAATACCTAACTACATAATTACTATTATTGTTAGAAATTGCAACAAAATAAAAAATAGAAATTTAAACTTTTGAACTGCTGGTTCGTCTGGTCAGAGGAGAACTGACCCCTGACTGAGTCTGGTTTCTCCCAAGGTTTTTTTTCTCCATTCTGTCTCAGAGGGAGTTTTGGTTCATTGCCGCTGTCGCCTCTGGCTTGCTCAGTTGGGGACACCTAATTTCTAGCGATTATCGCCGATTTGATTGCTCATATACTATTTAAACTAAACTGAGCTAGACAATGACATCTCTGAATTCAACAATGAAATGCCTTTGACTGAAAATTGAGTGTTTAATTTTATCATTATATATTACTGACACTCTGTCCTCCAATTTGATACTGTTAAGTGCTTTGACACAATCTGTATTGTTAAAAGCGCTGTATAAATAAAGGTGACTTGACTTGACTTGACTTAAATCCTGTTGGAAAAATGCCCAAAACACACTACAAAAAGGAATTTTGTAATGGTTTTACTGGAAAAAGCTAATGGTTTATAATGGTATTTTCTGTCATTTCTGTGATGGTTTCTATTGAGCTTCTATTGTTTTTTTTTAGCAGGGCTATGGAATTTAAAAACAGGCACTCTTATACATGCATTGAAAATTGCCAGCTGATAAAACCTGTGCTCCAGGGACCATATTCTTACAATAAATGTAACTGTCCGAGTTAAACAGTAGAAAACCAGTCCAGTGTCCCCGGCTGTAAATGTCCCCGGCTGTTAAAGTCTTCTGTTGCTTGTAATAAATCGGCATGCTGATATCCCATAAGCAGTCTTTCAGATTGCTCTCAGTTACACAGATGCATACTGTATGAATTAGTGAGTGTTATTATGGGGTGTCGCTTTGGGACGGTGAGTATGAGTCTGGAGGGAAAAATCAAAGTACACCCACAACAACAACAAAAAAACTAGACTACGCCTCCGCTCAAAACTATATATTATTCTTCACAAAATAAATACAAACTTTTAGGGCATAGTAGAAGGTTTGTTTGTTTGTTTTACAGAAATATTAGCCTATACAAAAGAAAAAAAAATGTATAAATAAGTTACAGAGTACAATGCAATGGTAAAAGGGTTCTAATGTATGCAACAATATTATGTGTGTTTACAATGTTTTACCTTTACACTTGTTTAAAACATTACTTTTTTAAGTGAGATAAGTGAGAAAGTTGTGGTTTTGGATCCGCACGCTCTCCTCTCCTCTCTCTCTGAAGTGCGCCGCGTGTCATGCGGTGTTTAGGGCGCGAGAGCGAAGCGGACGCAGCGTGACGCAGCTTCAGCTTTTTGACTGGAAGCGCATGGCGTCACTGCGCATGCGCCGCGGCTGCTGTTCGCATTTCCTGTTGATGCGCTTCTGACTCGGAGCCATGGCGCTGCTCAGAGCGGGTACACACTCTTCATATCTCTCATATCTCTTTATATCAGTCCGTCATCATCCAGCAGATCGGTGTCTGACGCTGTGATTGTGTGTGTTTGCAGTTTTCTCTTCTCTTCTCTTCAGTTCCGCGGTTGCTTTGGTGCAGGACCTCGATGACACGTGAGATATTCCTTCTGCTTTAATATATTCTTTCGGAGTCGGTGTCATAATATGTACAATATTTTGAGAAAGGTCGACAGATTTGGGCTCGGTGTGTGAACAGTCCTGAGTTTATCGCAGTGTGCATGAGTGGAGGCTGTGTGAAGATCCGATGCTTTGACTCAGTTCATATTCATATTCATATCCATATCCATACAGTATCTGACAGCTGCAGGTCTGAATATGAAGCGCTGGCCTGTGTGTGTTCATCATTTACTGATGCTCTCGTATTGCTCTTACAAACCTGACTGTGATTCAGTGCTTAATTCAGACCTGAAGCCTTGCATTGTTTTGATTAAACCTCATGAAATCACTTCACAAGTAGTTTTCTTTCTTTCTTTGGATCATGAGTTTAAAAGATGTCGGTCAAAAAGCTGTTCTGTTCTGTGAAAGCTGAAGGCTGAGATGATTCAGTGCACCGAATGTGATAATCATCTTCACTTGATGAAAAATGGACGTAATAAAATAATGATATATTAATGAGCTCTTATTAGAGGGAACCTCTGCTTCTGTGTCTGCTGTATGTTGTGCTGCTTTATCACCGCACTGTACATTTATTTCAGTATTTTTGCTTAATTATGATGAACGTCTGTGTGCAGTGTTCATGAGTTAAAAAGCATTGATCCACACGGGAGTCGAACCCGCAGCCTGCCGGTCAGGGGCTCGTCACTCATCTCAAACGAGAAGCCAACAGTCAATCCATATTTATCGGATCAAAGGGTTCAAAAGCTATAATCGACAGAAGAGTGAGTTTTTGAAGTAGTGGCGCTGTAGAGTTGGTCCTGGAATCCCCAGATCTGGTCCGAATACTGATCCGGACCGTGGCAGTGAGTGTGCCAGATGCCATCGCTCCTCTGTCGGGAGCTCAGGGTTCAGGCCACGGACTCCGATCATCTGCTGCACGAACAACATCTCCGCCTGAACTCCTTATTTAATCTATGAATTATTCTCACTGTCATTATATCTGTATTGCAGGTTTCAGCATCTGTCCAGTCATTGCACGTGTAAATGTTACGTACAGATATCTAGATATAAACACGGTTTATCAGCAGTTCTCCGGTCCTGACCGCTGCTGACCGGTGTTACTGTTGTCCACTGTTCAGTGCTCTTGATGACTCTTCTGGTGCTGCTGTTTCCTCCGTTAATGCAAATCCTGTTTGTTTGTCGTCTTTGTTCAGGTTTAAAGACACCAGGATGGAGGACGTCTGGCTGGTGGATGTGAGTCAAGCACTCATGATCTAATGTAAAGCTGCGTGTGTGTGAGTGTGTGCGCGTACATGTGTGCGAGTGCGTGTGTGTGTGTGCATGCATGCGTGTGTGTGTGTGTGTGTGTGTGTGTGCATGTATGCGTGTGTGAGTGAGTGTGTGTGTGTGTGTGTGTGTGTGTGTGTGTGCGCGTGTTTGATTGGTCTGTGTGTTGTGCTGTAGTTTTACGCGCCGTGGTGTGGGTACTGTAAGAAGCTGGAGCCGATCTGGCTGGAGGTGGGAGCGGAGCTGACCCGCTCTGGGTCGCCGGTCCGAGTCGGAAAAATGGACGCCACCGCATATTCAGGTGAGAACCAGCAATGAATGCTCGTGATGTACTGTGTGCAGTCACGCTTGTGGATGACGCAATCAAACATTGTGTTTGAAATAACTGTATTAAAGCTTAAATAATTGTTGTAATTAATCACTGAAGTCAGTTATAATGTTCTTTGCTAGTTTTCTGTATATAATTTACTCTTTGAATAACTGGAAAAGGAAGCGTTTTAATTAGTAACTTTCAATGTTTTTATTAAATTGTGATCACGTTGAATGCATGATAATATGGTGTATCGGTGATCTGGGGCTTTGGTCAGATGCAGTAACACACACGGTTCAGATCTCCGCTGACGGTCATGTGATGTGTTGTGTGTGTGATGCAGGTGTGGCGTCAGAGTTCGGCGTGCGAGGATATCCCACCATTAAACTGTGAGTCTCTCCAGCGTTCCTCTCACGCTAATACACCTGTGCAGATGACCAAACAATCTGGTGACTAACTGGTCTTAAGAAAGCGTGTAGAATAATGCTTAGTCCTGATTGGACATGTTTCTACACCAGATGAACTGATGTTGTATCTCTGTTGTATTTCTCTACTTCTGACACGAAGCACACATGGATTTGCACCAGTCGTCTATTTTAGATCCTTACTGTAGACAACAAAGAAACTGCAAAGAAACATCATTTCATTAACCAAATGATTTTTTAACCAGTTAAATAATCAATGGCCAGTTTTTTTAAAATAAAAAAATCTGCCGCCTCACCAAAAAGTAAAATAGATGCAATCCAGTCATTAGGCAACACTATTCACATGAAGAATCAGAAAGCGTGTGCCGTGAGTGAGTGAGTCGGAGTGTTTGCTCAGGAAACAGAGTCATGATGAAGCAGAAAACTCCAGGCCCAGCAGATGCGATCGCTGTAATAGTGCTGCGGCGCTGACTCCGTCTGACCGACTTCACTTTGTTTCTCACCAAACCCTGCGGTGTGCCTCCGGAGCTGATGTGTAATGTGGGATCACTCTGTGATTCACTGGCGTTGTATGGACGAGCGTGAGTCTGAAAATAAAAGAGGCTCACAAGAAGGTAGATAACGATAACTTATAAAAGATCTTTGTTTGTTATGGCCACTGATATTCTGTGTATAATGTGCAGTGGGTCTCTGCCCCGAGTGTGAAGCGTGTTTCAGTCTCGCTGAGGATCAGACTGCTGTTAGTGTGTGTGTGTGTGTGTGTGAATCCCGACAGACGCAGGCCTGGTTTCTGGGGACCGAGGTGTTGATGAAATTCCTCATGAGGCTAACAAGTCTCCTAATGAAGGACCGAGTCCCTCTCACAAGAAAATGTGAAAAGTGCATTTATATAACCGTATATATATATATATATATTTATTAGATGTGTATGATTGGTGTGATGGTGCGGCTGGGGTTGGTGTCTGTCGGTCAGAACCTCGTCCAGCCGCTGAAGGTGAAGCAGGGCTCAGATCTGTGTGCCGCTGGATCGGTCCGAGACGCTCGCTCTCTGGAGGAGACGGGGAGAGTCTTGTGTACTTCTGTTACCGCAGTAAATGCTCCTGTTTGGCTGTTGCTCCTCACCAGTTGCTGGGTGATAACTTATTGCATCATTTACATGACAGCAGAGGGTTAATCATCTGTAGTATTTATAGATTATACAGTTACATATACTGTCAAAATAATGTGAACACACAGTAAACAGACAATATTTCTTTATTAAGGAGTACAGCATCTAACGCTTAGTAGCTGGATGGAGTTTGTGATAGATATCAGTCGACCCCGGCGTACCATTTAAAGCAATAATATAACAAATTAAATCAATAAAAAGTGTGTGCAAATGCACTTTCACTACTTTGAATAGACTCCGCTAAAAGTTGTCTGTCGAAACATCTGTCAATTATTAAATGAATCACTGATTAATTAAATAAATAATAATAATAAAATAAAAACGAGTTAAATGATGAGCGGTAAGAGTTAATTCCACACAGAGTCTTGCTGTAAAAGCGCGTTCAGGGTTAGGGTTCGGTGTTTGTTTGATCCGTGTCACGTTACAGGTGCACGCCTCTGGAAGCTGCGGTTTTAACAGGGGTTTGGACACCTTTATACCCACTGTAGGTGTGAGTTACATGTTATAGATGTGTGTCGTGGCCTCATGCGTTCGTATGGTGCATGATGAGCCCGTGATTCAGTGGATTGTTCTGTATTTTTATCGTTGATTTAAATAAGTGTGTTTCTCTCTCTCTCAGGCTGAAGGGGGAGCTGGCATATAACTACAAGGGACCACGAACCAAAGATGACATTATCGAGTTTGCCAACAGAGTGGCTGGGTGAGAATCTAGATGCTGTCTAAACTATAGCTATATTTCTGAATTTTAAACATTTTAAAGGTTGTTTTTTTTAAGGTTAAGGCTATAAAAGCTAGTGCATGTAGTGTATCTACGGTTATAAACCATCTCTGCGTTGTTTCCTACGATGTGTTTCACCTCCATAACTGATCTTGAGCTCACATTAAACAGTGATTGTATTAAACACTACTATCATTTAAAGTTAACATTTTATTATGTAAAGCTCTTGTGAATGTGGGCTTAGTAAAGTGAAAGTGTGTAGAGCGTAGTATTGATTTGCAGTGCAGTAAACTCTACATATATATCAGTTTCTCAGTATATTGTCACCAGATTGAGCTGCGATCTTAAACATCGGGGATGGACAGTCCTGCTTCTGTGTGCAGATCCCTAAATAAACAGCTGATCGAGCATCAAGATTACTAGAAAAGTCCCTGCGTCCCAGTTCACACGCTCTCCACCCTAAGTAGTGTGTGAGAGAGGAATGAGTGTGTTCCACATCGCAGCGTGTTGAGATGAGTAACCCACAGCTGCTGCACGTGCTTTATCTGCAAAAACAGTGCATGCTTTAGTAGCGTACGGAGCTGAACTGGGACGCAGCGAGTGTGTTGGAGCAAGTTAAAGCTGCACTCCGCTGGGTTAGGTTAGGAAATCACTTTCTGATGATCGTGTGTGTGTGTGTGCGTGTGTGTGTGTTCCAGGCCAGCCGTGCGCTCGCTGCCCAGCAGAAAGATGTTTGAGCACGTCTTGAAGAGGCACAGTGTGCTGTTTGTGTATGTCGGAAGCGAGTCTCCTCTGAAGGTCAGCTGCTCAATCCGTCTTCACATCTACACTTAACTAAAGTTAACATGTGAACGTGTGCTGGATCTCAGCTGTGTGTCTCCTTTAATAACTCTTTTAATATTCTTTGATGTTCCTTCACACTATTCATTTTGGAGCAAACCATATAGATTAGATATGGATATAATCCTCAATTAGAGATTCATCAATTCTAGAGATACACTGATTGCAACTTTCTTGGACAATTCTGAATATTTTTATTTTATTTTTTATTTTGTTGTGTGTGTGTGACCTGCCAATACCGATTTTGCAGATTCTGATTTTCTTTTAAGAATTATAATTGACAGCATATACAAACAAAAATCTGCTTTTTTTTATGCAACATTTTATTTTCATTAATTAAATTATTAAACATTACAATTTCCCCCAAACTACAGATGTTCTCTCACTTAAACAAAATAAAGTGCTCTGTGACTGGAAAGAGTTCGAAATGAGTTGCTGTATAAAAAAAAAAAACAGATGTAAATTCCCAGTATGTTTATAAATAAACATTTTTTCCCTAACTTTATTAAATGTCATCCTTCAAATCAAATTGATACATTGTATCAATTAATTCAGTTAGAATAAAAAACTGTGGAGTTGTTACCATTCAAACTCATCTCTCCACTGCAGGAAGCACAGAAGCTGCGTCTGAAGTGACATTAGATGCATTTACAGACTGTTTGATGAAGCTGAGGTGCCATAAATACATTTACACTGCAGAATTTCAGATGCATAAATAAATGTCATAAGAATAATATTTTAAATTTGTTTTTGTTTTTTGAACATACAATTAAGAAATGTTTGGAAAAATGCAATGATAATTTTATATATAAAACAAACCACCAGAAGGTGGCGACAAATGACTGTTTTAATGAGTGAGTCATTTAGTCATTCATTCAACGATTCGTTTAAACGGCTGATTCATTCAGAAACGAAGCAAGCGACTGTTTATGAATGTGTTACAGAATCACTGATTCACTCGATTCGTTCAAAAACGAAGATTCATTCCATCACCACAGCCATTATCACCCTGCAGCCCACGACCGGTCACCCACTGAAGCTGAGCAGGGTGAGCTGGTCAGTAGCTGGACGGGAGACTCCTGGGAAAGCTAGGTTTCTGCTGTAAGAGGTGTTAGTGAGGTCAGCAGGGGGCGCTCACCCTGTGGTCTGTGTGGGTCCTAATGCCCCAGTATAGTGACGGGGACACCGTCTTTCGGATGAGACATTAAACCGAGGTCCTGACTCTCTGTGGTCATTAAAAATACCATGACACTCATCGTAAAGAGTAGGGGTGTAACCCCGGTGTCCTGGCCAGATTCCCTCCTCTGGCCCTTATCAATCATGGCCTCCTAATAATCCCCATCCACTTGATTTTCTCTCTCTCTCTCTCCACCTGTGGCCAGTGTAGGGCTGGGCGATATGACCAAAATCTTATATCACGATATGACTAATTTTATATCACGGTATAGCATTTTTTTTTTTTCTTTTAAAAAGGTTTTTATATTAAAATCTTTGATACCATAGAATTTTCATGATCCTTGTCACCAATGTCAATATCAAACTAATACAAGCCTAAAAAGACAAAATAAATAAATAAAAACTCAAGCTCACTGAAAATAAATAAACAGTCAGTGATGAAATAAGTATAAGAAACTAATTGCAAGCAATAGGACAAAAAACTACAATAAATAAGAAACGCTACATACATTGTGTAAATTAATTAGTCTTCACTGTTAATTATATCTATCTATCTATGATAGATATAATTAACTTGTGTGTGTATGTATATATCATTATTTTTTATAATTATTTCTTCTTATTAAAGCTACAAAAGTGATTTAGTCAGGAGCAGTGAGGGATTTCTAGCAGTGTGCTATGATTAATATGAATGGCAGACAGAACGAATATTGGACAGCTTCCCCTTTAAGACCGAAGTCCGGATCCAATACTGTTACATATGCGTTTTCTCTTTCAGCTGTTTACTCTCTCTTAACACCTAAATCGCTGCCTTTATGAGGATACTTGCCAAGACGGGGATTCTGACGTATATAAGTGTGTTTATGTAATCGTTCAAAGTCAATAAAAAATACGCGGTCCTCTCATATAGAAACGGAGACGGCGCACGCATATAGCTCTGTTGTTTGTGTTTCAACGGCTTAAAATCGGTTGTTTTAAAACTGCAGCGCTTGAAGGAACACTCCACTTTTTTTGGAAATAGGCTCATTCTCCAACTCCCCCAGAGTTAATAAGTTGAGTTTTACCGTTTTTGAATCCATTCAGCCGATCTCCGGATCTGGCGAGAGCACTTTTAGCATAGCTTAGCATAGATCATTGAATCCTATTAGACCAGTAGCATCGCGTTCAAAAACGATCAAAGAGTTTTGATAGTTTTCCTATTTAAAACTTGACTCTTCTGTAGTTATATCGTGTACTAAGACCGGCAGAAAATGAAAAGTTGCGATTTTCTAGGCTGATATGATTAAGAACTATACTCTCATTCCGGCGTAATAATCAAGGAACTTTGCCGGTCTTAGTACACGATATAACTACAGAAGAGTCAAGTTTTAAATAGGACAAATATCGAAACTCTTTGGTCATTTTTGAACGCGATGCTACTGGTCTAATAGGATTCAATGATCTATGCTAAGCTATGTTAAAAGTGCTATCGCCAGACCCGGAGATCGGCTGAATGGATTCAAAAACAGTAAAACTCAACTCATTAACTCTGGGGGAGTTGGAGAATGAGCCTATTTCCAAAAAAAGTGGAGTGTTCCTTTAAGAACGCGTCCATGCTACAGATGTAGTCCCTCGTTTTGTCCCGGCTGGTCGTTCTCCACCTGGTTCTGTCTCCCCTTCTCGCCCCCTGGTGGCGTGTAAAGATGTGTGCTGGCGCTGTTGTGCTGTGGATGCTGAGGAGAGACCCTCTGTATGATTGTAAAGAGCTTTGGGGGTACAGCAATACACAATAAAGCACTATATAAATGCTTCATTCATTCAGTAACCAAACACCACTGTGTATTAATCACAGACACCGCTTTGATTGGAACTATTTTTGTTTGTCAAATTGAGCAAAAACAGTCAATATTTTGTCTAAAATACAAGTCACTTAATTTTTCTTAAAGGGATAGTTCACCCAAAAATGAAAATGTGATGTTTATCTGCTGACCCCCAGCGCATCCAAGATGTTTCTTCAGTAGAACACAAACGAAGGTTTTTAACTCAAAGCGTTGCAGTCTGTCAGTCATATAATGCCAGTCACAGAATCTTTGAGAGAGAGAAAAAAACATGCGCAGACAAAACCAAATTAAACCCTGCGGCTCGTGAAGATACACTGATGTCCTGAGACACGAAACCATCGGTTTGTGCAAGAAACTATTTTTTATAATTTTTTACCTCTGATACACCACTATGTCCAACTGCCCTGAGCGCGTGCACGGCATCCGGTGCGTGACGTCTCCCGGATGAGTTCGTGTGAGCAAACGTAATCTTTTAGGTTTAAATCAGTTTGAACAATCAGGATAAGCGCAAGTAATTACCATTTTGATCAGCTGTCATTCCCACAATCTCTGTGCGCTGTGTAAACAATGAGTGACGTATACGCACGACAGATCGCTTCCGGCGCTTGTGTAAACTACGCCTGAGCACATACAGACGTCACTGAATGACCGTTACGAGCAGCTCGAGCTGTTGGATGTTGAACACAGTGACACTTCACTCTCAAACACTCATCAGACTCCTGAGCCATATCACAAGTTCATTATTAGCTTTCCATCAACTTACAAACCCTGCAGTTCCTCATGAACCCGGATGGAAACACGGCCCTACACACACACACACACACACACACACACACACACACACACACACACACACAGCCGACGCAGCAGAAACTAACCAGCCTCAGCGCTGCTTATTACAGAGCGGTCAGATCTGCTGAGGGGACTACAGTCTGCGATCACTGTTATCTCCAAGCTTTTCATTTATTTATCCATAAACCTTAGTGAATGTTTTGCTGTTGCACTCATTTTCATCAACTTTTTCATCTCTATACACACACACACACACACACACACACACACGTCTTTAACTCATCATTGGAGCTCATTTCGCTGTTGTGTGATTTCAGGAGAAGTACATAGAGGTGGCGTCTGAGCTCATTGTGTACACGTATTTCTTCTCTGCGTCTGAAGACGTCTTACCGGAGGTGAGATGAATCATTTTCAGATTCTTCTGCTGGTTTGATTTATCCAGTCTGCTGTGTCTGAAACAATCACATGAAATCTCACTGAAATGCGTTGTTCTGCTGCAGTCTGTGGCTTTGCATGAATTGCCTTCAGTGGTCGTCTTCAAAGATGGAACCTATTTCACATATGATGGTACGTGAAGAAAACCAGCTTCTAATGAATGTTTGTGCAGTGCTTGACCGGTGGACTGGTCACAGGTGTCTGTAGTAAGAGGGTTGTTGTGTTTCAGAGTATGAAGACGGCAGCTTGTCCTCCTGGGTGAACCGAGAGCGGTTCCAGAGTTACCTGCCGATCGACGGGTTCACGCTGTATGAGCTGGGAGAGACCGGTATACAGCTCTGCCGTATTCAGATAAACACGTGTGCTGGATCAGCAACCACATCTGTGGACATGCGGACATACTTTGGAAATGATTGTTTATCTTCAACGTTAAGAGTTTATTTATTTATTTTTTAGATTTTTACGTCACACCATAGGACACATTGATTCGTCAACTACCCAGATAGATAGATATATTAGTTTCGTGTCAAATGGATGAGGAAATCACATTATCTTGCATTTATTAAGTAATGTTTTATTTCATTGTAACCTCGGGAAATGTAACAATTCATTCATTGATCCCCGATTTTAGATATGCATGAGATTATTAATATATTGTTGCTTGACTAAACAATTAAAAATAGCGCTAGAAATGAAGGGAACTGAAAAGTCACAGGCCTAGATAATGAAGCATTAATCAATGAAGCATCAGACTTAATGCAAAACATATTCAAGACACATTACTGTGACATTCATTAGGAACAACACCAGCGTAGCAGAAGAAACCAGTAACGCTGACGGTCAAAGACTAGGATCTGCTCCAGTCGATGAAACCGTCCTTAAGTGTTTTCCGCTGGTCGTGTAGTGTGTCCCCAGCTTCACACAGATGCCTGAGCTTTATATGAAACATACATTACACAAACTCACAGCCTAGACTGGATTTGTGATGAATGGGTTTTGGATTTCTGTCTGTGTGAAAGGCGTCTGTCTTGATCAGGAGCCTGTTCTCGTGTGTTCATCTCTCAGGTAAGCTGGTGGCGATCGCCATCACTGATGAGAAGGATCCGACGGAGCGGAGCAGCAGGTACAGAGCAGCGCTGTGTGTGTCGTGACGCTGTGAGGTCAGTGTGCTCGTCTGTGTTTAACCGGTCCGTGTGTGTTCAGGTTGAAAGGTCTGATCCAGAGAGCTGCTACTGAACACCGGGATCAGTTCAACAGGTGAGAGTCGTCCTGATCCCAGCATCAGCGGCTGTACTCGACTCTAGCTGCTGTTCTTCAGCTCAGTCACCTTTATTCAGAGCTTCTACTGTAAACAGACAATTTACAGTTTCCTGAGATTACGTATTAATGTTTTTACCCGAGGAGATGATTCCCTCGAAGATAAACCACATGAATGAGTTTTCCATATTACTACATGCAGCGCATTACAAATACTGTACTTTCAGTGTAATATGAACTGTAAGTATGTAAGGAATCACACAGACAGCTTCATACTTGAAATTGTCTCATGACATGATTCATCTACACTGAAATCTTCATATATACGCCGCATCATATTATCACATGTATTATGTAAACATTTTACAGAGGATTTTTGACTTCTCTTTCAGTTTCAGGAGTTTATTTGCAGTAAAAAGCTCATTATATTAGCCGAGATATATTTGAGTCGTTCGTGCTCGACCCCTCGGATATATCATGTTATTGTTTTGTTCTTTTCAGTCTGGACGGACAAATATCCAGAAGCTTGTCGTGTTTTTCCAGGTCCAACTAGACAGTCGCTAGTTAACAGTCTGTAAGCGGCTCTGTTTTTGCTTTATTTCTAGAATAGTGTAGAGTAGACATTAGAGCTGAGAGATGAACGCAGTCCGGACAATCAGCCGCCGCTTCTGTCTGTGCTCGGTGTTTCTGTCATGATCAGAAGAATTTTACAGACGTGTGTCTCTCATGCTGTCCTCCAGGGATTTCCAGTTCGGCCACATGGACGGGAACGACTATATCAACAGCCTGATCATGGGGTGAGTGTCACTGAAGACTGCCCAGAGGTCAGGGGAAGGGGTCGTGACCTATAACACTGCTGAGACACACAGCGCTGGACAATATCATCACAACACTGGTGTCTTCAGCAGATAGAAATGCGAAGCTCCTGAGAAACTCTGCTCAAGAGGACAAAACCTGCTTTAAACACAAAGCATGCTCACAACACATGATGATTTAGTTTAGTTCATAGAAGTTCATTGATAAAGAAAATATATTTATGACATTATTTTTGACAGCATTTTTACACAAGTGTCTAAAACTATTAACAGCGCTGGAGCTTCGCAGGAGGTTTCTGGAAGCAGAGACACAGTTCTTCTGGATTTAGTCTCCGTTTGTTCTGGTTCTTCATGTCACTCCAGACACACTGATGATGATCAGATCACATCTCAAATATCACTGGATTATTACAATTAATGGCTAATGACTGTTTGGAAATGTAAACTGATATTTCCTTCTGACACACTCCAGCAGAAGATAGAAATCACTGACTTCAAACCATTTCTATCTGCTGAAGACACTAGTGCTCTGATGATACTGTGCTCTGCTGTGATTGATTGATTGTTGAGTGCTCTTCCTCGCAGCGAGGTGTCTGTGCCCAGCATCATCATCCTCAACACCTCGAACGAGCAGTACTTTGTGCCACCGGAGCCTGTGGAGGATCTGGAGCAGCTGCTGCGCTTCTTCAGCAGCGTTCTGGACGGCAGCGCTCCGGTGCGTCAGTCACACACACTCAAACACTGACGGACCACGTCTCTTTAGATACCACACACACACACACACTCAAACACTGACGGACCGCGTCTCTTTAGATACACACACACACACACACACACACACACACACACACACACACACACACACACACTCAAACACTGACGGACCGCGTCTCTTTAGATACCACACACACACACTCACACACACACACACACTCACTCAAACACTGACGGACCGCGTCTCTTTAGATACCCCCCCCACACACACACACACACACACACTCACTCAAACACTGACGGACCACGTCTCTTTAGATACCACACACACACACTCACACACACACACACACACTCACTCAAACACTGACGGACCGCGTCTCTTTAGATACCACACACACACACTCACACACACACACACACACACTCACTCAAACACTGACGGACCGCGTCTCTTTAGATACCCCCCCCACACACACACACACACACACACTCACTCAAACACTGACGGACCACGTCTCTTTAGATACCACACACACACACACACACACTCAAACACTGACGGACCGCGTCTCTTTAGATACCACACACACACACACACACACACACACACACACTCAAACACTGACGGACCGCGTCTCTTTAGATACCACACACACACACACACACACACACACACACACTCAAACACTGACGGACCGCGTCTCTTTAGATACCCCCCCCCCCCCCCCACACACACACACACACACACACTCAAACACTGACGGACTGCGTCTCTTTAGATACCCCCCCCCACACACACACACACACACACACACACTCAAACACTGACGGACCGCGTCTCTTTAGATACCACACACACACACACACACACACACACACACACACACACACACACACACACACGATCAAGCAGCTTCTGTAGATGTGTCTGAACGGTGAGTGCCACACACAGGAACACTATAACCAGGGGGCGGATTACACGGCGACCCTCGGGGGTCCGAGCACGGGGGGGATTTTTTTTATGTTTTAAATGGGGCTGTCAAGTGATTATTTAAAAAAAAAAAATGAATTACATAATGTTTTAATTAATTAAATTAATGAGATTGATTAATTAGCATGCACATCATGTGCCGATTAAATAAAGATAAAGTTATTATTAAAGATAATAGTTATCATTGTGTTAATTTAGAAAAAAACACTGAATAGAAATTACAAAAAAGTAACTTTTGGAAACAAATATTTTAATTCAACATACAAAAATACAAATAAATAGTGAAATATGAAATTATTTAAAAAAAGAAATAAACTAAAAGCTCCAGTAGGTGGTGGTGAATCCGTCTCGATAAGTGAGTCATTCATTGATTCGTTTAAACGGCTGATTCATTCAGAAACGAAGCAATTGACTGCCTTTATGAATGGCTCACTGAGTCATTGATTCACTAGATTCGTTTAGAAACGTGGATTCATTAATGAAACCCCGCTGTGTGTTGATCAGAGACACACAAGAGTTCTGCTGGGGCTTTATTTGCGGCGGCTAAATTACTG